>VDFB02000013.1:84295953-84500095 GCA_007258455.2 Sequoia sempervirens
AGCTTGCAAGGAACCTGTTACAGTGGATAGGACAAGGTGGCTAGATTTCATAATCCAGGATGGCATGTTATTTAAGGGAAGTCAATTGTGTATCCCGAGGAGTTCCATGAGGGAGAAACTGATAAAGGAGAAGCATAGTAGAGGAATGGCAAGACATTTTGGTTGGGATAAGACCATTGCCATTATCAGTGAGCATTATTATTGGCCTCAATTGATACAGGATGTGAAGAAATTTGTACAAAGCTATAGGGTATGTCAGATGGCTAAATGAGTGAGCTAGAATACAGTCTTATATCAGCCCTTACCTGTACCAGAAAGGCCATGGGAGGATATAAGTATGGACTTTGTTCTTGGTTTTCCAAGGACACAATGAGGGAATGATTCAGTCTTTGTGGCAGTTGATAGGTTTTTGAAGATAGCACATTTCATTCCATGTCAGAAGACCCATGATGCAGTCCACATTGATGACTTGTTCTTCAAAGAGGTGGTGAGGCTACATGGTCTGCCAAAGAGTATTGTTTCAGATCGTGACACCAAATTTGTGGAGTACTTTTGGAGGACCTTGTGGAAGAAGCTAAAGATAGAGTTGAAGTTCATTTCTGCACACCATCCACAAACATATGGGTAGACATAGGTTGTTAACAGTCTAGGTAACCTACTGAAATGTTTGGTAGGAGATAAACCCAAAGGATGGGACTTGATCTTACCCCAGGCAGAAATTTCTTACAACAATTCTGTCAACAGAAGCACTGGTAGATCACCATTCCAGATTGTATATGGAGGTAGCCCGAATAGCTCTCCAAAATTAGAGAAAGATGGACCAAGAGAGAAGGAAATAAGTCTTTTGGAAATTTGAGAAGATTTTGGAGAACACATGAAAATATACATGAGAAGGTAAGAGAACATATTAACAAGATGAACATGTGCAAAAGGCATGGCATCGTAAGAGAGGTATCTGGAGTTTAGTTGGTGATGAAGTGATGTCCACTTGAGGAAAGAAAGGTTTCTAGTGGGAATATATAACAAATTGAAGATGAAGAAGTTTGGTCCCTGTAAAATTTTGAAGAGGCATGATTCAGGGAATGCATATGAGGTAGAGTTGCCGGATGGATTCAACATTTCCCCTATGTTCAACATTTCTGATTTGACAGAGTATCATGAAGGTGGCGTAGAGGAAGTACCAACGATGGAACAGTGTGAGATTCCAACATCTACTTCATAAAAGGATGAGATTGAGGAAATCTTGGATAGTCGTGTGGGAAGGAGTACTGTAAACGTATAAGAATATCCGTGAAATGGAGAGGAAGGCCTATGGGAAGATTCATCCCGCTATCTAAGGCGTTGGTTGACTAGTTGGGTTTTCCTCAACCATCTGAGACGTGACGGGGTCACTTCTCAAATTACCTTGGGTGTCTGATGCAGGAGCATCCAGTGGTGTAAGGGCAATCTTGCATCACCCAAAAATAGTTAAATTTCAAATTTATCATTTTTAGATGTTTTTACATTTTTGGATACCCTTTTCGTCATAATGAAATTCCCAATTCCCAATTTTTATTTTTTTATTCCTGGGTTGAAAGATATTGCAGTTTTAGTTTCCCAGATTTGCACCTAAAAATCTTTCGAGTTAGATTTGAGGCACTTAGAGCTTCCGAAATGGCCTCGAAACTTGCTGAAATTTGCATAGTAAAGGTTTCGCGCTTTCTTGACTTTGAGTCCTTTCCAACGGTTCAAACGGTTCTCGAATCGGAGCCCCGGATCAAAAGTTATGGCCCCGGGAAGTTGGCGCACTTTCTAGAAGATACAATTGCAAATGTTCTTTTGAAATTTGAACTTCAAGTTGTAATTTTCGGTGCCAAACCGCCTAAACTCAAATTTTAATGTTGTTTTGGCTCCAAACTAAAGAGGAGCTCTATTTATGGGCGGGTTTCTAGTATTTTTGGGTAACTTTTTGAGGGCAAGCACGCATATTGCGAAAGGGTTATTCTGTAGCTGTCTGTAACTTGCATGTGTTGTAGAACTTGGGCATTTGAGATCCTCTGCATGTAAGAAGCTCCATTTTCTGAATAATAAAATTATTCTCTTGTTTGTGGGTTATTTTCTGTGTCTCGGGCTGTGCCCTCATCATATTTTCAAGTCAACTACTTCAAACTTGAAAATTATGTTGTCACTCTCAATTATATTTGTTATGGCTACAAATGTTTAAGGAACATCAAGTAGAAGCTTGCTATGAAACCAAAGATAGAATTAATTAATTATAACAAATGCATATGCAACAAAAGAATCAAGAAAAGAATAAAAGAGGAAATAAAGAGAAAATGAATTATGAAACCCTCTCCATTGCCTCCTAATACTCTTTTAGTAGAAAAACCAACTTTTAACTCATGTCCTCTACCCATAAAGAAGAATACCATAATTTCATTACATCATATGTACCAAAGCAAGGATGATTTCCTCCTTATGCTCCAAAGAAGAATAAGTAAGCAACTTTCAATAATCCCATTGCCACCTCTTTTAAAGGTGCTACTTACATATGGGTTCTAAAGAAAAATTAGAATATATTCAAAAAGAACAAGTGAATCTAAATCCACAACTACAATAACAATATTCAAAAGACTCTTTCTCCTATTCTATAGATATCAAGCATCTTTAATGACATCATATTATGTTGAAATTCAAAACATTAAAGGTGGTTGCAAACCATATAAATAAGATGAGAATACTATATTAAAGATTATAATTTATCTAATATTATTGCTTGAGATTTGGGGCTTTTGTACTCTACATACATGTTTATATACTTTATATTATTTTGATGGTGTCCCCCATTTGGGAGGCATATCTTTGGGCATTTTTCATTATCATGCTATATTGATAAAAAAAACTTCAATACTTTTGTATAGGATTGCAATTATAATGATTATATTTAACATTTTTATCACATTTTACTAACATAATATTTATCATGATGATTGCAATATTTCTAAGATATTCCACATGATTCAAATGATTATGATTACACTTTAGAGTCAAGTCACTTCACACTTGAAAATGATGTTGGACACTCTCAAGGACATTTGTCATGACTATAGGTGTAAGGAAATAAAATAGTCATTTCTTGTGAACCCAAATATATAATTTATTAATTATACCAAATAAATCAATGAAAAATAACCAAGAAAAAAATTAATAAAAGGGCAAAATAAGGAGCAAATGAAGCCTGCTTCATTGCCTCCTAATGCTCCTAAGCACAAAAACCAACTTATAAGCCTCGTTCTCTACTAATAAAGCAAGAGAAATATAATTTCATTCTTCTATTTATATTAAAACAAGGAATATTTCATCTTTATGCTTTGAAGAAGGATAGGAAACTTTCAACAATCCTAATGCCATCTTATTTGAAGACACTACTTCAACATGGGTTCTAAAGAAAAATCAAATTTTTTTATAACTAATTAATCCTTCCACATTTCTAAACTCATTTAATTGAACTGATCACATTGAATACCACTTATGGCTAAAATCCTATAATAAAATCCTATTCATCCATTTATTCTAGAAACTCTTAACCCTCCACCTTAAACATGTGATCTCTCACATGTGTGTGAGGACACTTGTTATGTCTCTCTTCCCCATGTGATCTCTCATGTATTTGAGAGAAGTCACATGTTTCCATCCCTTATCCCCATGTGATCTCTCACATATGCGAGAGGAGTCAAATGTTCCATTCTACTTCCCGATGTGTTCTCACACATGTGCAAGAGTACACATCAAAATCCTTCTTCCCTATCACATGTGTGAGAACACACTTGTCATAATCTCTCTTTCCATGATCTTTTTCACACGTATGAGAGGATTCAATCCCATCCCTTAGATCTAATCAAACCAATCCTAACCATTCAAATCTCTTTTATCCTCTCCCTCTCTAAATATACCAATAGCATGGTTCCACTTGGAAGATTTTTGTTCACCCTAACCTCTCAAAAATTCATAACCTTTCATCATCAAATAAAATCCTAACCCTTGCTCCTCCATCCTCAACACCCATAAATCATGGCATTCTATGCTTCCACGTTTTAAATATCCTGCAATCTGGCATTCTGTCAAACAATTCCTGGAGGCATTCTGTTAAACAGTTCACATGCCTTGTCAATGCTTCCACATTTTGCATACGTGTCTACCAGGGCTGTTGCAGCTACAACATCTTATACAATTCATCTTTCCTTTATTCCGAGATGGATGCCCACACCCCGTTCCAAAGCTCTACTTTTGGCACAGGCAGGCAGGATGTTGGCAGAGATTGCAGAATGCGGCTTTACACCTGCCAATTACATTTGACTGAAGTTTCTAAATTCTTTTCAAGGAACGCATTTAGTGCATATCCTGCAATCATAGCATTCCACGAGACCACATTTCTTTGAGGCATCCAGTCAAACAGTTCACGTGCCTTGTCTATGCTTCCACACTTTGCATACATATTTAGCAGAGCATTTCTAAGTGTAATATCTGACTCTAATCCCCTTTCCATTATGTTTGATGGATGTCCATACCCTGTTTCGAAGCTCCCATTGTCTCGCTGCAGCAACCATTTGCATAAACAGAAGCCAACGAATCACCCTTCTATAGGAAAAATACCCATATCTCAGAACGATTGTGGCAGCATTATCAAACTTAAATCTCCAACGAAGCCCTGTTTCGAGTGGCAAGTTTGTTCTGTCATGGCCATGGAGCAAGACATGTATGCAAAATAAAGATGAAGTCAAATGAGACGAAGATAAAACTAGCATCCACCGTACTTTCACGAGGGAGCAGTGTGAATTCAAATAGTTAACGGCGAGTGTTATTTCAACGGAAACGACGGCGAAAGGAAAAGGGCCCACACCAGCCACCTAAGCGGTCAAAGCTTAGTGTGTGCTTGGTTAAGCCCAGTCCACACAATATGAGCTCTCTGTACCTGTTGGTACAGAGTCCAGAAGGTGGTCCAGAAGATGGGCGGTTTTATTCACCGCCATTATAAGCTGTTGCTCTTTGCTTTGTTCGGACAATGGATTTGGCCTTCTGTTGAAACAGCATATGTGAACGGATTTTACAGCGGCAGTTATGGAAGAAGAGGTCCGTTTGGAAGTCGTTACATTATTGTGGATAGCGAGGGACGGGCCATTTTGGGAGCGTCCAGGCAGCTGTCGATTCTGTTAGGCATGGCAACAGAGCGGGTTATAATAGAAATCAGACCCGGGTCCTACATGTCAGTATGTTTTTCTCTGCTCCGTTTGCTTCTTTAATCATCTAATTGAGATCAACTATGATGCAGAGACGGTTTGGAAGTTTTAGATTTGTTGTTAATGCAGAGAAAAGGTTAATGTGCCTCCAACAAAGCCGTAAATCACGTTGCAAGGCTGGGGAAAGGAACGCACGGCTATTGAATGGCATAACAAAGCCATTGATGTTGGGCCAGATGGGCAGGAGCTTGACACTTACAATACAGCCTCTGTTACTGTTCTGGCTAACCATTTCTCTGCCAGGAACATTGCTTTCAAGGTAGTCAAGAAAACGCTTCAAGATCAAGTGTTTTGAGTTTATGGGTTATTTTGCATATTATGGAGTTGGATTTGCATAAGTAGTTCTAGAATTTTGATCATTGAATTGAGAGTGTGGTTTAAAAATATTTTTTCAGGATTCTGCTCCAGCCCCATAACCAGGGATGGAAGGTAAGCACGCACTGAACATAGTCCTTGAAACCCTACATGTATTTTAATCGGTTAAGCTGGATGTTTCGTTTTTCTTATTTTGCAGTTGGAAAAACTGAGCCTCTGCGTGATGAAGAAGATCCAAAGCGAGGTACAGAACAACGCTAGTTGCGTTTGTAGGCCCGAGGAGTCGATCTGTGTCCACGGTCATTTCACAGTCCTGTTCCCGTATGTTGTTCTTCTTCTGTTTCGAAGTTTAGACCTTTGCTTAGTTTATTTTTGTTCTTTGTTAATGCTTTTCGAATCCGTGGGCTTGTCTGAAGATTAGCCTTGATTCCATCTTTATCAGGTATTGCAAATATGAAATGCCGTACGATCCGTCGATTTAATGGTGCTGTTAAATGCGGAGAGTCCGGTAGGAACTTTAAACCATTTATTGTTTTGTCATAAACCTTTATAAAAATTCTTTAATTTTACTGTTTAGCTATGTTTTCAAGTATCTTCGATTTTCCTGTATGTAATAGAAAGAATAAAAAATAGAGAGTATTCTACCCAATGAAAAATATGATCCGAGGTACATAGTAGCGCCTTCCGTATTTGCTAAAGTAAAATTTTGGGCATTCTTCAACGAAGAATCCAACATGTCCTGTACCATCCACTCAACTTTTGGTATAGCATATGCAGGTTCTGTGAGAACATCAGTTAAGGTCTTCCCATCCTCATTATAGATCTCCCACTCAAATTTAGATGACGATATGCCAAGAGGATGTGACAGCACTATATTGAACAGAAAACTCCTTTAAGCCCATTCCCTTGACGTGAAAATAAGCTGTAAACTTTTTGAACCATAGTAATGAAAATAGTTGCATGTTCTTGTAAGTTCCGACTCTGCCAGCTGTTCTAATGAAATTTTTAGGTTTTCTTGGATCTTTCTTCAAATTGGTAGTGTTTCACACCCATGTTGCATGGAACAATTTTCTGTTTTTCCTTTTCTAAAATTTCATTGACTCTTAACTATTCTAAGCTAGCTGTAAACAAATAAAATTCTTTCTTTCTCCCGTTGATTTATACTTGGAATTTTTAGGTTGATCATGCCTATTATCATTAAACCTCAAAGTATTTGCACTATTATTTAATTCTTAGATAAAACATAATTGCTATACTGAAAAAGCACTGTATATCTAAAAATGTAATCCATAATGAACAGGCTGGATGGTCATTGCCCAGATCCATCCCCCATCTTTCATCTCCCATGATTGACCTGTCAGAGATTACTGCACAGTGCACAGATCATCCAATGATGGCCATTGTTACATCTGGATAGCTAAAAATGGCTCTGATATTGTGTTGGACAATTTGATTAGGCTAGAAATCAATTAAACAAATACCCTTCTAATTGTGGGCTGTCTACAACTAAGCTATTTGTCTGTTACATTAGTGGGTTGTTACTAGGAGTGTGGCAAATTGGTTCTAGGAAGTCATGGAAAATTTCAAGATATCAAAGATCTCTTTATTACAGTTAATAAAAGAAACTGAACGACTTTAACCCTAGCCTTGCCAGGCCAACAACTCAAAAAGGCCGTTCCATTAGTGGATTTGCAGTTCGCAGTAGGAATGCACTGTTTTCATGAAATCAATAATGTTTCCTCTGTAAAGTGGAAAATTTTGAGTGCCAAAAGCCCTGCATGTTTCTGGATATAAATTTATGTCAACACTTTGAATGGAAATACAAGCTCTATAAGATTTATATCCAAGAAGTGTAAAGGTTGTGAAATTAAAGAAGATTTATATCCAAATAAGTGTAAAGGCTGTGAATCACAAATAAAACTTTTGGGAGGATTCAAGGAAAGTAAGAAGTCCTGCACCTTAAATAAATAATCCAATCACAGCAAATGAACACATAAACTCTTTATGATTTATTATATATTTATTATAATTAATAAAACATAATTAATATATAATCATTGAAAAATATTACAATTCAAATCATATTAAATATAGATTAATCTATAATACACAGTCATTAAAGTCCATAAACTACCAATGTTAATATAATGCATTAAATAAATCTACAATACGATCACATTAATCACATTTTAATAATCTTATAATTATAAAAGAAATTAATTAATTATATATATATATACTTAGTTATTAATATATTATAATAATACATTATAATACTATAATTCTAATATATATTATATTATTATAATTGTATTATAATATTGTAATATAATAGTATAATTATATTGAAAAATTAATTAAAAAATAAACATCTTCAAAAAGATATTTCTTGGCTTCTTCTATTAAATTATTCTTAATATATATATGCTAGTTTAAACACATTGGTTAGTCACGACAATAAAAAAAAAGTTGAATTCCATCCATACAAAAAATTTAATAAACAATACTACTTAGTCAAAGTGAGACACACTCACTAGTTAGGACAATTAGAAAAGCTAAATTTCATTAACATGAAAATATAATCAAATTATAAAGGGATTGAAAAACAATGCCACTTAACCAACAATACCAACTCAATTAAAAACATGAAGTTTCCATACTTCATGTTAATAATATTATTTTTTTTATATTTTAATTATGTGTTAATTTGCATTCACTCGAAGAAACATTGACTCGTTAGGACAACCAAAAAAGCTAAATTCCATTCACATGGAAAGTATCATCAAATTATGAAGGGATTGATCAACATCCTATTCCCTTAGGAGCAAGACAAAGTATTGTATAGAAAGAAGGATATATGACTTCTATTTGCTAGACATCTATACTACCATTTAAACTCACTTGAGGAACAAGGTAACCAACATGGTATCATCGAGGTGGTAGGGTATGATATGGGGTTTCTATTTAGAATTCTACTTGTATAGTTATTAACCTTCAAATGACTAGTGGGTGTGCTTAGTTACATGTATTTATAAAAATTGAAATGCATCATTCTCGGCATTGACTATCTAGCCATCAGGATGCACCATATGCATATGATGGCCTTATGCCCATGTCATATGACATACCACATCTTGTAGGCTAGCAACATTTGTCAAGAGGTAACATAATTAATGTGCATTGAATCCATTTTGTCAAAGATTATCTCCATATTGCCAAATCTTTAGAAATTAATCCATTAATTTCTTCTTTCAATTTTTTTGTGACATGTTCCATAAGGAGCATTTTTTGGTGAAAATCCTCCTATTAATTTTCCACCATTAATGAATAGCTCCTACAAATGTTTTTTTTGATGTGTGCAACATGCACAAACTTTCTGAAGCCCTATCTAATCACCTTGTTTTCTCGATCTTTTCATAATCAAAGACTCTTTTCCAAGGTGAACTTTTCTATCCAAATTTCCTCAACATACAAGAGATAATATGTCCTCTTTAGTACGTTATCTCTTTTGTTTCCTCAAAGATATTTGGATGCTCTCATTCAAAGGACTCAATGTGCTCAAAGGCTAGAACAAGTTCTTTATTCAATTATAAGGATTTGGCATCCAAACCTTCAATCATCTTCTCCTTTTTCCTATTCTATACTTCAAGTGAGATTTAGATTTTTAATGTACAATCATGGTCTTTAATGACTTCATAATATCATCTGAAAAAACAAGAAGTTACTAAAACAAGATGTCTAGTAGAAGGGGCAGATCATATACAAAGTGAAGAAGAGGTATATGTTCTTAGGTAAAATGGTTGTGGGCGTGGAGGGATATTACTGCACGCCTTCGTTCTCTTAATCAATTCATTGAGATTCAATATTATAGGAGGACACTCTTCCTTGGCCTTCAAAGTTGGACTATTGAGGATTTATATTGGAGAATATGGAGATATGCAAGGAGTAAATCTCAACAAAGTAAGAACTACTATTCATTATTATATGAAAATCAGTATGGTTTCCTTAATGCTAGATGGGTATTATTTGACAAAATGTAAAGAGGCTGAAGATAATTGTGACACTATTAGAAGTCAAGGATTCAAGAAGAATATGTGTCTTTTAGATGGGTACATCAATAAATATCTCTCATGTTTTGGTGATCATGGTGGTTGTTTACCCATCTCATCTAGCTATATTATTAAAAAACATTTACTCAATGTGATTAGGAGATACTAGTTAAGGAAAAAGAGAAGAATAAAATTGCAGGTCTTTGGAAGAATTTTTTTTTAGATAAACGAGTTGTTTTCAATTTAGATTTTTTTTTGTTATTTTTTTATTATTATGCAATTTATATTATTTTCTTTTTACATTTATATCATTTTATAATTATTAGTTTCAATTTGATATTACAACTTACTCTAAATTATATATAGTACTTATTAGTTTTAATTTGATATTGCATCTTGCTATTGTTTAAAGTTTTTTTTTTTTTTTGAGAAAACAAATCTATGATGAAATTTCACTTTCACAACAAGAGAAAAAAATGCACTTGCTCTTGCTTCTATTCATATAGATTCAAAAATATTATATTGTCCAGTTAAAAATAAAAGGTATTTGAAGACTTCATTTCTTTTATGTCAAAATTAGAGAGATATAATTTAGTATTATCAAGTTATAGCAACATGGTCGAAAGTTTCTTGAGGACGTTATCTGGACATGATAACCAAAATGTTAAGAAATAATACATAATACCCAGAATGTCCAATCTATTTCCTACCTGACTACATGAGAGAAAAACATGCATCCAAGCTTACAAAATAACCATATGCAAACATGAAATACAAAAGCCACAAGATAACACAAGATATAACCTAGGAAAACCCTCAAGAGGGATAAACCTAGCCTCCAAAAGAACCCACATTCTATGTATTATTCAACAATAAAACATTACAAGCACTTGTAGAGTTTCTATGCACACTTTTGAAACATCAAGCTCCTCTAATGCACTCTCCATGTGTCTAAGCATGTAACCACACATCTCATGTGATGCTTCACATATGCACTCACAAGAGAAACCCAATACAATGACAACCCACTCACCTAGCCAACCTTAGCCATTAAACGTGTTCTTGATTTTATAGATTCAAGCTCACACAATTACAACTAGGCAGTTACAAGATAAAACTGTGTTTCAAAACCATGAGTACACAAAACCATTGACCCCTCATTTAATTTTTTTATAAAAGTATTAAATACCTTTCCATAAATAATAATTAATTATTTTATGTCTGCCACACATAAAATAACTAACCCAATGTTACATACAACTTTACTAGTGGCCTCAAATAAATATCCAATGTGGCTAAACACATCTCCTAGATGCACAACAAAATATCTATTTAATTTATATAATTAAACTCTCCAATGTTATGTAAGGTGGAAAAAACCTATTTCTAACATTCTCCCACTTGTATACATTGCATAAGGTTCAATCAATGAAATATGTCATCATAGCCATACATGAAACCACATGAATTTCTAGCATGCTCTTGTGCTACATCAAGATATCTAAAATAAAACCAAGGTGGTCACCATCTCAAGCAATGACTCCTCTTATCCTCCAACACACTACCTATAGAAGAAAATGAACAAGACAAGGTGAAGATGCACCAAACCAAAGAACACAAGCATCAAATCCAAGTGATAACAAAAGCTCCAAGCTGATGTCAAAGGTAAAAACCCACATGACTAGAAATAAAATCCATACCATATGCTAATATATCTAACCATCCATATCTCCTAGGTATCAATAACATTAGTACTTACACCAACAATATATCCAACCCATAAACCACAATCACAAGCTCCCTATATAAAACTGTCAACGAAAAACATAGACATTCAATAACTCTCACTGAGTGGGTAATGCTAAAAGTCTGAAAATAGATCATGGCATATCAAGTCTACCAATCAACACTCAAACCAATGTGACAAATGATCAAAACCATGTAGTACTAAGAACAATCATGTTGATCCACACTTGCAACACACATAGCTACATACTCTCTTACAACCTGTCACCATAAGTCTCCCAAATCATATGAACATGAAATTCCACGAAGTAGCCATAAAACAAAGAGAGATTTAACCTATAAATCATATCTTGTCCTTCTACCAACACCTTAAAGCACATTAAGATATGCCAAGTATGACCTCCTTACAACCCCCAATGAAAACCCACAACAACACCGAATTGCTCAATCTCATAGATCAAATGTAACATTTGTATTATGTAATATCAACATGGATTTAAGCCTCTCTAACCACTTGAGGGAGATAAAACTCAAAATATCTATTCCAAAAATGAGTAAATCAAACCCAATAAACATCTCCTAGAACTCCTCATCAATGTATGATAACATAAATAAACTCATATGCACAAGGATATAACAATGCTAAACATCCCTCAAATGATTGTTTAGAACTAACTATCCATAGCTCAAGATCCATATCTATGATAAGACAACATAAAATATAATGCATTTGAAAACAAAAATGTGAGAATACCTCTCAAATGATAAACCATCAAGTAGACCAAGAGTGGGGAATGATAATGCTCCTCTAGGGTATCCAAGTCACCGTGACTCACTCCAAGAACAAGATATCCTCTATAGGTTCATCACAAACTCATGTCCATATCCAAGTGAAGGCTCCTTAGACTTCATTTGGAAACTTCCAAAGAGTAACCATCTCAATAAATATCTTTAATCCCAAGAGAACCCCAACCTCACCCAAGTTTGAAGGTATCCATGAGCACTTGAAATCAAACAATGCATGCTAAGCTCCAAATGCACCACCATACTATTATGAAGCTCCCAAACACATGGAAAATGTACTTAGTACCAAGAGAACCAACAAAACTAATGTCAAAGCTCCAACTACAAAATCAGGAACCCAATCATGATATCATAATCTAACATCTTCTCCTAGGAGATCACATGCACCAATGCACACATCTTGGTCTCAAGAGAACTTGTATCATGTCAATACTAAAACTAATATCCAAAGTAAACCAAGATACAATACCAAACATAATCTAAAGCAATGATCATTATCTCTAATCACATGAAGATAACAATCTCCTAAAACTGAACCTGTAAATGTGAAAGAACTCTCACTACAATAACATGATCTAAGAGCTCCTCCTAGACATTAATGTACACTAAAGAAAATCATCCATGACCAATGATGAATAGATATCACTGCCAAAAAATCCCCATTGAGCTATGACACTAACCTAGAAACACAACATCATGTCAACCATCTCCTAAATGAAGATCACCTATGGTTCACACACACACACACACTACAATCCAAAAAATTCCAGAGAAGTAGAACCAAGATCTCTAAGCCAAGAATATACAATTTCCATTAAAATATCAAGAATCAATCCCACACCACCAAACCATCACTATCAAAATCTCCCAAGTTAAAATGTGTAACCAAGTTATCATGATATTGTGATAAATTGCATGTTATGAGTCCCAACAAGTAACTATCCATGCACTCTAATAATTCACCTTCTTATCACAATGCAACATACCAATACAAAAATGATGCAAGGCCAACTAACAAACTTTGTATCAACACTAAATCAATCTTGCAGATATAGATACTCCACATCCAAGTCATCTCTTTGCAACCAAATGGCTGATCAACCCACACAACTACATAACTTTAGATCCCAAGTAATGAAACATGCAAACTCATCATCACATTAGTAACCTCCAAACAAAGATAAAAAAGAAGACAATCTTGTAGATCTCAAGAATCAAACACCAAATCAACTATAAATTTGACTTATCAAACATGTCCACAAAAAGTAACTGTATTATAGGAACCAAACAAACATTCAAAAGATAAGAACAACCTCCTAACACTAAATCACACCACCACCAATCAATCACATACATGATCATGTTGTGCCAATGATCAAATGTACTTGCATATCCATGAAACCATAATTATCACCATTGTTGTACCTACACCCAACTCTCACCAACATAAGACTCCAAGTCTCCATGCATGTTAACCCATGTCCTCAAACTAGAAGACAACCTATGTACCTATCACCATCAAAATCTAAACTATGAAAAATTCTATAAAATTATATTAGAAAACACCAAAATTGATAATCAGTTGTACCATCATAAATATCTCATAAAAATATGCACTTCCTCAATTGTTCACATCTTGACTCATTTAGACACTCATAGAATCACAACCCAAATCTTAGGCATCTACAAGTGATCCAACAAGTACAATTCTATCTTTGCACCATAAAATAAAAATATACATAATCTACTATGTAGTACATTGCAAATGATCTCCAACATCTATTCAAAATTGAAAATACGATTTTGCATGCAAGATTTATGTCCAAAACTATGTACCAAAGAAACATCTAACTTTAAGGCCTCAAAAATTGATAAAAATGGCACAATCATGGAACCAAATCTATACCACTATGTAGTGCTTGGAAAGAGCTTTTTGTCAATTATGAAAAGCTAAAAATTTGACATCTTGGGTAAAATTTATGCGTGTTTGAAAAAGGTCCTTGAATTAGAATAGTTGGTGGCTTTGTGGTGACCCTCGAGTGGGCCTGTTGGTCATGGTGGCACATGGTGATGCCTAGGTGACACATGGGTAGTGCTGACTCAAAATGGAAATTAACTATGATTTTTTTTAAATTTAAAATTCCTCCCCTCGTCCTCGTCCCTGTCCCCTGCACTCCCCCCACACCCACACATAAGGAGTTGGGGGCTAGTCCCCCATGGGATCGAGGTGCTTGTGTCGAGGGGGTAAGCCCCTCTTGGCAACAAGACCTGCTAGCTTGAGGCCAACCGTTGAGTATGACAAAGTATGATAATAGCTGATAACATATAGAGTGTTAGTTAGAGTGGTACGAGGTGGTTTGTGGACCCACTCCCCTTCCCTCAATTTTTTTTTTAAATTTAAATTTATAATGAATTTTTTTCAAACGAAAAAGTCATTAAATACACAAGCCACAATATATACCCTAGGAAAACCCTCAAGAGGGATAAACCTAGCCTCCAAAAACACCCACACTATATTATTCAACAATAAAACATTACAAGCACTTACAGAGTTTCCATGAACACTTTTGAAACATCAAGGTCCTCTAATGCACTCTACATGTGTCTAAGCATGTAACTACAAATCTCATACCATGCTTCACATATGCACTCACAAGAGAAACTCAATACAATAACAACCCCCTCACCCAACTGACCTTAACCACTAAACATGTGCTTACTTTTATAGATTCAAGCTCACACAAATACAAGCAAGTGGTAAGATAAAACCATGTGCCTCAAAACCATGAGTACATAAAACGATTGACCCCTCATTTACTTTTCGATATAAGCACTAAATACTTTTCCTTAAATAATAATTTAATTATTCTATATCTCCCACACATAAAATAACTAACCCAATGTTACATACAACTTTACAAAGACCCAAATAAATATCTAATGTTGCCAAACACATCTCCTAGATGCACCACAACTAAATATTTATTTAATTTACATAATTAAATTCTCAATTGTTATGCAAGGTGTACAACACCTATTCTTAACACAAAAAATAAAGAGAGGTTGATGAAGCTATCAAATGTCTAAAACTTGGAGACCCAAATTATTGTGGTGTTATTATTGTTGAATTTTTCATAGAGATATATTTTGTTGAATTTATTGTTAACCATAAATCTATGAATGATGGTATGTCTTTTTTGGATGTAGCTATAGAAGATGCTAAAAAATACAAAAAATGCATTGATTCTCTTAATGATAGAGTTCTTCAAATGTCTACAATATTTAAATTTTTAGACTTAAAAGATTACATATCACTATGAATATATTTTGCTTCAAGTAATTGCAAGAGGGTATTGTGGACTGATGGAAAATTTGTTGAAAAATAAGATTTTATGTGAAGAAACAACCACATATATAGGTTAGAAGGTTGTAGTAGAGGTTGTTCATAAAGTTTATTTGAAATGTGTGATTAATGTGTTAGTTTTATTAAAGGATAAAGATGGAAATGAGTTCCAACAAGACAAACATGAAAATACACTCTTCCATTATGTAGTTGAATCAAGAAAATAAAGAAGTGTTCAAATTATTTTTTGAAACATATAAAGATAAGTACAAAATGATAATCAAATATACAAAGGGAAAAAAATTCTTCATTAGGAAACACTTAGTGGACAAGTTGATGTTTGCAAAGAGTGTTCTTTTCATTGGAATTTAGAAGTAGAAGACAAAGATGATTTAAGCCATTATTCTTTACATTCCTTTTTCAAAGGAAATAAGGGGCATGAAATTGTGGAGATTTTACTTCGATCAAATAAATTAATTATGTCTAGTGCAGGTGAGGGAAGAACTCCCTTGTACCTTGCATGTGCAAAAAACAACTTAAAATGGGTTCAAAAAATAATATCTTCTATTAAACACACACCATCTTTAATGAAAAATTCTTTGAGCAACCTCATAACTATACGAAGGTTGCACTATAAATGGCCATAGATGGAGGCCATACACAAATTGCAGAGATAATTTTAAATAAAGATTGTGACCCCCTTTTATAGTGTGATATCAATGGATGCACAAAATTGTATTATGTTGCTCAAGTGAAGGATGCAAAGATTGCAATAATAATATTGTGACACCTAAATAAATATGAGGATAAAAGTGATAAGAAATAACTTTTGTTGTGGGTCTCAACAGTTGGCATTGCCATTGCAGATGATTTGAAGGGTGTGCGTCCCTATGTTAAGCATTTTTTCACAAGAAAAGACAAGATTTTTTTTAAGGATGAAAATACTATATTACATGTTGCAACCAAGAATAATAATGTGGAAATGACATCGACACTTCTCCATAGAAGTGAAAACATCAAATATATCTTACATAAATCATGGAAAGTCCCAAGTGGTGAATACAAATCTCATAACATCCCAACTAAAGGACAATGCGAATAATGGTAAATTTATTTATCTTATGATTTTTATTTTTTCTTTATGTGAAATTTTTCAAATGTTAATATTTTATGGAAGTAATAAATTAAATTTAAATTGATAAGGCATAAGTACCAAATAAACAAAGCTTAGAGGATAATCTTGATAATATATTACATTAAATTAAAATTTGATTTTTTAGTATTTTGTTTATTGTGGATAATACCATATCAATCTCACATACACACAACCACATGATTCAATTTGCATAGGTAAAAATTCTTTTATGAAGGTTTATTCTTTCTATTTTTTAAATAAATTCATTAAATCTTCAATTGCAATGGGCATATCTGGTGAATGTGCAATGGGAAAATCTAATCTCATGATTTGGATATATTTTACTTTTTATATATATATTTTTTAGAGAGGTGCAATTAACCCATATTATTAGGGGTAAACGCTTTTGACTGGAGCTATGAACCGGGTACAAGAAATCACAAGAAACTACCAAACCTGTGAGCACATTGGCCCAACGAAGGCATAAGGCGTACGAGCACTTTGGCCCAACGAGGGTTTGAACCTTGTTGGCCATCACTACAACCAAGCGACTTGATGACCAAACCACACCCTTATCAACAAAAGTTCAATATTAAGGTTTGGGCCTTGGTTGTTGGCACTATAGGCAAGAACCCCCACCAGTTCACTAAGTAGCCTCCCCTTAATACGAGGGTAAACAACAAAATCCATTGTTGACGTGATAGAGAGTGACCGCGTGAGGTTTGAAACTTGGTTGTTGGCTCTATAGGCAAGAAGCCCCACCATTTCACCAAAGGGTCACCCCTAAAAATGTTTAATATTAAGGTTTGGGCCTTGGTTGTTGGCACTACATGCAAGAAACCCCACTAGTTCACCAAGGAGCCTCCCCTTAATATGAGGGTAAACAACAAACTCCATTGTTGATGTGGTAGAGAGTGACCCCGTGAGGTTTGAACCTTGGTTGTTGGCTCAAGTGTTGCCCCCAAATCAAAATGCATTCTCCTAACTTGGAATTCTAAATAAAATTTTAATTTTTAATTAATTTCTATGTAATCAAAAGAAGCATAAATCATTTTAATTTGTGTATATAAACAAAAACCATTTTTTTATTAGTAGCCTCTCAATTGGCATTTCTTAAGCTTCTCTATTTTGAAATTTTTTTTGGAGTAGAAAATATGACATTGAATTCAAAAGATTATAACATATATCAAAAAATTCAAAAGGGAGCAACCAAACTATTAACTCCTCCAAAGGATATATCTAAAAAGAAAAAATGTGTAAAGTCACATGTTTAATAAAACTCTTTGTATATATAGTAGAAATAATCAAGATTGTTTTTAACTATTTTGAACACAATCCACTTGTGGAAGTGTTGGAGACATATCATCGACAATATCTTGTTGTTTATAAGTCTCTAACTTGCATGGATGTTGATAACCAAATGGTGAGTAGAATCATAACTATTGTGTTTTATAAGCTAAGGGTTTATTAATTTATTCTCCTTTCCAACTGACAACACTTCTTTTTTTACATTTATGTTCACCTACGATTAAACATTGATAGGAAGATTCCATTCTTTCTATTGATAACAATGCCTCAAATATTGACAATTCAGTACAATCCATGACACTATTGGGATGATATGAAAGCTTGGGTTGGGCTAGCAATCACAATAATTAAAGAGATCAAATAGGAAATGACTTGACAATAGAGGTTCATTACATTTTGGAAATATATTTAGGATAAAAATAAGGTCAACATTTGATGCAAATATTTTTATCTTTTATGTTGACCATATTCCTATCTGTTTGGATTGCATGGGTAACTTTGCCCTTATTAGGATTCAAAACATGAAGATTTAAAATATGGATCCATACTTTGCATTGTAATAGAAATTGTATGGTTATTATTGGAATTTATGATTTATGTTTTGAAAGTAGTAAGCACACAAATGATGGGTTATACCACTTCGCCAAATCACACATGTTGCCTTGCTATCAATAGTGAGTAATTTTTGACATTAATTTTATGAAAGGGGAACTTGGACGAAATCCACACTAGTTTTTCTCTATGATTTGTGGCGAATGGCATTGTAATTGGTTTGAAAAGCTATGAGACAGTGTTGAAAATACATGCATTCCAAAATTCAGCTCAATATCCATGGATCAAATTCAAATGGTAAACTTTGTTGATGACTTTGATAGATGTGATGAAAAATTTATATTACATGTATTTTGGAAGTCTAAATGTTTGATGATAAATATTGTTTGTCATTCAAAATATTTGATTTTATAGGCTTAAATGATTTTTTTTGTACTTTTAAATTTATACACAAGTTCTATTTGCTATAAATTTGGCACTAGTTGAGTGCAAGATCAATGCGATTGTGGGGATAAATAAAAAAGTGATCGAAAGAGAAGTTATAAAATATTTTGAAGATAATACAGATAAAGATCTAGCAAACAAAATATTTACAAAATAATACAAATTCCTTTAAGATTACCAAATCCATTAAGACAAAATCAGAGAGATTTCTAGTGCACCTATTAGGACGTCAACCTCCTAGAGTGGAAGATGTTGGTCAAGATGGTAAAGATACAAATTATAGTGTTTTGGATACAAATAATGGTATTATCTAAATGTTCATTATAAAAAGAAAAATTATATTTTTGAAACAATTTAGATCACACAATTTCTCCTAATTATGATGTTTAGCATTGCGTTGATGTGAATTGGTTGTGTGAATGAATTTGGTTACATTTTCACCTTTGCCTAGATGTAGATGACAATTAAAATGCTAATTGAATGTTGGAAAATCAAGAAATTATAATGGATGTTAACTTGATAGACTACCAACAAGTTGTGATGGTAGGTGACCTAAATCTTGAAGCATGCATTGAAATAGCTTTGATTTGCAATAGAATTGTATTTAAACATGTTATCATAACTGTAATTATCTGATAAACATCATTGGAAAGGTGTGTCATTGGTTGGATTCCAATCTTCCAAGTAAAGATGCATTAAATGACAAGGAAATCTATCAATTGAATTTCTCAAAAGTGCACAATTAACAAGAGAAAGGATGCTATCAAATTATAACCTTGAAGAAATTGATACCTCATATAAGTAGAGGGATTTTTCCATTGGAAACCTAAAACTTTGTTGTGAATGAAATCTTATAATTAACTTACCGTAAACTTGCATGCAAGATTTTCTTTTTCATAGGTGAAGTACACAATAATCCAAATTGGAAGGTAGAATTGGTGGCTTGGATATTTATTTGTTGATAATGGAAGCATGAAATGAATACTCTCATCAAGGTTAAAATAATATTACGTGTATTTCTTATTTAATTGATGAGACGATTTAATATATTTGACATTAAAAATTTAAATTTGATGGCTTTAATTTTTTAAATGTAGGGTTGGAAGAAGTATGTATATATGAATATAAGGATTAAGGGAAAGTCTAAGGTAGTAAAAGATGAAGTTGAGACATCATGCAAGAGTAAGAACAAATATATGGTAGGTGAAGATAAAGTTGGAATTTCACTTAAACAAATTATCTTTAATTATATACATGTGTTAGTTAAATTACAAAAAAATCAAGATAATGAAGCTGATTTAGTAGAAAAAACACATGAACTGTGAAGCTTAAGGGTTGTCTAAGATAAGATCCTTTGTAAAAGCAATTTTATCTATGTATGGCCATGATTTTAGAATAGATGATGAAGTCCAAACTAAAAATAATTGGATGAACTTATTAGAGGCATTGAAGGTGCAATATATTACAACAAAAGGAATTTAATTGTTTCAACAATTTAACCTTTGTGAAAGTGACTACCTTCCATGGCCTTTGCAAGATTTTATTACCTTTAAATATTAAAGGTTCAATTCATCAATGATCAATCATATATAAAAAATTAAGCATTTACAAGGTAGGATTTAAAATGTTCCTTATGATGATCTAGTGTAGCTTATTAGCTTTATTAAATTACCACATGATTTTGAAACATAGATTTTTGGGACCCTATGGACTACTTTTGCACTTCTAGGGTTTTTCACCTAAAAGGAGAGAGATAGGGAAAAAAATGCTTATGTATCACTCAAATTAGGATGTGTGTGATGTGATGTGATGTAAAAGAAGTTAAATAAATGCAATAGATTAATCTAGGTGACTGAAAATGAATGCAAAAGTGTAATTACAACTATGTTTGAAAACACATTGTGATATGCAAACAACTATGTAAATGAAGAAATTATGCAGAACAAAAAGTACAGGGATGAATCTGAGTGCACCTTGGTGAAATGTGAGCTTTTTGGATGTTGGTTAAATTTACCGATTTTTCATAGTGGGACTCATTTTCCCAGGGTGGTGAATCAGTCCACCTATTGGTGAAAAACTGTCGAGAGCTAGTTTCTGTCTGTCGGGATATGAAATCTAATAAAACTCAAGTTTCCAGTCCTAAGGTGGGACTCATTCACCACAGGTGGAAAATCAGTCCTCCCCCAAATTCTTGAAAAACTGGGAGACAACTCTGCAACACCAGATCTGAGAATGTTTGCTTGTCGAGTTGCCGAAGTCAAATTTGTAGAAAACAAACAAAAAACTCTCTCCAAGCTTGATTTTGACTCAAGTTGACTTGAAAATCATTCTTCAACACCTAATAACCTGTCAAATCTGCAAAGAAAGGGTTGCAAACAAACAAGCAAAAGGGGAAAAATGATTAGGGGTTAGTGAATAGGGGTTTGCCTTGGTCAAACCCCACTTTTGGTAATTAAACCCTTGAAAAGACAATGTAATGAAAGAGAAAGATAAACTAATAACATGTAAGTGCTATCAACTCACCTAACTCTTGATGATGCAAGTCTGAAGTAATGTTGATGGCTGCTTCAAAGTGCTTGAAAAGATGTTGTAGAATGCTTGAATGCTTAAGTGAATAGGTGGATAAGTGAACTTAATGAATGGGGGTTAAAATGAGGTGAAAATCACTTATTTGTACAATTCTTGTGCCTTAGTATTCATTCATACCTCATCATAGGACGACATCAAGTGATTTTGAATAAAATCCTAAAAGAAAATTTGAAATATTTTGAATTTAGGGCCAAGGGGGACTCATTCGCCACCCATGGAAAATGGGTCCCACCTAGGACCTACAAACAAGTGTCAGGAAAAATATTGTATTTAATGTTATTTGTTAGGATAACATTAAAAAATACACTTAATTACAACTTATGAGGGCATAAAGAGACCAAATAAAGCATGAGTAGGGTGTAAATAGTGAAGATATGCCTAGGAGAGCATGAAAGCTTGTTACAAGACATTACAACACTTCAAAATAGGACTTGTTGATGTGTGAAAAAGTGGTTTTTAGGTGAATTGCATTAAATAAAGTCTAGAAGAATGTAGAAATGTCTTACAAAACTTCACAACACCTTCACAAGACATCATTCTTTGAGTTTTAATACCTAAATAAGCATGTTCAAGCCATGATACAACATAAAATCAAAGCAACATAGTTCCAACTCCATGAAACACGACCTAAAAGGCCATGAAACAAGACCTAAAAGGCCATGAAAATGACAAGGGACCATTTTTCTATGGCATAGATTTTAGTAAAACAAGTTAGAGTATACAAATGAGCACTAGGGGAAATACAAACATAATGGTAGAACATAATATATACATGTAAAAAGGAAAAACCACCACTTAAAGAAGAAAAACACATTAACCTTCACAACTCCCACTAGAACTGGTCACATCGATAGCAATAAATTATAAAGGAAGAATGTCATGACGATATTTCTTGGAAACATGGTTTATTAAAAATGTAGGGAATTGAACAATTTTCTTGCTTGATAATATATTTCGTCTCCAACATTTAAGCAATTTAGTTCTAGAAAAAAAAAGAAGGAAAATTGAGGGGAGTTTGTTAGAAAACTCAACCTTAGGAGAAAAAAATGGAGTGACAAATATTTTTGTAATAGTTCCCCGCGAAAAAATTCCTCTATTATCTACATAATCCACATTTACATTATGGGCCCACAAAACATCTTCCATTGACTAGGTTCAACAAATAATCAATTCTATATAGTTAACAATAATATATCTTATAATTTTCAAGATATAAATGGCATTCATAACATTAGAAAGAAAGTTAGAGGAAACATCTGAGAAAATGAGAGATGTGTAGGATTCATATAGAAAGACCCTACTAGTAACAACCCAAAATACATCCTTAATTGACACATGGAATTATGAAAGCTCTCCCTATTTTTTCTTCTTTAAAGGGATGAAGGTTGACATTCTCTTAATAGAAATTCAAAAGTTAAACTCTTTCATTGGAGATTAATTATGCCATCTTGAGAACATGCTTGAAAGTATGAAAAATTTGTAAATAAATAGACAAAAAATGGCTTTCTCTTAATAATCTTATTGAATCTTGTGAATGCATGTGATGAAATTTTGGATTCAGTGAAGAACAAAATCACACAAGATAAAGCCTCTAGCTCAAACAAAATTCTAAAATTGAAGTTTCCACTAGTTACATAAACCTACACTTAGGACCAATAAACATATGGTAAAGAAAACAAATGGAGGCGACTTGTCAAGACCAGAGGAGCCTAAAGACGTCCCACCTTGAGAAATTGATTCTTCCATCATGGTCGTAGTAGTTTCCATCAAATTTATTTATTTTATGTCAAATATATTAAATCATATCATCAATTAAATAAGAAATGTACAATATTATTTTACCAACCTTTATGAGAGTATTCATTTCATGCTTCCATAGCCAACAAAGAAATGTTCAAACCATTAGTTCTACCTTTCAATTTGGATGTTTGTGTACTTCATTTATGATAGAGAAAATATTGCATGCAAGCTTATGGTATGTTAGTATAAGATTACATTCATGGGGAGGTTTTTGGTTTCCAATGGAAAAAATTGTCAACTTATATAAGGTATCAATTTCTTCAGGATTATAATTTGATAACACCATTTCTCTTGTTGATCATGCACATTTTGAGAATGTTAGTTGATAGATTTCCTTGTCATTTAACTCATTTTTAATTGAAAGATTACAAGCCAACCAATAAAACATCTTTCCAATGATGCTTGTCAAATAATTATATTTATGATAACATGTTTGAATAGAATTTTATTGCAAATCAAAACTATATCAATGCATACTTCAAAGTTTGGGTCACTTACCATCAAACTTGTTGGTAGTCCATCAAGAAATGTTAACATTCATTATTTTTTGTTGCTTTTCCAACTTTCAATTAGCATATTTTATTGTCATCTACATTTGGGAAAAGGTGAAATTATAATCAAATTCATTCACATAACCAATTCACATCAACATAGTGCTAAAGAACATAATTAGGTAGAATTGTGTGATCTAAATTGTTTCAAAAGATACATTTTTCTTTTTATAAAGAAAATTTCTAGGTAGTACCATTATCTATATCCAAATCACCATAATTTATATTTTCACCATGATATTGATCAACATCTTCCACTCTAGGATTGACATGCTAACTAGTGTGCTAGAAATATTTCTGATTTTATCTTAGAGGGATTTGGTAAGCTTAAAAGAATTTAGACTATTTGGCAAATAATTTTTTTTTGCTAGATCTCTATCTTGATTATCTTCAAAATGTTTTCTACCTATTCTTTTGATTAGTTTTTAATCTCTCCCCACTATCACATTGATCTTGCACTCAACTAGTACCATATTTATATTAGATAGAACCTTCATATAAATTTAAAAGTATAAAAAAAATGTTTAGGCCTTTAAAATCAAATATTGTAAAACCACAAAAAAATATATCATCAAACATTCAGACTTCCAAAATGCCTGTAATATAGTTTTTTCATCACATCTATCAAGGCTATCAAAAAATTTATTATTCAAAGTTGATCCATGTATGCTAAACTATAATTTGGAATGCATGTATTTTCAACATTATCGTGTAGCTTGCTAAACCTATTCGAACACCATTCACCACAAATCATAAGGAAACACTATTACGGATTTTGTTCAAGTTCCCCTTTCATAAAATTGATATAAAAAATAACTTGTTGATAGCCAAGACAACTTGCATGATATGGTGAGGTGATATACCCCCTTCATTTGTGTGCTTATTGGTTTCACAACAAAAATCATTAATTTCAATACTAGCCATACAATTGCTATTATAATGCAAGGTATGTATCCATATTTTATTTTTTAAATTTTTTTCAATAGTTTAACAAGGTCAACACTACCCATGTGATCCAACCAGATATGAATATGGTCAACAAAAAAAGTAAAAATATTTGCATGCAAGTGTTGACCTTATTTTTATCCCAATTATATTTCCAACATGTACTAAACCTTTATGCTTTGTTCATTAATTGCTCAATCTCTTTTATGGTTGTGATTGCTAGCCCATCCCAAGCTTTGAGATTGTCCTATTAGTGTCATGCATTATACTTTATTATCAAACTTTGAGGTAATCTTCTCATTGGAAGTAATGAAATCTTCCTATCAATGTCTAACCTTAGCTTAACATAAATGCAAACAATGAAGTGTTGTCGGTTGGAAAATGAGAATTGATTAATAGATCTTTAAATTATAAAGTGTAATAGTAATGATTCTACTCACCATTTGGTTATAACATCCATGCAATATATAGACTTATATATAACAAGATATTATGGATGATATTTCTCCAACACTTTCACAAGTGGATTCTATTCAAAATAGTTGAAAACAATAATTATTTCTATTAATATATTCAAATATTTTTTTAAACATATGACCTTATCAATTTTTATTTTTAGATACATTCTTTGGACGAGTTAATAGTATGATTGCTCCTTTTTTGATCCTCCAATATATGTTTTGATCTTTCAAATTTAGTGTTATCTTTTCTACTCTAAGAAATTTCTCAAAACAAGAAGATTTGTAAATGGCAATTGATAGGCTACTAAGAGAAAAATGTTTTTCATCTATATGCACAATTTGAAATGATTTATTTTTCTCTTGATTACATAGAAGTAATTAATTAAAACTTAAAAGTTCATTTACTATAAAAAGTAAAATATATATGTCATGAGATTGATTTTTCCTATTCCCCATTCACCAGATATGCTCACTATGATTGGAGATTCAATGAATTCATTGAAAACTAGAAAGGACAAACCTTCAACAAAATAATTTTGACCTGTACAAATTGAATCATGAGATTGTATGTATGTGAGGCTAATATGGTATTATCCACAATAAACAAAATACTAGAAAAATCAAATTTTAATTAAAGGTACTATATTATCAAGATTATCCTCTATGCTTTGTCTATTTGGTCGTTGCACCTTTTTATTGAAATTAAATTTATTACCACCATGAGATATTGACATTTGAAAAGAATTACATAAAGAAAAATTACATTATCAATCGAAAAATCATTAAATAAATAAACATATCATTATTCACATGATCCCTTATTTGGGATGTTATGGGATATGCATTCACCATTGGAATTTACATGTTTTATCCAAGATATGTTTGATATTTATACCTCTATGGACAATTTCCTATACCATTTCCATATTATTATTCTTGGGTGCAACATGTAATAAAGTATTCTTGTCCTTGAATTTTGTCTTTCATCTCTTATTTTTTCTTGTTAAAGGAAATTCTTAACATAGGGACTCAGACCCTTTGGGTCATCTGTAGTTCTCATGCCAAACTGTTGAGGCCCACAACAAAATTTATTTTTTATCATTTCCATCATCATATTTATTTAGTAGGCGTCATGATATTGTTATTGAAATCTCTACATCCCTTGCTTGAGTGACGTGGTGCGATGCTGTGCATCCATTGATATCACACTATAATAAGGAGTCCAAATTTTCATTTAAAGTTATCTCCATAATTCATGTATGGCCTTTAGCTACATATGGCTATTTCTAGTGCAATACTACCATAGTTGTCAAGTTGCTTAATACATTTTTAATACGAATGTTGTGTGTTGAAAATAAAACATTATTTTTTGAACTTATTCTATGTTTCCTTTTGCACATGCAAGGTGTACATGTGTTTATTCCTCACCATCACTAGACATAATTAATTTATTTGATCAAAATAAAATATCCACAATTTCATGCCCTTTATTTTCTTTGGTACAGAAATATAAGGAATTCTGGCTTAAATCGTCTTTGGCTTCTACTTCTAATTTTCAATGAAAAATACACTCTTTTTCAATGTCAGTTTGTCCATTGAGTGTTGCCCAATGAAGAAATTTTCTCACCTTTGTATCTCTAGTTATCTTTTTTTACTTATCTATATATGTTTTAAAAAATAATTTGAAGAATTCTCTATTTCCTAATTCGATTGCATAATGGAAGGGAAACTTTTCATGTTTGTCTTGTTGGAGCTCATTTCCATCTTTTTCCTTTAATAAAGCTAAGACATTGTTCATACATTTTAGATAAAATCTACAAATAACAACCTTTTGACATGTATTTGTGGTTTTTTTCACATAAATTCTTATTTTTCAACAAATCTTCTATCAATCCATACTACTCTCTTTGTATTGGTTGAAACAAAATGTCTTCATAGTGATCAATAGTCTTTAAATTTTAAAAATTTAAAGATTGTGGAAATTTGAAAAAGAACTATATCATTACAATAATCAAATGCATTTTTTCCATTTTTAGCATCCTCTATAGCCACATCTAAAAGAGACTTATCATCGTTCATATATTTTTGGCTAACAATATATTGAACAAAATATATCTCTATGAGAAATTCAACAATAAGAATGCCACTATAATTTGGGTCTCCAAGTTTTAAATATTTGATAACTTCATCAACCAATGTTGATCTTTCTTAGTCATCATATCCAAATAATGTTCTTAATAAATTTTTGACCATGTTGCTATAAGTTGGCAATGCCAAGTTATCACTTTAATTTTGACATGAATGAAATGAAGTCTTCAAACTCCCTTTACCTTTAACTAGCCAATATAATACTTTTGAATCTGCATGAATAGAAGCAAGAGCTAATGCAATTTTTTTCTTTTGTTGTGAAAGTGAAATTTTATCATGGAATGTTAGGGGCATCAATGCCCAAAACAAAAGGTGCTTAATAAAGCACCAAATAAATTCTAGTAGTGCAAATATCATTTTGTTGCAATAAACACAATTTTCAGAGTCACAAAACATAGAGATCTTCCTCAAATGGTTAAAATAGTGTAGCATATACTTTTCAACTAAGGGGGCATCAGGAGGTTTATCAATTCTTTGTAAAAACTCTTAGTCAAATTGGAATTGGTATAATCTAATTAGGGTTGGATCCTAGGAAAGGTTGCACACTTTGATTCCTCCTTTTGGTTATTCAATATTTATGGTCCATCTTCAACAGTGGAGGAAAAATCTCTTTAAGATTCTTTATTTGGCCTCATTGTCATGTTAAAGGAAGAGAGTAATTTTGGGAGGATATTTTAATGTAATCATAAATAATCAGGAGAAAAAATGGGGAATTATCCCCCCTAAAGGTGGTTGAGGAATTCAATTAGTTTAGTAACAACTACCTACTGGATTGCCCAATGGTCAATGGCATAAATACTTGGTTGAACAGAAGGAAAAAATTCTATATGATAGTAGAGAGGTTAGATAAATTCTTGGTCTCATCACTTTGGTTGCCCTCCCCCCTTTTTTTCAAAGTAACAATTCTTCCCTTTACAAGCTTAGATCACTTCCCCATCTTACTTGAATTTTTGAAGTACACAAGTGGGAAAAAATCATCATTTAAGTTTGAGGAAATGTGGTTCAAGGGAAATAATTTCCTTGGCCAGTTACAACAATGGTGGACTACTATGCCTTATGTGGAAGGCGCAAGAATCTATCAACTTTTTAAGAAACTTTCTATTATTAAAAATAAAATCAAGGATTGAAATGTAAACTACTTTAAGAATATTTTCAAAAAAAAGGAAGAAATCCAAGAGAAATTACAAAAAAATGAATGATAATATCATCATCAATGGGATGGATAGTTCTACCTACCAAACCCCCAAAAAACTGCAATCAAAATTGGAGGAAATTCTAGCTCGTGAAGTCATATTGGAGGTAAAAATCTTGGGAATTATAGCTAAAAGATGGAGATCACAATACAATTCTTTTCATGCATCCATAAAGATTAGGTGCCAAGCTAACACTATGGAGGATAATAATGAATTGATGAAGCCTTTCTTATTAGAAGAAGTGAGAAATGTAATCTTTTCACTTCCCCTTAAAAGGCTCTAGGCTTAGATGGCTTCACAACCTCCTTCTTTAAAAAATGTTGGTCCTTTATGTTAAATGAACAAGACAACTAAGAGGGGCCTCAATTATTTGTACCAAATTAAAACATCAAAACCCTCAACACCAGTCAAATCCACATGCATTCATTAAACCCTTAATCTGTTATAATGTTTAAACATAAAAAATAGATAACAAAAACTAAAATAACCAACACCATACACAAGAGAACACCAAATTTATGTGGAAAACCCAATGAGAGAAAAAACATGGTGAGGATTAGCTCACAATATAAGTAATTGAAAAACCAATACAAGGGCTCATTGCTAGAATAGGACACACTATCCACAAAGGATCACAGCTAGGGCTCACTGCCTCAAAAAGAAAAAGAAGATAGAAGAGAAATGTTACATAGAGAACAACTTCTCAATGCAATGAATAATTCACCACAATAACTCCAAAACCTTCATAGTCTTGCTTGATTGATTGTAGACACCTTCAACTCACTGCATTCAAAAATCCAACACTTTGAAGTTCACACTGCTCTGCTCAAAATCACACTCTACTCTTCGAAAATTTGTATCACTTGCATCAAACACATCTATCCTTTCTATCTTGTAAGCCTTTAACATCTCAACTTATACTTATACCATCCTCAACCTTGAAAAATTTCTCCAAGGTCGGCAATATACCCTTCACACTTTGCAATTTCAAATTAGGTCGACACTAAAAATTCCTGCAGTGGATAGGAATGAAATTGGACCAAAAAAACACTTAACTAGGACCCAAATTAAATCTCACATGCCACACTATGCCTTCATTAACACTTGAACATCTTCGAATGTAGTGTAAACACCAAGTCGACCATTACCCATGAAAACATATTAAAGTTTGAATTACATGCTTCCTTTGATCAATCCAAAACTTTCAGTAAAAAAAATTCACTTGAACGTGATCCAAGAACATCTTGGAAACCAACAAAATCCTTCATACCAAATCTCACCTGAAGATTATAAACATACTGTTTGTCTAGACAAGACTGCCAGACATTGCACTACTTTGTAACTCAAAAGAATTTCTTCTGATACGCCTAACCATGAATCCTCTTGAAACACACAAGAGAACAACACCATAAAATATCCTTCAAAACCACAAGTCTTAAAAAGAAACTATGGAGAAATGTGAAGAAAATACATTTCTCCCAAACACCTCTATACACAACATTGCAAAACTAGTTCACACATTGGTGAACATAACTTCCTTTGACTAGCGATCTAGAAGCCAAATTTTTTTATATAAAAACTCTGAACATCTTTAACCAATATATCCAAACCACAAAAGTAGATCTTTAACCTAGAAGAAATGTGAAGCAAAACTAAAACACCTCTACAAAAAAGAATGCCTTTGCAACACCCTATTTCCTTATTTTATCAATTTTCTCATTATCCTCAACATCTGAACCATAAATAGAAGCTTATCAAAGCAACAATCTCTTCTCAACAAACAATATAAATATGTAAATAGGAAAACCAATATAATTTCCTAAGGTTAATCATGAAAATTGATAGCAAACAAAAAAAGAGGGGTTAAAGAATGTGTACTTAGCAATTGTTTAATATGTGGGTCGTTATGTAAATTTGAATCCATATATTTACTAATATAATATTTGTGAAGGGTCTCCTCATACTAGAAGAGGAATAATCAATTTATATTTATTTATTGACTTATTATTATTATTGTACTTAAACAAGATAACTATTCTCACCAATTAGAACTAATTATTAGTTAGATAGTATTTGAGAGATTACTAATATACCAATAAAATAAATAATTTAATATAGACTTGTTTTGATAAGAAGTCTTGAGGAAAACATCTCCTCTAGTGAAATTATATTTCCTTTTAAAGATGAGGGGGTTTTATTTCTTGGATGTTTGTGTAAACCATCAACATGCACCATGAGGAATTTTTTTTAGGTGAACATAACTCTTGTGTGAGTGAACCTTTGAGTGAGTGTCGGGTGAGGATATTAATTTGGTTGAGTAGGAAAGGGTGTGCTTTGGGAGTGAAATCCTTTTAGTGTCAAAAAAAAATTGGCAAGTTTTTCTTTCTCTCTTGATGTAGTTTGGGCATACAGGGTCTTAATTATTGTTGAGGTTGACAACCTTTGAATCAATTTTATTAGTTAGTTATATGGTTAAAATCAGATTATTAAATTTCATGGATTTACCTTGTGTCGAAACATTGAAAATTAATTTCAATAAACTATCTTACGTAGGATTTGTAAAAATATGTGATAATAAAAAAAAACTGCCTTAGGAGATACTTAGTTAATGATAATTAACTTGAAGAAGTACAATTTGGTGAAAACCAAACCAATGGGATCATCATGAATTTTGTAGATGATATGAATGTTGCAAAAGATGATAGTTCAATTCATAAGGATTATCAAGTCTAATTTATAACTATTTAACATTCTCTATCTTGAACTTAAGAGATAAGTGATGTTAAATGTGGTTGTTGGAAGTATAATAATCTAGTGGGAAAAAATGCAAGCATCTTAATATTCATGATTTTGAAACCTAGTTTTTGTCACCTTACACACCCATAGTCTAGGAAGGATATTGATAACAATTATAAAATTTGACTTTTTTCAATTATTATGAATGGTGTAGTATAACTTGGGTAAATTAAATAAGATTATGGTTGATTATATAGTTGAACCGTGAGAATTTATAATCATCTCCATTAATCATAGGGGACTTAATGAGTTGCTGTAAAAGAGTAATTGAAGTTTAATTTGAAATAAATGGGTAAAGTGTACTCTATTAAGGAGTAATAGGTTAATGATTAGATTAGAAATAACATAATTAAGCTATCCATGGTCATAATCGAAGATTTGATAGAAAGGAAATTGGGGATTCCACTTATATAGTGATTAAGCCTTGCTCCATTTAAAGATAATTACATGCAACTTGAGGCCATGATCTAGCATATGAAAGAGTCCTTGCAATAAGTGCTTAAAAACCTGTGAGAATTTACTTCTTGGTTGGTAAGTAATATTGCATAACTCTAGACCTTATTTTGTGTAGAAAATATGATTTAAGATAAATGGATAAAGTTACATCTTATCTTGAAGTAAATGGCAAAAGTATAAACTTTCCTAATTACCTCCCTAAATAAACGATATCTAGAAGATTTAAGAGGACTATAAAACAAAAACTACCCAACCGAGCTATGCTCAGTTGTTTAAGACTAAAGTAACAAGCAAAAGAACATGATTGCTTAGATGCAAATCAAAGGTGAAAATGCATGAAACATCATAACTAGGACACACTTGTGTTGAAATTTAGCTAATGTAGTGTTTAAATGAGTCCTTTGCTAGTTAGTTAAATATTAAATGTCCTTGAAAGGGACCTTGTTAAAGGCGGATTGGTAATTAAAATACTATCTATGGCAATAAGAAAGTTTATATGATTAGAAATAAATTAGTAGCATAAGCGAGTGGGTGTTGGAGTTAAATTTTTTAGAAGCCTCAAGTGTTGGTTAATCAATTGTTAGTTTTTCTTTTAATCATGTAATAAATTGTGTGTGATTTATGGTGAATTATGTGAATGGAGATTTAGAGGATATAGATAGGAGGCATAGAAATAGTCAAGTAAAATAAATAATGTTGTGTGATAGTTTATTCCTAGCTAGTATTCTCTTAGAAGAACATTTACACATGAGTATAAAGGGGGAAAAAATGAAATTAGTTAAAATTCATGGTACTTTTACTTCTTAGTTTTCCCTTGTGTCTTATAAAGTTTGGAAGGAATTGTGATCATGAAAATGAAGAATATAGCAAGTGTTAAACGATTTCACCTTAGCATATAAAGTGCAAAAAAATAAATTTGTAAAGAAACATAAAGGATAAAGTGTTTAACAAGTTGCTATTGAAGAATTTATCATGTACCTTATGCATTAACATAATACTTCCTTCTATTGCAATATCTCAAAGGAAAATGTTCAACAAATTAATTTGTAACTGAGAACCTCCTTGCTACATGTTGTGTAAACTAGGATGAAATTTCCCTTTTATCTAGATTCATTAGTGAATGTAACAAATCTAGTTGAATGAAAATGAAAAAAATGCTATGTCCAAACATATAGATATAACTGACCATATGTGTAACAAAAGTACCAATTAACCAAATAAAAGTGTGGTGCACCATGAATTTCTAAATCTATGAAATTAGAGTAATATCTATGCTATAGTTATATATCATTTGATAAATTATTTTATTTATTCAAATGTGTATAGGTTAACAAAATGGTTAAACAAAGTGTTCATGTTGTAAAGTAACCAAAGTGTGTGTGGGTGTAACAACATTGTTGCTATGGTGTGGTGAGCTACATAAAGTGTATTGTGTTGTGACATGCCAAGTGAAACCCCATAAATGTATTGTTCTCAAGTATGTGATACAATGTATCCAACTTGGGGTAAGGGTGGGTGGACGTCAAGCATGATCCCCTATGTGTACCATTTGTAATTACCTTGTATATAAGCTAGCAAGTTGTGGAAATAATATAAACATTATATGTGTTGATGTGTGCCTACTAAATGGAAAGTGATTTTTTCCTTGTGCAAGTCGTGTATATATGTTAATGTGCACCCCTAGTGTATGGACCCCTTCGGTTGAGTTTCGAACTAGCGTAAACAAGGGGTTGAGAGACACATGTCCCTCTATTGGGAAATTATGAGTTGAGGGTGTTGTCTCTAATCCTGATAAAGGATATATGTAAAGACGTCATAATTTTCCATGGATGTGACTATGATGTACTCCCCCACATATGAGAGCCACACTTGTTGGTTCATAGTGTAAAACTATTCCTTGATGTTTATAACCCATGGATAAATGATGGAATTACATGGACCACCAACGATTCATATTTATGTGGTCAGGGACCACTAGTTATTCATATTTATGTGGTCAGCAACCACCAGTTATTCATACTTATGTGGTCAGGGACCACCAGTGATTCATATTTATGTGGTGAGGGATCACCATTTATTCATGTTTATGTGATCGGGGACCACCAGTGATTCATATTTATGTGGTCGGGCACCACGAGTGATTCATATTTATGTGGTCAAGGACCACTAGTTATCCATATTTATGTGGTCAGGGACCACCAGTTATTCATATTTATGTTGTTAGGGACCACCAATTATTCATATTTATGTGGTCAAGGACCACCAGTTATGGCATGCTATGATACTTATGTGGTTAGAGAACCACTATTCCCCTTCTCCCCTTAGTTGGTTTTATCAAAGTCACATGGTGCTCTTAATGTAAAAGTTTTATTATTGAGCTATGAATTGTTGTTAATTTCTTAAGTGATGTTTTCTTTTCTTATATGCCAGTAGTGTAAAATTTTGTATTTCTTTTATTGGGGTTATTTAGCCATTGGAAGGTTGTTATGGTCCAATTTTCCTCAAGGACTTATTTAATTTCATTTTTGATTTAAGATTGGAATGTTGGAATGTAGCTATAGTTGATCTTTATTTGTCTTTTCTCTTAATTTTTATAATTTTATATGTATTGAAACATTGGTTTATGCTTTTATGTTACTCATTTTGAGGCTTTCTTATTATTTGCAAACTGCCAACAAGTGTGGTGTAATGTGGCATGTATAAAATTTCCATATCCTGGGGGGGTTCCCTGGCAGGTTTTATAAGGGAGTAGATGCATTGGGGAATTATTTTTGAAAGGAGTTGCAAATGGAACTGGTATGGGAAGGTCATAAATCCATTATTCCCCTTGTTCTATAATTTTTTTTTTGTACCTTCCTTTTGGAGGCTAACCCCCTTAAACAAACAAGGGGAAGGTACTAGGAAATGTATGGAGGGGTCCTTACAAAAGGGCCCGAAGCCCATCTTTCCTAATGGCTATGGATTCCAATAATTTCCATCCTTGTAAACCCCATTATGTGAGCCTTGTGTTATAAATGATGTGGTTGTGTGAGGAGAGTCTAACCTAATTTGGGAAGGCTATCCTTGTTATTGCGGTGCATACATGTGAAAACTACAAGTAAGTGTGATGTGTCATGCCTGTGAACTATGTGAGAAAGATAATAAAAAATGATGCAAAGTTAATATTCCTTGAGACATGGTATGAGTGCCATGATTATGAGGTAAAATGTCCTCATAAGAACATATTTGGATATAATGTGAAGCTAATTATTTTGAGACATGATTGGCCATTGAAACAAATATATTTTTCTAACATCATAATTGATGTTGATGGTGCAAAGAATTTTTGAGGTGTATCAAAGGCTGTTAATTCACGTAGATATACTTTTGTGTAATTTAATTGAAGTTGGTTACCTTGTTAATAAATTAGATCTGCATGAATGGTTGTTAGCATTTTTTAAATTGAGTGTATATCAGATAAATGTTCTATTGTGAGAAATTTTGTTCTAGGTATTTGAACGTTTAATTCATGGAAGAGATTATCTCTAATCTATCCTTATACAATTATTTACCTTCATCGGAAGGTAAATAAACTAGTATGTTAATAGATTTATGTGCATTGATATATTGAGGTCATGCCCTTGAACCTTAGTGACTTCTAGGAGGAAGTCTAAGCTAAGAAGAGGGGGATGTATCATGTAAAGCCCCTCCTTTTGTATGATAGTTACAAGTATTTTAATTGTACCATCGATATATCTCTCCTTTAGGGATAATTACTTGAGTTAAATGAATGAACTATGTAACTTAGAACTAATGAAGAACATGCAATGTACATGGTTTTGATAACCAATTAAGGTGTTAATGCGTGGTCAGTATCATAGGATGGTTACATGATTGTTTGGTACCATAAATTTATCTCTTGAGATTTCATCATACAATTACAATATTTAAGATAGCTTGATTTACAAGGGTGGAATGTATCATGGGAAAATAGAAACCTACAATAATTATTATTCACATATATGGTTGTTACCTTGAAGCTATATTACAAAGAAGGGGTAGCCTATAGACTATTATTATTGGAGAATTGATGGCTTTGCGATTCTTAAATATTAAAAAAGGGTCAACTTAGTTGTAAACACTCGTCATGTAATTGAGGTACAAATTTTATGCTTGATAAATTGGTTGTTTTGAATATCAGTTTTGTGTATTATTGTTCTCGTTAGAGCTTGAATACTTTTTCTTAGCTGACTAAGTGGACGTTATAGTATGGAGAATAAAATTGACTTGAGAAATGTATATAGTTGTGTTACCAATAATCATGTGAATTACCATTTAACTTGTTAACAAATCTGCTTCATCATAGTGGTCGTTCTAGAAGTAAAAAGTCTATTATGTATGAAGAATGTTATTTTGGATATTCAGATAGATTTTTTAATTTGATGGATGAGTTACTTTGACGTATTGAAATTAAACTAGTATATGTACAATTAGCATTATATAGTGCTAACATTTAGTGACAAGAAGCTTGCATTCAAATGTTCGAGATTTGGGCTACAATCATCCAAACAATGTACCATAAGGATGGTCAAAGTCATCAAATTTGATTACTTTCTAATTTATATTTTGATTTTAGATACATTATTTAAATTATTTCATGTATGATTATTGACAATGGTGAAAGTGTCCAGGATTATTAAACAGTCAATGGAAGGCAAGAGGATCACCAGGACCCAAATTATTTCCCCCCTCTTATAATGTGAAACTATGTGTTAATTATGTGATTGTTAGTTTTGTATTACCATCTTGTGGGGATTAGTGATTGTTTAAAGTTTTGGGAAAAGAAAGAGGGTTCAAGTGTTTATTGGTGTCTTGAAGATGGCGCAAACTATTGGATACTTTGTGAGCCTTGTTAAGAGGTGTTAAATTGAGAAAAATAAAAATAAAATGGGGAATTAGGGGATTTTAAAATCCCCACTTGAGTGTTTAGGGTTGAGGCATTAAGGGAGGAGATAACAAGTATTTTGGAGGCACTATTTTGGGAGGAGGAACTGTTGGCTGAGAGCTTTACAAGAAGAGGAGAGATGGTTATAATACAAGTAAAAGGTAGATTATCTAGTTTTGTTGCTACAAGTTTTTCCTTTGTTGGTTGCTACTGTTGAAATTTCTGACATAGTTGCTGTAAGTACTCTTGGCTATTGCAAGTTTCTGTTGCATATTAGGGGGTAATGAAATTAGGGTATGTTGCTGGAATGACTATCAACATATGGGGCTTCCGGTGTAGATAGTAGTTTGTTTCTTGAGTTGAGTTAACCATATGTGCTAGAACCAATAATGAACCCTTGTGGTGTTTGAAACCTATTGTGTTAGAGACCTATTGGATTGTCTCCCTTATACCTCAGTGTGTTGAATTTGAAGTGAGGGTCCTCGGTGATTACTCTTGGCTCGGGGGTTGGCTAGAGTTCTCTGTGGCTTGATGATGCCAATATGGAAGGGAGGAGAGATTTTCCTTTCCATTGGTTGTTTGTATTTTCATTTGTTTCAAGTTTTTGAGCTATAGCTAGAATTCCTCAACATGTCCTTAGTTTTTATAAATGGCTATTCTGGATTTGTTGAAAAAAAAGTTGCATGAATTTTTTTATATAAACATATATATGTGAATAGTGACATGTGCATGTAGGGAAATGTATAAGTGTTTTACCTTATGGGTTTCTTTGGAAATTGCAAGCCTTGTATTCAACTAAAGCTTGCAAGATAAAAGAAACTATAAAGAGAAGGTACATTAGACATAGTGTATAAACTGATCATGATGTTGCTCCTCATTTCATCTTGTTTAAATTTTAGTCTCTATTGATGGATAAAGGAAACAAATTACCCAATAATTGTAGAGGTAGAGATATTTCTTTTGATTTGACTTAATACAGGAAGAATGTAGATCTAAATTGACTATGCAAAGTCAAAAGATTAGCTTCCTGTGTGTAGGAGAGTGCAGGGTAAATCATTTGTAAACTAACAAGCAGGTAATGGAAATTTGAAACCTCCAGTAAACTTTTTTGTTGGGTTACCAGTACTAGGCTCTGGCAGAAATACAAACCTTCTTTTTTATTTTTCTGGGATTTTCTCCATACAATAGCTCAACTATATACATTTCACATGATTATATACAATAGAAGCCTCACTTTTGTCTAGTTGGGTGACCTTTCTTACAAAAGGAACAAGAGCGATACCTACTAGTTTACATACTAATAAAGGCATTACATAAGTTGATGCACCTAAATCCACTAGAAAGTTATGCAAATTTTACCAAACATACACAGAGTTAAAAGGAAAGGTGGATAATCCCTCTTTTCTTTGAAGAAAGTGATTGGTGTATCCACTTGAGAAATCTAAGCTTTGTCCTTTTTTTCTGGAGTCTTTTCATTTTCCTTCCCCTTATATTGAATCTTCTAAAATACCATTTCAAATAGTGGTGTGCTAGACAAATATTTTGGCTCAACATATTCCTTAATAGAGCCAAACAATGTGCTTTTGATGTTAGATATTTTTATCATTTCAAAATTAGATTCATCTTCTTAATTTCTTCTATGATATAGTGTCCCATTTATGTAAAAAAAAATTCGTATGAGACTCAACCAAGAAGAATTAAGTGGGGACCTTAGGAGGTGGAAAATTGTTGTTGGAATTTGGATTTAGATGCACTTCGAGGGTGTTCGATGTAGTAGACATTATAAAAGGACCCCTATCATTTCCATTATATAAGTTGTATCCTCTACGATTATGTTGCAACATCTGCATAACTTCTTCTTTGTTATCAGTTGACCCTTACTGGTTATAAATTGATTTTTTTTCGAGAAAAGACTAAAGGGATGCTTGATCCTTGGGTTTTCTTTCATCTTGGTAAGGGAAAGAAGCACTAATCAACACTAAGATAGTTTCATAAGGTGGAGATGGAACAATCTCACGTTCGTAGGATGAATAAGATTTTGTATTTTTTGCATTTTGCACTTCTGATTAGAAAATACTAGTTGCAACTTGAAATTCCTTACAGTTCAGCTTGAATGTTGGTTGGTGTTGTGCAAACTACACCAATTTGACATTGTAGCTTCAGCTAGGTCCACCCTTTCTAGAGGCTTATTTTTAGATGTGGCTGGGTGATCCAAAGGTGAAGGAACTCCATTATTTGGGCCAATATTCTAGGTCTGATTTTACCTTTCATAGTTTTGATTTTGACCTCAATTGTAGTTTTGATTTTTCCCTAAACTCTAACCTTGATCTTGATTATAACTTGACTAAAATTCCTCTGCGAATAATGCAACTGGTTATTCTAATTTCTTAGGTAAGTTACCTCTACTGATATCTTTTTCATTTGTTTAGTGAGTTCCTTAATTTTTTCTTTTTCTTTAGGGGTCCTTGTAGGAACAAAATTATACAAATATACAAGGAGAGATGTGGAAGTGTTTTGAAAATATGCTGGTTGAGTGAGTGGAACTTGACTTGATGGAGGTCGAAGATGTGGCACTATCTACATTTGTGGAATTTGATTCATGGTAGGAGTGTGACATGCAAAAGATTTACTTATTCCTTGAATCTAATTAGAACTTGTTGTCACCCACCAAAGAATTGGTTGGTCTAGATACATTTTGACCAAAATAAATGCTAACCTTCACTACTTTAGCATAAGCATTCACCATGGAAGTTGGGGCTGTATTTTACATTTTCACAAAGGCTGAAGTAAGGTTGTCTAGGGTTGCATAATAAACTTGTCTTGTTGATGCATCATCTACATTATAAGGCATATAGAACCTAGTATAAGTAATATGCAATCAATTATTGATGGAGCTTATGGGATCATTGTTTTGCTGCTTGAATATAACAAATTAGTGGCACAACTCTAATGGGCTAATTGGGATTTTGAATTTCCCTAAGAAAGTGTCTTTTAGATCTTTCCAAGTTGAAATTGAACTAGCTAGTAAATGGATGAACCAATAGAAAGCTTCCTCCCCCAAGGAATATGGGAAAAGTCCACATGCTACATATCTGAGATCGATTCTCACAATTGCAAGAGCTCCCTCAATGATTTTGACATGTTCTTCAACAAACCTATTAAGATCATTGACATAGAACTTATAACATAAATTATCAAGGTTCTTGGTTAAACATTGTAGACAGTGAATGTGAGGTGTGAAGGGTTTTTTGGTAGCCAATCCATTGATTGAGTTGGTGGTGGTTGTGGTACAACCAATGGGATATGAGGTGAACGTGAAGATGGAATGAAAGAAGTAGGTGTTGTGGAAATGGAGGATGAAGATGAAGTATTAGTGTGAGGTGGAGTTCATGATGAATGCACCCTATTTCAGTTATAGATCATGTGAGGGATCTAAACTCATGAAATTCTCCTTTATTTGGTGTAGATATGAGCATCCTTAAAAAAAATTCAAGAGGAAATTATCCTATGCGATCCACATTTTACTAAAAGATGCTCCTTCTAGCATCAATTCTATTGATGAGTGTTTTTGCACAAAACACAATAGAGATAAAACATAGAGTGCTCTATCTCTCTTGAAAGGAAAATTTCCTCTTAAAACTTCAAAAAATATCTCCAAGGCTTCAAATTTCAGGTCTTGACTATACAAAAACAAATCAGTGGTATATTTGATTTGCTGGTTTCACAAGGGGCATTTATTTTTCAAAAAAAGATTGGAAACTTATAGAATCAAACAAGGGTTTTATAAAATATAAAAATTAATGTAAACCCTAAGTGTAATTTCCAAATCCAAAATCTGAAAATTACTTTTATTATCAAATATAGCAATTTTATGATGCTCTCTTTCCTAAAACTAATGTAGATTCAAAAGAAATTGCAAAATATAAAGGTTTTTTTAGAGAATTCTAAATCTATTCCTAAGGACAATCACAACAATGAATGATATTTAAGGTAGAAAAATCCTTCAAAACCAATCCCTGCTTAACTAAGGATAAATCTACAATATCATAGAAATAGTGCAATTTTCAAAGGAAACTAAAAGATTTTCAGAGTGCAAACATCCAAACACATACCCAAATTTGGCATATAATGATTAAAAATCCACAGTTGAACCATTGCATTTAAAGGGCTCAAAATAACCATGTAAAGTAACATACAATTTATTGGCCAACATTTTTCTTTGTGGAAAAAGATCAATCTATCAATGCCCAATACAAATAATTGAGACATGGATTGCACGAGAGGTGGTTAGTCCCTTGTCACAAATCCCGAGGGGAGTGCTGACTATCTGCCAATAATCTCCCCCTCAATGCAAGATGAGAATATTCAAACCCAACATCTTTGGATTTGATACCAATTTTTGGCCCCATGGTTGCCATTGCACCAAAAGGTTGACCTATCAATTCCTAATACAAATAGTAGAGACATGGATCACACGAGAGGCAATTAGTTCCTTGTAACAAATCTTGACGAGAGCATTGACCATTTGCCAACAGAATCAACATATTACAAATGGTATGAACCAAATATCTATCAAATACCTTCAACACTTTGTTAATTTTGTAACTAAAATGAAACTAAATAACATGAAATAAAATTTGGAACTAGGAACCATGTAATATTATGAAGCCACAAAAAATGAGAACACCAAACTTAGCCAATGTCTTCTCCTTGTATTATCTTCAAAATGTGTTTACAACAATTCCAAATTCCCCTTTAGAATTAGGAAGAACCTCTTATTTATAGTCTCCACACAATATAGGTTGGAGAAAATTAAATTAAACCTAGCCACTTTCCCCCAGGTCAACCAAAATAGTTCAGCCCTATTACATTTAAATATTTTATTATTCTTGAATATAAAACCCAATTTGGCACAAAGCCTTAGGCATCCAGAATGGAATAGATCCCTTTGCAAAATTAAATAAATAGGGCATGAAATTTTATGCTAGGTCACCTTGTTTTACACCTTCCATTTGTTGCTTCCTAGTGAATCCTTGAACCTATGAAAAATGGAATTTAATTCTTCCATACTAGATTTGGGAATTATTTGAAGCTGTAGGATATAGATTGTAGCTCAATTTTGTTGCAAGTATGTTGCAGATGTTGCTATTGATGTCAATAGTTGGTCATTGATGTCAATAGTATGGAGATTGTTTGAGATTGCTAGTGTTGGAGATGTTGGTGGTGTTTTATTTAGTTATTATTGGTGTGAAGTGTGTCTATGTTGTGGTTTGATGTCACATTGATGTCAAACCCTAGTGTGGAGATTGTTGGTGTTGCAGATATTGTATTCATGATGAGACAGTGTTTTAGTGTTGTGTTGGTGTTACTGATGTAACTAGTTCACTTGGTTTCCAAGTGCTTTTGAGAAAATTTGAAGAAAAGAGTGTGTAGTGTGACAAAGGTGTGTTCAATGTTCTATGCATTTCTTCATGGTTGAAGATATGGTTGTGCAATTTGGATATGATGATTAGAGGTGTTCAAAAGTTCTATATCTAGATTTTCAGGTTCTAGATCGTGCAATAGTGGAAATTGTGTTTAACATTATGTTTACCTATGAAGAAGGTTTTGTGGGAGAAATGGAATTGCTTCACATTTTTGTGCATTGTTGTTTCCTATCTTCTCTTGGAGTTTCTTTTGGTGAGTTGCTCTGCAAGTTTAGTTCTTATGTTGGAGTTCAATGGTAGTGCATCCTCATGTGCAAGATGAAATTAATCTTTGTTTTAGGTGGTTGCAACAATGTTACAGTGTAGTATGTTGATGTTGGAATATTCTTAGATGTCGTGTAGTGTTCCTATGTGGTCTGTATATTGTTTTCAGATATGGAGAAGCATGTATGTGGTCGGTTGTAGTGTTAGTTCAAGTTTGGCCAACTTGGCATGCTAATGCTATTTGTGGAGGTAACTCGTGGAATTTGGACATGTTGTGTAGCATGTTGATGTATATTTGGCTCCTAGTTAACCAATGGCATAGTCTTCCTTCACTTCTTTCCACCATGGAAGTGTTTGTTTCCAATCTATTTAGTGTTGTGCATTTGAGGTGGATACATTTCATTAAGGTCGTGGATGGTATAAATGTAAGGTGTGTTGTTGGAGATATTACATAAGGTGTGTGAATGATGTGAATATGATCAAGTGTGGTGATCTGAGTGTGAGATTAATTCCTATGACTCTAGATGGAGTGAGTGAAATATGTCTACATTTTTAGTGTGCTTGAAGTTGCTAGAGATAGCAAGTTAAAGGCTACAAATGGTGAAAAGTTGCAATGGTGGATTTTCTTGTTGCTCTGAGATAACAAATCTCTCCATAATAGTTTCTTCTATTCTTCTTTTGTCTTAGCAGTGAGCCACTCAATAGTGAGCCACCCGACAGTGAGCCTTTCTTATTTTCTAGGTAGTGAGACCTTAGTAGTGAACATAATTGTCATTCAATATTTCTATTCATATATGTGTGAGCTAATCCTCACTGTGGTTTTTCTTTGCTTAGGGTTTTTCCACATAAATCTAGTGTTCTCTTGTGTATGGTTGTGTTTTCATTGTTGTTTCACATGTTCTCATTCTTCTAAGGCTTAATGAGGGTTTAAAGTTTGATAAGGGATTAAAATTTAATGAGGGATTGAATGTTTTAATGTACAACTAATTCTACCTTTCTCAGTTGTGTGGTGCATCTAACAATTGGTATTAGAGTTGTGGTTCCTTGGAGAAATATTATCTGCTTGAGGTAGATCCAAATGGAACACAAGAAGGGTATCAAAGCTTCTATGTTCGATGGAACAAATTATGCTTAATGGAAAGCCAAGATGGAATCCTTTCTAGTCTCTCTAGGGTTTGGTGTTTGAAAATTAGTTGAAAAAGGATACACTATGCAGTTGCTAGTTTGATAAGTGATGATGAAATCAAGGAATATGAGAAAAATGGAAAAGAAAGGAATGCTATATTGAGTGGACTTTTTGATTCAAAATTTAGAAAGGTGATAAGTCTGAAAACTCCAAAAGAGATCTAGACAAAATTGGGGAGCATTTATGAAGGATAAGATAAAGTCAAGCAAGCGAAGATTCCAGATTATAAAGCCAAATTTGAAACCCTAAGGATGTTTGAAGATGAAGATATTACAACCTACATGCTCAGAGTGGATGAAGTTATTAATTTCATCAACGGTGTTGGTGGTAAGCTAGAATAAATTGAAGTTGTGAAAATGGTACTGAGAAATCTTCCTAAAACTTATAATTCTAAAGTTTCTACTATTGATGAAGTTCATAATTTAGATCAATATTCTAGAGATTAGATATTTGGTGCTTTAATTTCTTATGAATTGAGAGATTTTGGTCAAGATGCTACAAAGAAAGAAATTGATTTTAATGTCAATAAGATAGATGAATCAAATCCAGATGATCTTGATGAGGTGGAAGCAAATTTTTTAAGGAGATTGAAAAAGGAACTTGCAAATACAGAGGCAAGTTACCCTTCAAGTGTTTCAATTGTGGAAATATAGGTCATTATACTTCTAAATTTCCAATCAAAGTTGAAAATGACAAACATAAGGATCATAAAGGAAAATTTGTGAAGAAGAGTTATTATGTTGAAAAAGACAATGGTGTATTTGATGATGAGGAACCAAACTATCCTAATGATGACAATGGTGAATGCTCATCATGGATTTAAAATTTGGAACTAATTCTAGTAATTTTGAAGGATGTGTGAAGGAAAGTGCCCCTGTAATAGGTCACAACATTGAAGGAACTATAGTTACTGCTTTTCATACAAGAGAAGAGAGGAATTGTTGGATAATCGATATTGGATGCTAAAATCATATAACATGTGATAAAAGTAAGTTTGTTAAACTTCAAAAGTATGATGGTGGTTTTATTAAGTTTGGTGATGATACACTTGCTAAGATTTGTCAAAAAGGTTCAATAAGTTTTGATGGCAAGAATAAAATAGATGATGTTCTTTATGTCAAGGGTCTTTGGCATAATCTTCTTAGTGTAGGATAGATGTATAGTAGAGGATACAATATGGTGTTTCAAGCCGATGGTTGTGAAATAAAAAAAGGAAGATCGAGAACTTTGGTTGTTGTAGGGATAAAGAAAAAAGGTAATTCTTATCAACTCAAAGGTAGCGGTGCTAAGTGCTTTATGCCTCAAATTAATGAAATTTGGCTATGCAATAAACGAATGGGTCACATCAATTTTGGTAGCCCAGTAAAGATTAGTTCCACTGATGCTATGAGAGATCTTCCAAGAATTACAAATCCTATCAATGCAATTTGCAAGGAGTGTTAGTTTGGAAAGCAGATAAAGAAGAAGTTCAAGACTAAGGAATATTCTACTGTAGGTCCTTTGGAGTTGGTGCATATAGACTTATGTGGAACTACTAGATTAATAATCTATCAAGGTGACATGTATTTTATGTTTTTGATTGATGATTATTCTAGAATGACTCGAGTGACATTTCTTAAAGAAAAATTAGAATCTCTCTCATGAAGGAAGCCTAGTAGCCTAGTTAAAGGGAACTCTGTAGAGTTAGACTAGAAAGCGGCCTCTCAGGTGTACTTGCAAAGAAACATGTTAATATATAGATAAAACATACCAAGAAACAAGAAGCAACATCACAAGAAAACAAGTAGACAGTCACATAGATAGTCAACAAATTGAAAAAATTTCAAAGGGGTCCCTCGGAAACCCTTCAAAAGGAGAGGGTTCCACTCAAGTGACACATTGTTTGAAAGTGTTAAAGACACTTTTTTTCTCAAAAAAATCAAGGAATCCTTTTGAAATATGTTCAATTCATCAAGGAGTTTGAAAGGAAGAAAATTCCCTTGTGTGAGGGGAAGGTTGAGGCTTCTCCCACATGAAAAGTTGTTCCCACCTCAAAGGAGAGTTCTCAAGTTCTTTCTTCATGAACCCGTGATGAAGGAAACATGTTTCATTAGGGGTCCAAGTCAAGAATGCGATTCTTGAAAAAGCTTGCAAGGATTTTCAAGAAAAGATTCATTGGAAATGAATGTGTTTTTTGAAAATTGAAACATTGTGAAAGTGACATTGTCACACATACAAGGGAAAACTCAAGCAATGAAGAGAGAAAGATAAAAGAGTGAAAGAGAAGTAGGACAAACAAGAGCCACATGGGTCATCTAATATTTTAAGGTTAGAGCTGCTTATAAATATATATAAGTATAATAATAGTATATAAATGAACTATCATCAACCCCTACTATATCAGACCATGTGTAAAATGCACGAGAAGAAAAAGTAAAAATAAAAGATCGGTTCAACATGGAAGGGAAGCCTAAATGTCCCCAACACTTTAGATCATCCCCAATTTTTTGAAAATAATTACACATAATAGAGGGAGAATCATGATAAAAATAGAAGAAGTTTTATGACACAAAATCACTCCTGTATCCAAGCACCAACAAGGGTGACAAGGGTCATCTAGGAACACATAACACAAGCACGGGGGAACACATCACAAGAAACATACACCTAATCTAAAGATAAAAAAGAGGCCTCCCCCTAACACTCATCAACCAAGAGGTTGTATGCTTCCTAATCTAGATTGTTATAAGGGGAAGGAGGATGAGCCTACAATGATGGAAATTAAGGGGAGGTGCTTCTAACCCTCCCACAATAAGGGCTAAGGAAGAAGGCTTCACAAGGTCTTCTTCGCTCGGCTCTTGTGGAGCTATGGTCAACAATTTTGTGAAGATCATCGTTAGGGTTGAAACTTTGTCCAAAGAGTTAAACACACACTTTCTAGGAGTGCCATGTGATACCTCAACAGACGGGTAGGACGACACCTCAAATTCACTGCTTGGCTCATTAGTGACTCGGGAGTGGTGACAAACTCAGGGGAAGCAAGAACTTGTTCCATCACTAGTAAAGAACAAGCTAGCACAAGACCACCCTTTAAAGAGGGTGGGCTCCTCCTATGCTCTCCATTACTAGAAGGGCCACCCTCTGCTTTTTGCTTCGTCGGGGGATGTGAACTCCCCACAGATGAGGCAAGAGGTGCAAAGGAGGAGGAGAAAATCACAACAAACACCACTGAGGTATTTGGCATGTCCACAAGTTTAGGGAATGGTGGGATGTTCGGAAGGGACATCAATAGGGGCGGTTCATTTGAAGAAGTGATAAACACCTGCACCTTTTTAGGTTCAGGAACAATCACACTTGTAGGGGGAGTTGGCAACAAAACTGAATTCATTTGAACAAAAGTATAGGAGAGGAGATAGGAGGACACATTAGGAGGCCTTGAAGCAGGGGCGGTCATCTCTTCCTTTTTCTATAAAGCAGCCTACTCAGCTACTAGATCCTTTTTCGAGTGCTTGCGCTTGCATGCAAGATGGTTTCTATGACTCTTTGAGCTATAGGCCAGGAGCTGCAAAGGGATAAAAGGCTCCTACTTAGCCATAGGAGCATCCATCACAACCATCTTTAGTAGAGGGACAAATTCTTGAATGGGAGCAGGAGGAAGAGGTTGAGGAATAACGGGGGGAGTTGACTCTAGCACCTCAACAATGGGCCTAGTCTTCCCATTCACTACTTTATGAGAAGGGGTGGGGGGAGGCCATGGAGGCCAAGACATAGAGGATTCCCCAAATGGACCCTTCCTTCTATTGTATAGGTAGGGCCAAGGTCCAAGAGGCACAGTAGGAAGATTTGATATTCTAATATTGGCTTTGTGCCAAGTAGGCACCATTCGACTTCTCATGTAAAAGCTAGGAGTATTCATCCAGAAAATTTCTTTAGAAAGAGGAGCGGAAGAGGCACCTTGAGGATAGGAAGGTCTCTCCTTTCCATTTCGAAAAGAGGAGGAAGCTTGCTGCTACACTACCAAAAGGGTCAATTTTGGTTGTCCTTTTCTCTTGGTCTTATACTTTACATAGTTTTGGTAAAGTAGGTATGTTCTTAGAGGAAGTAGACTAACTGGGATGAGCCAAAAATGATCCAATGAGTAGCTACCATGTGTAACTAGAAGCTTATAGCTAGTGTTATGGATTACATGCATCAAACCATCATGAATAAATTTTAGACATTTATTCGCAACTGAGGGAACTGCATTAATAGCTATTAACCAAGGGATACCCAGTTTCACTATGAAGAGTTCAAACCCTAAGATTATGTCAAATAGCAGGTTTACAAACTTAGGCCCGACAAGGACCGATAAAATGATACTACCAAGGGGAGGTACAAAAAAGTCTGTTATGCGTACGGATGGTGCTCATAGGTACGTCGTACCCATCTTTATGTAGGAAGTTAATTAACATGATCTTCTCAGTTATGATATTCACCTGAGATTTCAAGTCAACAAGAACACTTGGTACAATGTTTCCATTGATTCACACAAGGATATAAAGAGATGGTTCTCTATCAAAACCTATCAATAGGTCCTGTGAGGTAAAGGTTATACCTAGACTACTACTTGTAGGCTGCATAGAGGGGATATGAAAATGTAGGAAAGAGGACATCACACACACTAAACGATGCTCTCACAAGACCCCTCAAAGGTTTAAAATAAGACAATGACCTAGTTAGGGCTTCGTTTCACACTAATTACGAAACCTTCCAACTACACCCACTACGGGTCATAGGTTGGGTTGTAAGATGAAATTCCTTACAACACTCGCACCTATAATGCTGCTAGAACACAAGGAAAGGACCCTTCAATACTGATAAATAGAACCAAAATCGTTCATGTTGGGTTCACCAAAAATGTAAGAGAGGGGGACCAACCATGTCAAGGCTCTAGGTCACAAAGAATTGAGAGTGGAGGGCTGCCCTAACTTACCTCACTCTAAAGGATGTATTGGCATGAGGATTGAGAATGAAGAGCACTATATAGTACTTCTGCCACTCTACAAACCTGAAATTATTGTTTGGGCTAGGCGAGCTAGTATTTGGAGTCGGTATTGCACCTCAGACAACTCTTTGTTTGAGGACGACATCGCGGTTCTAGGACAATAGCGCAACGCATTGGCGTCTCTTTGGTATGATAGCATCTATATGGCCAGAAAACATGAGGTATAGTAAAGAATGCCTAAAAACTTACTTACAACCTAACTAGTTGATTTTGATGTGAAAAATAGAATAATGAAGTACAAGAAATAGAGACAGAGATGATAAAGCAAGTAGATAAAAGCTAGGGTGATAAAGATGATCTCATAAAAGTTCTTGTTCACTAGCTAGCTCCATGCATGCATTCACCTATACACGGTGAAGAGGGGAAAATTGTTGGGGTTGTATAGGGGATTGCCTCAGTCAAACCCCCATTGTGGTGTTTCCACCTCCATGAATAACGAGAAAGCAATGGAGTAGAATATGCGATAAAGAAAGTAGAAAGAAAGATTGAAATGAACACTACAAAACAATACTATGCTACTCTATCAAATTACAAAGGAAAGGAGTGAAGTGTTACCACTTCCACCCAAAAGCTCACTAGCCAATGTAGGAGAATGCAAGGTATGGAATTGGAAAAGTCACCACAATTGCAACCATGATGAAGGGAGCTCTCACAAGACTCCAAGCCCACAAATTCTATGGCTTCCTCACACTTACAATGTGGAGTTGATGGAGTATCAATGCTACTGCAATGCTCATAATGAAGTGCTAGAATGCTACTTGAGAGAGTGAAGAAGCTGAGTGAATTGCTAATAGATGTGTGTAGAAGCTGTAGAAGATTGCTAGAGGATGAAATGAATGAATGAATAATGTTTTTGAAGGTGGGATGGGAAGGAATAAGATGTTTTTAGGTCAGTTGGTTGAAGAGGGACATTATAATTTAGTCCCAATTAGGTGTGTAATTCCTCTACCAACTTTAGATGCAGGAATCTGTTAGGGACAACAGTGCACCACACAGACATTCATGTGCAACACATGCGTCCTTGACAAAAATTCTCTCACCGACGCATAAGACAATCACCAAGTGGATGGAAGGCAGGTGGGTGATGTAGAATTTTTCCTTCGAATTTGATTTTCTAAGGTGAGGGTATGCGAAAGGGGGATTTGTACAAGGGGTGCAAATTTGGTCCTATACAGTTTTATTTCTCCTCTTTAGTTTCTTGTACTTATTTTTGAGCATATGAGGTTTGCTAGGTACTAGAGGATTTCTTCCATTACTTCCTATTGTGCAGTTCTCACACACACACCCAACTGAAAGTAGGGACCCTCTTTTTGCTTCGCTTTTGTTTTCTTAGGGTCCTGACTTCATCCCCTTAAGGGATAAGTCCCTTGATCTGAGTCTTGAATCACCTATGTGCTTGAATGAACTTGCATTTTGGATGCCCTCTTGCAACTTGAAGTAATAACCTAACCCTTAGGAAACCACCTTGAGGTCAAAATTGACTAAGTATAGAGCACTTTCAGAAAATTCAAGCAAGCTCAAATTACTTGAACCATAATCCGGTCAGATAATCCGAGGTACCTCAGATTATCCGAAATCTTCCTAGGTAATGCATTCCTGAAATTCGACCCTTAGTCATATATCCGAAAATCATAAAACATCTTTTTAGTCATTAATGAGGGTCATTAATAGCTTTAATTCAACTTTATATTTCATTTTGGCCTTCATTTTGATCATTTGTGCTTGGGGAAAGTTGAGAATCATTTCGACATCCTTTGTTCTGCATTGATTTGGCACTCTATTGAGAGATTTCTTACTCAAGAAGTGATAAACATCATATTTTGTGGCTGCTTCATCGATCTATTTAGGGTTTCCTCCAGGGTTTCACATTAAAGGTAAGATACTACACTCTCTTTGTTGATTGAATCTCCTTTTCTGCATTACTCTTATCGCCATTAGGTTGTAAAGGGAATTAATTTATTCATCTGGGATGCTAGGGTTCATTTCCAGTGTCGATCATTGGTCACCAAGCATAGCTAGGGTTTATTGGTATATCATTTGCTTGTTGGGGCATGGAGGTTGTTGGCATAGGTATTTTCTTGTTTGTGATTTTGGAGAGTGTTGATTGGGAAACCCCCTTCTGTTTTGAACCTTGGAAGTCAGGATCATAAAAGAGGGTTGAATCCCATCTCTTCACCTATTTTGTACAAGCCCTAGGACGTAAATTTGAAGTTTCTGGCTCAAATGTGAATGATCAGATTAAAGTGACTTGGGTATCACATGAAAATGATGAATGGTAGCTCGAAATTGATTGAATGAGTAATTGATCAAAAAAATCGATCAAATTCCATGAACGTAGCTCAAAAAATCTTGAACCTTAGCAATTTTTGGCTTTCCAGAGAAATCTCGACGAATCCAAGCAAGATCAGATTACCCAAGCCTTAATCTGCTCGGATGATCTGAGGGAACTCAGATTAGCCGAGGGAGCTTCATTGTGAGTTCAATGTTGTTTCGGTCATTCCACCTGACCCTAGATTTTCTGAGCTTTGGGTAATCTTAGGTAGGCTGAAATTTCTAATTTCCTCCTAAATTGATGGTTAATGCTAATGCTTGGATTTCACGATCGATTTGATGCTTGAGTAGGCATGTGCTTGTATGATTTATTGCTCCATGCCTTATGAATTTTAGTTCATGACATGAATTTGAGTTGTTTGTGTCCATGTGGCTGACTTTGGTAAATTCTAGCAAGGCTAGATTGACCAAATCTTAATCTGTTCGAAAAATCCGACCAAGCTCGGATTCTCTAAACTTTTTGTTTTGAGCTCAAATTCAATGCAAAGTGGTTAATGTTGAATCTTGATGATTGTTCATGGGGATTCATGTGCTTCAATAATGAGATTAGCTTCATTTATCATTGTCATGTGTTATGATAGTGTTTTCTTTCTGGTAATTCTGGCTTTGTGTTAATAGATGTAGGCAATAGAGAGTCCTGGTAAGACAACCAAGAACAAGGCTGCTCAGGCACAAGAAGTTAGAAAGAGGCAAGAGAGAATGAAGTATGATTTCAAGGGCATCTATCCTGAGACAAATATTACCTCTACATGGTCAAGGATCACAAACACCAACATGGGACACATAGATTATGATGACTTCCACCAAAGAATGTTTGGGAAGGTACCTACTGAAATTTTACAAAATATCACCCACACAGGACTGACACAAGCATCAGGATTGCCACCCACACAACTGTGACTGGAGTTAGTTTTGGAATGTGCAAGGCACTATGATTCTAGGACAAGGATCATTGTTGGTCCTCAAGGCAGAGTGATGACAAATCTAGCAGAAGAATCTATTGCAGAGGTTTTCAACATTGCCTACCATCACAAGTTGATTGGAGAGATAAACATCAGGGAGTTTACCAAATTCTATGAAGAATACCCCAACAGAGCTTTGGAAATAATGAACAATGCTTGGATTTTGAATCCAAAGCCTCATTAATCAAAACTTCCCAAGCAACTACACAAGAGTGATTTCAAGCAAGAATATAATGATATCATAACTCTCCTGGGTAGATTCATGGGAGTGGAAGAAGCACACATATTCCAACCTTGGATGTTCCACCCCAATACTCAGATTGTTGCCAACAAGCATTACCACTGGGAAAGGATCATCAACAATAATATAGATGCCCAATTAAGGAGTGTGTAGGAGATCAAAAAGTTCACCATGACTTCATATTTGGTGTATATGCTGGCCCACAAGAAAAAATACAAAGGTCTCAGCTGTAAAGGGGTCTTGGGGAAAGATAAAATATGGGAGGTATATCCTTAGTTGCAATATAAGACATCAAATTACAGGAGAGCCAATGATGCTTTCTTCATGTATATTCCTAGGTTATTAGAAGATGCCCTTCACATGAGGATCTTTACAGATGCAATGGATCTCATAAATAATTATGGTCAATGGTTTATTCAGTTCCAAAGGTTCACATATATTAGAGTGCAAGGATCACCAGTAGTTCCCCTCAGATTGCCAAGATATTCCACCAACAAGCTCATCCTGTTGGAATTGACTAAATAGATGATTGGCTTTGAGGAGGTCCTACAGAGAGGAAATATAAAGAATAAGGGATTGGGATCAAAATTCCCATTGAGAGTAGGAGTATTGGAAGCGTGTTCCTCTATTCAGAGTTCCCAACATTCAGAGAGAGATGACTCAATTTGAGTTATACTCTCATACTAATAGAGGCAATTTTGATCCCTATGGGAAGGCTGCCAAGCAGAAAAACATGACTTTCAGGCATAAAGATCATATTGAAGATTATTGGAACAATTGTAGAGATGAGTGAGAAGTCATTAGAAGAAGATTCTCCAAGCTGCCTTTGAAGTTGATTAGATTGTACATAATTGTAGAAGTACCATACCAGGTGGAAGATAATGAAGCAGGTCTCCTTCAGCATCATGATTATGAGTCATATAAGAATAAGCCTTTTCCTCCAATTAATTGGTCTGAGGAGGAGGTAACAAATCTAAATCAACTCATAGAACCAATCAAGAAGTATTCTAGACTATGGGTCAAGCATAAAGCATTGGAGCTAGAGGCAAATGGTGATAAATTCACCTATGATTTGATGGGAGATATGGAATCCCATGATGAAGAGGAAGTTGAAGCTAATAAGCAAAATGAGGTCATTGGACCACACAATGAAGAAGTCCCTTAGGAAACAGTGTCAATAAAGAGGAGAACTAGAGGCCAAGAAAAAACAAAGAAAGCTCCTCAAGCTAGTGCTCAGGAGGGACCTGACAACCAGTGATGAAGAGAAGGATAATGACAGAGGAAAAAGGCTGCAAAAGCCATGAAGAATGAAGCTGCTACAGATGCTCCCTTAGCTACAAAAGTGATAGAATTAGAAAGTTCAGGGGAGAAACCCCAATTTTCTGTGAGGAGACACTCTCCAAAACAAAAGACTGCTCAAATAGAATAGGCCAAGATAGTAGAAGAAGGGTTTCTTGATGAAGAGAAACCTACAAATGATCTTGAGAAGAGAGAAGCTACAAGAAATAATTCTCCCATCCAGTCTCCACATTCACACCAAGAGGTGCAAATTGATGAAGAAGCCCTTCTAGAAGAATGTACTATATCAAATAACCCTAAACAATTGAATGAAGAAGATGATGAAATCTCCACCCTTGATAGTGGAGAGTGGAGAGAGTTTGTCAAAGAAATGAAGGAATCAACCTCAAGGGTTGAGAGTAAGAACATAGGATCGAAGGTTGTACAAGGAAGAGTATCAAGGTCTCCTAAGAGGGTAATAGTGGATGAGTCACAGAATAATCCAAGGGAAGAAGCTGATAAAGAGGATAGTGTTGTTGATATTCCTAATCAGGACAAAGGAGGACAAGAAGACCGACCAGAGGTTGAAAGAAATGTTGGGGTGAATGTGGTAGATAGTCCTGAAAAGGAAGTGACAATTGAAGCACCCACAACTCCAGATTGGACAGAAAGGAGACTGAGTAAAAATCCCATCATTGTACAAGAAGGAACACCAAGTTGGGAAAAACTATTGGAATAGTTTGGACAACCTAAATAGAGAAAAAGAGCTAGGACTATGTCTAAAATCACAAGAGATGAATTCAATAATAGGGTGATTCATGTAGCAGTCCCTCCTTTAGATAAATTCAAGTTTAGATCTTCACTACAAAATGAAAAAACTATCAACTTGGGGTCCACTAGAAAAGAACAAGGAAAGGAAGAGTTTCAAGAGTCCTCTTAGGCCATTCGTAGGAGATTGGTCAAGGAGACAAAAGAAAAGGAGAAGTTTCCAAAGAGGTTGGATGATGTATACAGGTATGTGCAACATTTGATGAAGCCTCTGCAAACCATGGGTAGTGAGGGAATGTTTCCAGAAGGACTATTTCCTAAGGAGGAAGTTGATGAAATTGAAAAATTGAAATCCTCTGTACAGTGCACTCAAAACTGGTTGCAGGATGTCAGCAATAGAGGAGATCAAGCAATTGTGCAAATCTTGAAGATATACAATAATATTTTTGATTTTTTGGAGCATATTTCATAGGTCATTACAAATTGCAAGAATATTAATGAGACAACTAATAATGAAATTCTGCAGATGCCAAAGAATGAGCTGGCTAGGTTGGTTTTCCTTTCTAAGGATGAGGTTGACAAGGTAAAAGAGTGGATTGAGGTCTGGAATTATAGGAAGGAGATCCTATTCAAGGTCATGAAGAAAATAACAAAAATACAAGGTAAGGTGAAAGAAATAAATGATGGTTGTATCAATTTCTTAGAAATAATGACTGGAAGGAAGAAGCTTGGCCAAAATAATATGAATGTCATCAAATTACAGAGTTGGTGGCATGAGATATATGCTCATTTTGATGGCGCCCTCATTTATAAGGAAAATTTGGAGGATGCTACCATATAAATTTCAAAATTGGATAAATATTAGGAGTTACAGGTTGAATGGAATAAAGTGATGCCCCAATATTTGGAAGAATTTGAAAATCATAAAACAAGAATTAAAATTATTCCAATTTTAAATTTAGAAGATATGCAAGATGTATTGGGGAAATTTAGAGAATTATCCAATAAATCAGATGCTGACAAGGAAAGAGAAGACAACTAGCCATCAGGCACCTAGATTTTTGTGCTAGACATGTGACCTTAGCTAGGATGGACAAAGCAACCTTGGAGTTTGTGCCATATGAAGCTACTATTGGAGAATCCAAGACGGCCTGGAAGAAGCCCCAAGTATTAAATGCAATTTTTTTTTAATTATTTTATTCAAGGAAGCTTCAAGCCCAACCTTTTTTTTGTAACCCTAATTGGGCCGACCTAGCATGAAATTTCTATAAATACGACATTTTTCCTCAATTGTAAGGGTTAAATTTTGGAGAAAGCTAAGTGATAGAGCAAGATCTAGAGCTAGGAGTTAGTATATTTTGAAAGAAAGTATTGTAATACTGAATACTAGAATTGTTGCAACATTTGGGTGATTCAATATAAGTAAAGACATTGTTCTTTGGTGCTCTTTCTTGTGTTGATTTATCTTGCATGGTTTTTGTTATTCTATCTCTAAGATTTCTTTGAGAACATTAGATAAAAAAATTAGATTTAGAGTTAAAGGCGATTCAATGGTGTTTGTGATTTGATACTTGAAGTGTTTGTAGCAATCCTTGGTCCATACTTTTAGCAACTTGCTGATTGTAAGTTGTTGTGTAAAGTTAGCCTGGACCTTATATTCATGTGCCAAGTTCAATTGTGAAGTATTTATTCATTTCAATTGCAAAATAGGGTTGGTTTGGATGAATGTATCATGATCTGAAAAATATTAATTCCTTAGAAGATTGCATTGTTTCTATAAGATTGCAGATTAAATATGGGTTAAGAAGGAATTAGTTATGAGGAATTGGTCCATTTCATGTGTTTATCATTTGCATTATTGGTCTTAGGAGTAATTTTAATCTTAGGATTTCTCGAAACCCTTATCTTTTGCTATTTCTTTGATCATCTGAGTTAGATATAGGATTTCAAGTATCAACATATTGCAAATCTGATAAGTTACAAGTTCTAGCATTTGTTTGTAAGGTCCCTTTGTGATTACCAACATTTTCACATCATCATTGAGCTTTCACTGCACATTGTGAAGACCTAACATTAGAGACCTTGGGGTTATCTCTTGAGGCTTGCTGATAGAGATTTACCTTTCAAGAGAGATAGGATACTTGTATCTTGTCTGAGTTGTTGCTTTGCAGAAAACACCATCAACAAATTGGCACTAGGAGGGCCTGGATAAGCAAGCTGGATCATTTTCTATTTTCCATTTCTCCTAAAAAATTTAGAAGAACCAGATATACGCTAGGAGAAGAAGAGTTTCAAGAATTGCAAGCTCCTACCAGGTCAAGAAGGACCCGAAGAAGGGGAGAATCATCATCCACATAACCACTTCCATCATCTCTATCATCCTCATCTTCATCAAGTCCATCTTCATCTAATTCTGAAGCCATTCTCATTCAATAGCCTCAACTAGTCATAAATCAACCTTTACCACCTCCACCTCCACCAATGGCTTTCCTAGCTAATAACCCATCTCCATTATCCTTCAACAATCACAATGTCATGCCCAAAAATCCTGAACATTTTTGTTCAAAGTTCCACGTTAATGACCCCAATAGGACTATAGAGGAACACATTAGAATTTTTTAGACCTGTCTTAGGGATAGGGGAATTAACCATGAGGATGTTGCATGCAGGATATTTCGTTATTCCCTAGTAAAAGATGCATTCTACTAGTATAATCATTTGTCTACTAGCTAAATTTATAATTGGACTAAGTTGGAAGCTGCATTTTTGTAGAAATTTAAGATTCCCATTAGTGCTAATGAGCTTTATCTACAGTTCACTAAAGTTAAGAGAGAAGTAAATGAGCCTATAGGGTCCTTTAATAATAGATTTCATTGTGCATACACTATATTATAGGCACCTTACGCTGTAGATGATGCTACTACCTTGGAGGTTTATTATGAAGCTTTGGATAGTCTTATAGCCACCTTCTTGAAATGGAGAACTAACCCTCTAGCTACCCTACTTGATGCATACACAGAGGCTATTAAGGTTAGTACTGATTTGAGACAACACTTGTCTAGGCCCTTACCATCATTAGGACCCACTGCTTACCCAGGGAAATTTTAAGCTCTCAACTAGGCTCTTACCAATCATACTCCTATTATGAATATAGTACCTCAGTTGCCTTTAGTCCCTCATCTAGGACCTCCCATGAATCAAGTTCCACCAGTGACCATTTATCCCCAATAGAGTGTTAATCATCCCATTCATTTGCAACCATAGGCTGGTTTCCCCACATATTTATAGAATTCAGAAGTATTAAACTGGTCCTTGAGCTCTGGTGTAGCAGCAGGATATCCTCAAAACAATTGTAACCAGACTCCATGTAGTAATCCCAACAAGGAAAGGTTGGATGAACTGACTAAACAAGTGAAGAAGTTGAACATGGAAGTCACCTATATGAGAAATCAAAATAGTCAACTCCAAGCTGCTCAAAGAAGTATGCAATCTAACTACAATAGAGAAAATCAGAAGCCTCAAAAAGGACAAAACTTTGACAAAGGAAAACATTTTGACATAGGACAAAAATTTGAAAGAGGGCAAACTTCTGGACAAAATTTTGATAGGGGATAGACTGGTGGACAAGGATTTGAAAGGAGGCAGCCACCCAGATAGAATAGGACTTGGAACACAATGCCAAATAATGGAGGTGTTCCTACTCCATTGGACCAACCTCCTAATCAAGAAAAGCATTCAGGTGGTGTATATTTAGCAGAAGCAACTGTATCTAGATGGTGCATGCTTCTTAAGACAAATCAACATTCTGAATTGGATTGTCCCAAAATCTAGACTATTGTATCTATCTTCTAGTATGAGGTTGAGAATAATTCCAATGGTCAAGATTTAGTACCATAAGGACCTTATGATTCTCAAGTCTTGGTAGTAAATCATGCTCCTTTTCCAAAAGGAGAAGAGAATGGACCAGAAGAGGAATCAAGCTATTCAGAAGAAGAAACAAATCAAGAGTGTAATGGGGATGATATTTCTCAGACGTTCAATGAAAATCCTAAGAATGATAATGGCCCCTTGGATGAAGAAGAAACTGGCGTTGAAGAAGTACAGGTGTTCCAAAGGCCAATCAAGAAGTATGACTTAAGAGATAGGCCAACCAAAGGTCCACAAGCTAGGGGTCCATTTACCACTTCCATCCCTCTGAATAACTTCACTACACCTCCCGATCCCAATGCCAGTAACAATCCAACATATCCCCATGTGCCTAAGCAATACCTGTCCAAGGAGGGGCAAGCACAAGCTGGGACATCCAAAGGGAAGAATGTAGATACCAGTAAGGACAAGGTGGTGGAATATCTCAAGGAAGCCCCCATAGACATGAGCACAGAGCAATTAAGTGAATATGGGTTGAAGAACTTAAGAAGCTCAAGGTAAGTCTTTCTACATTTGAATTATTACAAGTGCCTGCCATTAGAAATGCAGTTTTAAGAGCTTACAACGCAAATATAGTACTACAAGATAAAATAGTTAGTGGGGCTACTAGTAAAGTATCTAGTTCTCAAGTGTTGAAAGATCAGAGTCAAGTTCAAACACAACTTGGAGACAAAGGGAAAGAAAAGGACAAAAATAAAGTTTCCTAGATTGATACTAAGTTTACTCCGTTTCAAGGAAAAACAGAAACACCTCCGTTTCTGATTTTTGTGCGCATCTTTGGAAATAATTTACAAAATTGTCCTATAGATTTAAGTGCTTCCACCAATGTGATGCCCTTTGTTGTCTATAGAGCCCTAGGAATAACTCCTGTAGTCTCTCAAAAGAAGGTTACCTAGCTAGACAGAACGAAGGTGAATGTAGTAGGAGGGCTAAACATGATTCCCATGCAAATTGCCTCAGATCCTAGAATACAAGTCATTAATATACAATAGCAAATATCCTTGATTCAGACATCCAAGATCCACCTTTAATCACGTGAAGACATTCAATGTATAAACCCTAAAGAATAATAAACATCCAAATACATTTTTATTTATTCATTCAATAAGAAGTAATTTAACATAACTAAAGAAGTTATCTAAGCATATATCCCAATAAATATTGTAGAACATTTAAATCATCTCTTGAGTTACATTAACACAAACGAAGTGATAAAATTTCAAAGATAATTTAACTCATCATTACATTTAATCTTTCCATTCATCGAGAAATCATTTAATCTTTCTATTACTGACTACAACTAGCGCTTCAATTTCGATCCCTTATTTAATAAGTAAGTCTACCATTTTCTAAAACCATATATATACATATTTATATCATAATATTTAAATTTCAGGAATAATAATCATATTAACCATGGATTGGAAAAGAAACCAAGAGATAGGCGGCTTGAAACAATAGAACATAGTTCGATAACAAAGAAAAGCATCGACATTAAGAGATAGTATAAGTGAGTGCCTATGATCTCATTGACTCAACGCAGTGATTCAATTCGCTGTCTCAGGATAAAGGTTTCAGATAAAGGGAAGTACTTTAGATTCCAAGAGAAAGTATGTGCATACCTATTTTCAACAGGATAAACTCAGACAATTTTCCTACAAGCATGTAATGATCTAAGTCGTTGCTATAAGCATAAAGAGGACTGTCAGATAGACAAGGCATGGGAACTGTTTTGACGATGATATTCTAAGCCGTATGCTGCACCAAAACATGGTCAACATACTCTAATAACCATGTATATTTGTATACATCCCAAATGAAACCGAATGGAGATTGGCTGTAGCCGCTCCACAAAGCTGATTCTAAAGTGTGGGTCAAAAGCCAGCAAGAACACAGGAGTTAGATAGGAGGTGCACCAACGACATAGAAGGCTAAGCTTAAACAACGATCCTATCGAATGGCAATATGATCAAATCGATATCCCAAACAAAGAAGCAATGATTACGACTACACTAGCATACAATGTTACAAGGAAGAAACCGGTTTCAAGGAGTAGTAAATGAATCGGTTGCCCACTTCAGCAATTAGGAGAAAAGGCGAATGAGTATCTCACCCAAATTGAATCATATAGTAATACAAGCAACACAAAAACAATAAAGTCAAACGAACCAAATACCATGGAAGGCAACAAGGTTAACGATATTGAATAGAATCCATTAAGCTAGAATTTCCAGCTGCCCCACCAAGCTCAGGTGACAAGAATAGATACGCATACCAATGGAAATATTGGATAAAAATAAATGCCCGCTAAGCCTTCAAGAATAAGCAACGACCTGCACTAGTAAATTCCCTACTCCCGATAGACCTCACTAATAATATGCAAGTCAAGGACAAGCGAAATACAGAAGTGAAATTCATGAAATCATCTCCGAAGACATCGATCATATACTAATCTGCCAAGTGTAACGACATCGATAGAATACATAGAGAAATCGAAGGTCACACAAAGAGAAATTTGTACCACATACACCTTGAATGGCGGCCAGGGCGAAAGGTAAAGAAGTAATACATAACACAAGTCTATCAATATCCAAATAACACAAGGCGCAATACAACAAGAGAGGTAGCACATTTAAAGGCATCAAATAAGAAGCTTTCAAGCGTATGCACCAGGGCCATGAGGCTGACACCAAATACAATTTTGGCCAGAGCAAAAGAAATGTGAAGAATCTAAAAGAAAACCAATCGATCTGGCTAAGAAACGTTGTCAGAAGAAGCGACCTAAAAACATATGCACAAGATAGAAGGCACAAAGATTGCGCATGAATCTCCTGATAGAAGGTTAAAGAAAATTCATTGTGAAAGCATAACAGAGGGGTGCACGATAAACTCACAGGAATAATTCACAATATGTCGAAGCAATTAAAAAAAAACTCAGATGAATTCCCTAGTGCACTACAAGCGGCACAACAGGAACTGCAAATCCAAATATGATGTCACTAATAAGAAAACCGATTATCGAGAATTTATAGATACCATGACTTAGCATCAGAGACCCGAAGAAAATACCTACTTGAAAATTCGCTATTCCTGGATTGTAGCTGAAGATCTGAGAGAATTCCAAACACCAATCTTCTACGACCGGTTCAATCAAAAAATGCAACGAGCACCAGAGATTTCTTGCAGACGAAGTTTTTCAATATCTCCAATCTGTATTATATATTTTTTTTGTTTTTTATCTAGAAAAGATAAATTTGCAGGGACAACCCCTTATTTTCTAATCCCAAAATCCAAAAACTAGCACTATAAAATCCGAGAGATGTTTTTGAATTCAAAATCAATAAAAATAACAAGTTTCCCAATTCAACAGACTGTTTAAAGTCGTGCATGTGCCCGCAGGTCTTTTTCATCTTTTTCCAGCTTTTACAATTCAATTCAAAAGCTTATCTGCATTATTTAATTAAAAAATCACATTATTTTCCACATTAAAACAATTATCTTTTCATGATTATAACTTATCAATAATTATAATATAATTTAAAACAATACGACTTAATCTAATTATTTAATAAAACATTTACTCTTAACATAGCAATTTAATTTGATTATTTATCAACAACCACATCCTTATATATCGTAACATTAATTTATTTAATTATTAATTTAATTTTCCAAATTCATTTGAATTACCATAGTAAATCAATTTTAATTTAATTAATTAATTTAAACAAATCCTTATAAACTATTAAGTTCTTCACAAATTTAATGATATCATAACCAACGAAATACATGACATAACGGATAACTACTTACCCGAAAAACAAGTAAGGCCAAAACAGAGGGACATTACATAGAGAGAGAGAGAGAGAGAGGTCAAGGGAGAGAGATTTAGGTAAAGGGATGGAGATAGTGAGAGAGTTCTAGAGAATATGAGATAAAAATGAGTGAGATAGAGAGAGAAAGATGATACAACTTGTTGATTACTAAAATTTTACCTCTTGATTTCTAAAATTTGACATTCTAATTAATATAATTTGTCTGTCTAAAAAATTTATAAGATCTTACAAAAACTAGAATGTGCATTATAACTCCAAGAGATCTGAAACCACTCCTAAACATCCTAAAACTATATTCAAGAAATATAAATTAAATTATAAGAAATTAAATGTCCATATGTAAATGTTTATTTCATGTATATAGTTTCATTGGCAGAGAAAGAAAAAGACAAAGACAAAGAGAAAAAGAAAGAGTTCAATAAAATGCATTCTAAAAAGCCATCATTCACATTTGGTGAGCACCAAATTTGGTGCTTTCCAAACTTGGCTTCAGATGACCAAGCCTTAGGATCAATCCTTCGAGCTAGTTGACGAGTGCCAAATGGTTATTTTGAGTAAAAAACAAAAGTGGCATCTTTTTTGTGTCACATGTTTCTACACTTACCCAATACAAATAATTAAAACAAGAAGTAAAGGTAAATCATTTGTACAATAGTGAAAACCATTCCTATAGCACCTCGAGAAAGTACAATGATGAAAACATGGCAAATAGAAATTATATGTAAATCCTCCATCTCATAACACTCTACACTTGGGAACAAGCTTATTCCATAATATCTATCTCATCCTTCCTACCCCATCCTATTTACCCACTACTTATATTTGTGTACCTCTCCCATTATATATAATCCATACTTCGTTCTTTTGAAGTTGATAAAAATATGGCATCATATCCAAGAATTATTTTCTTATAAAAGCCTTTCTTTCTCTATAAATCCTCTCTCATAGCCTTTTTTTATCCTCTACACTCCATCTAACATGCAAAATATTATTCCTAGCATCATAGTCCTTGGAGATCACATCTTGACACTCCTTCCACTATTTTTAGTCCTTGATGATGGGTTAAATTATATCATCAATTTTAGCATGAATTCACCTAGTTTTGTGTCCATTAAAAGCTTACCTTTTGGCCTCTTTCCTCTTAAATTGACATAATAGTTGTAAAGGATTAAAGATAATTAATATGGATTTAAGGATACAAAATACTTGGTAATTAACCAGTTATGAGTACTAATTTCGGTGGTTATGTGAAACAAGGGTTTTTGAGGTCAAAGGGATGAGTAATGAAGATTACTTGGAGGATTTCACAATATTTTGGTTTCTATTTAATTATTTTCTTTTAGTACCTGTAAAGTCGATGCTTTGGTAATTAGGTTTTGTAATTAGCTTTGGAATATTTAGAAAATAGTAGGCCAAAGGACACTTCACTATTTTCCAAAACGATCAAGTATTTCTGGTCATAAACTTACAAATGGTAGACATATCTATTTTTAGTATTTTTTTATGTAGTTGAACATATACATATGCTCTCTCTCGAGTATGGAAAAAATATTTGAGTTGAATTTAACATAAGAATAAGATTATTAAGTGTCGAATCTGCATACTGTGTAAAACGTATTCCTCCATTTGTCTAGTTGGGGGAAAGCGCCCACTCCTTAACCAACATTTGGATCTATCTTTCTGTTGTTGTGTGCGAGGTATGATTTATGTTTGTTTGGTGATTTCATGTGCTTGTTATTGATTTAATTAAGTTCAGTGATTTTGTATGCATGTTATTGAATTGATTTCAATTAGTGTGGTTTTATTTATTAAAGTGTGAAGCGAGCTCTCTTTTGAAAGGACTGTTAACACATGGAATGAGCATAGATTTCTGGAACAACACATACATGAGAATTTGCACTTTGTTTTTAGAACAATGAAATAATCTACACAACTAAGTTGCCAAATCCAGTCTCCAGGACACCATAAGTCTTGTCATACAGTTATTGCAACTCCTGTCATCTAAGTTGTTTTAATACACTTTTAGAATTACATCCTTTCTATCCTTGCTATTAATGTTTTAAAGCATTGTATAAATATAATACATTTATTTCAATAGTTTAAATGAGAATTCAAAAGTGTGTGTGTGTCAATTTGAAATAGAAAAGTAATGATTAAAAATATGATTTATCAAATTTATAGATTGAAAAGTGTGTCCTGATTTAATTTCTAAATTAAGAAGTGTGTCTTGATTTAATTTCTAAATGCATTCATCCCCACTTAATTCACTAGTTTCAACCCTTAGGTAGAATGCCACAACACCTTTCAAAAGTTTATGATTCCTAGATTAGCAATTAAGGAATAAATTGAGGAAATTCCACGAAATTCGCGAAGATTGATCTACACACATTGTCCAACAAGATAGAATTACAAGGATAAGTTTATCCCTAAAATCCATCCACAATTTAATCCAATCACCTGATCCAATAATCTTCCTTTCCCTTTTCACTATAATCCCTCCATCCTTCCATCCTTACTTCTATACATGGTTTTCCCTTGTCATAATTACTTACAACACAATCCAATCGAATCCAACTATCCTAACTCTCTCATAAATCCCATAATCCAAATGTAATCTAATGCACACAATTCTAATCCATGCAATCTTGCCAACCAATCTAACACACCATCCAAAAAAATATAATGATTTTGTTCCCAACCTTATTTAAAATTTGATCCAGTTCACTCAAATTATTTTTATCCAAATATATTGTTCAAAATAATCACATCAAGTTCTTATCATCAACAATATTATCATCATCATTAATCAAATCAATTATTTTTTATTTTTCGTAGGGATTTTTTTTTTCTTTACACCATTTGTTCATGCTTTCTTTGTGTATTATTGACTTTTTGTATTTCTCAATTTACTTGTAGCATATCACCACAATAAGATCATGTTATTTTTTATCATGGCATAATTCAACATATGATTACATGCAACCTTTAATTTTGGGTTAGTCGTTTATGTACTTATGCATTCTCACATTGGGTCTTCTATCTTGGTACATAATGTAAATTTCTACATGAAACATTAGGTTGTGGATATCAACTACCATGGATATTCCTATCATCCCTTTCTATCTCTTAATCTGGATCTACCTATCCTTATCCATCCATAATCACATCCCCTTTATTTTTATACTTTGCTTCCTTCCTCCATTTCAAGAGACTCTGATATTCTTCAAACTTTACCATCCCCTTTAAGGGGCATCCCACCACCTTCCAACGATTGAGGCATCTTATCACTAGTCCAATATCTCTCAAATACACTATATTTTATTCTTCTTTGAAGAAACATTGCTTTGTCTACTTGCAATAATGTTTGAAAGAGGGGGAAAATGTAGACACCTAAAAAGTACACATTGTCTTGACATCACCCAATTACCTATTCATTTTCATTAATGAATAAAATTTTATAATTTATTTAATCATTTTGTCATTTTACTCTAATTTCTAAAGTCCTAATCCCATTTACCTAAATTTTAAATAAATAAGTAATTTACTTATTTATTCCCCCATACACCCCATTCATATGACTTCAAAAAAAATTCAAACCCTATCTTTTTCTACTAAAAAATCAGCAAATCAATTAAAAGTATTATTTTTCTCTAGCTTCCATCTCACAACAATACCTAAAACTAAAAATAAAAAAGTATAAAATTTCCTTGTCGCATCCAACCTCCATCTCACAACTACCCAAACAACTTGATCTTAGTTGTTGACTTCTCCATTGATCCTAACAACTGATCAATTCAATCTCAAACCTAAAAATCCACTCATTCCTAAGATATTTTAAAGTATCCTCAATCTAAAATGTACTTCCAAGCTATTCGTATGAGATACCATATTCCTTCATCATTTTCAACAATGATCTTTTGAGAACAATTATACCTTCTTTGTTTAATAAGAATCATATGGTGAGATTTGATTGATTATTTCATTCATATTTAACTAATTTCTTTTCTCACTGAGTTGATAGTTAGATTTGAATTACGTTTTAATATACAATGTTTTAATCAACTTTTTCATTCATATTTGGCTATACACAATATGAATTATCCAATTTATAGGCTTAGTGAAATTGTCACTATCAAATTTGCATAACTACTTTACCAAGTCTAAGGATATTGGTTGTGTGTTGATTGTTAGATATTTTACCTTCTCTTTTTCCTTCAATTTTGTAATTTTCCTATTGATTTGGGCCTAAGTGTTGTCTTGAGTTCATAATTTTTGCTTTGTAGGTCTTCAGCCTAGGTGTATAAATCATATACTTCCTCTTAATGCTCATTGTCTTTTCTCTTTCATCCATTCACTTGTATACTCAATGTTCCTACCTTTTTCTTCAATATGACAACCTCATATGAAGCATCATCTTATGATCCATGTTTGGGATTTTAATTATATTTTTACTAGTGAATTATGCATTTTTTCTTATTTGTACTAAAATTGATTAATTTGGGAGTTAATTATTTTCGCCTAATTTCCAATCTATGGTTTCACTCTCTATGTTCTAAACACAAGCCACACATGAGTCCGCCACATGTGTTTCCGCATATTAAAATAATATACATTACTAGTGAGATGATTTATAACATTACATACTTTTTTGAACACAACATGAAGATAAAATCCTTATATAAAACATTGTCTCACTTTTTCAATTTTATTAAAATTCATTTCTTCTATTCTATCATAATCTTATTTATTTTATGATAATTAAGGTTCTCATGAATAGGTCGATATTGACAAGACCACACATGGATAGATTATGTCTAATGAATCACTTGCATCCTCATTCAATCAATATATTCCTCCCAATTCCATGGGACCTATTTCAAACAAGCATAATTATGAGAATAATAATTGGTATGATGGAAACCCAAAGCACGTTTATAACTCTTATTTTTGTAAAATGTATGCTACCTTTGGTAACCTCACATGGGGTCAATATTAATGTATATTTTTTTAATCAAATTTGAGCCAAACAAGAGCCCAAGGATTCTTTATTGGCCACTTGTATGGATGCAATTGCTCAATCTAATAAAGAGGTAGATCACATTGAAATAGACTTGACAAATTCCTGAGAAGCATGAGAAGCCCTTTAAACATTCCTCCAAAATGATCAAGTTTGCATGTGATAGATGATTCTTGAGAACTTGATGTATGTAATAACAAATAGGGCCATTGAACCCATATAGTATAATCCACAACAACACTAAAAAAATACACCTCATGCTAGTAACATGCAACATATAGAAGGATAAGACCCTAAAGTATTTATAGCCACCTAAGAATAGTGATTTAGAATGCTTGAGGTTGGGGGTGTTAAGCAAAAAACCAAAAACATACATAAAAAATAAATTGTTTGAGATGTCCAATGGGCCAAATCTATATCAATCCTTTCACTACTTGTACAAATGATCCAAATAAAAGGGTTAGTTACTCAATTACCCCTTACATAAACTTGTATTTGTGTGATGTGAGAAATGAGGCTTGTGTTCTTCCTTTAGCTTGTTGTACAGTGAGATCTACCTTTTTTCATCAAAAACCATCTCATTCCTCTTATTATCTAGTAGCTTAATAATTTTTAATTTCATTTTTATTTAGATTTCTTTGGCATCCTATCCTCATCGTTTCATTTAATTTTGGCCATAGGTTGCTTGGTAATATATTCATCAAGGGTAACCACAAGTTGGATAATCTAGATTGGATAAAAGTATGGCGCGAGGATCATTTTCTATGAGGATGTGAGAGTTTAGGGAGCTTGGTTGGGTGGAGTTTATCCTTATGTAGTGGTTTTCTAAACTCTAATGGGATCATGTTGGGTTGTAGGAATAAATTGAGAAGAGGAGGATTGGGGAGTCAATCCTTGAATACTAATGAGTGTGACAAGAATGAAGATGGTAGGAAATGTAAAAGCTTATAAGGTATAATCTAAGAATTGAGAAACTAAGCTGTGTAGACTAAGAAGATAGAGCAAGGGAAGGTATAGATGACATATTTAGAGTAGTCTACACAAGCATTGTGATTTATTTTTGTTATTTTTTCTACATCTAATTTCTCTTCTTATTGTTTGCTTTCTTTGGTCTTGTTTTCTTTCTCTTCTTTAGTTTCTTGTACTTATTTTTGAGCATATGAGGTTTTCTAGGTACTAGAGGATTTCTTCCATTACTCCCCTCTTGGTGAATACATTAACCTTCCAATTATTTCAACCTAGGTGACTACTAGATGCATCTAGTTCTTCTACATAGTTTCTTAAATTAATATCAAGTCCTATCTTCAGTATTCTCCATTGTCATAGGCTCTTCAATAGGTTGGGTGGTGATTGAAGGAGCTCCATGCACCTAGAAGATACTTCTTGGCCAATATGTATTTCACTACCTTCTTTAGGAATAGTGCATTTATCATACAAGTCTATCCATTTTTTATCCTCTTCATGTGTATTTACACTAGGATTTTAAATGTGTATTATCACATTGCTTTTCTTCAAGGAACTCTTTCTAGTGGTTGAGAAGTGAAGATTAAGATTGAGATCCTTAACTACTAGCTTTTGATAGAAAATGTCTTGTGAAAATTTTGGACATAGACCTTTGGACTCTTTACATTTTTGAAGTAAGCTTAGAGCTATTCCCTTTCAAGGATTAAGTTATATTTGTAAAAAAATAATCTTTCTTTATCACTTTCCAATATTTGTACATCTCTTGAATATTTGAATACTTCACATTTTTTTAGTCTTGTTGGGATTTTCCTCATCAAAAAGATAACACAATCCCATTTGTTTCCTTGTTTCATATTAATGTGTTCACACAAGAATAAGTTTATGTATTATTATCTATTACTTTATAAATATATATGCACGTATTTAGTTTATTAGGTTCTCATTTAGATCAATTTAAAAATTCTTTTTGACAATAATTAGTCTTAGTCACCATCTTACATATTAGAATGTGATTATTAATTATCTTCTACCAACTTCATGATGGATTATGTGTTGTGTTCTTTGTAATTATATACAAATATAATAGAAATAGGGTGTTTTTGTTGTTGGAGGGTTTTATATCAAACCCATAGAATAATTTAGCTGCCTATCTCTAGTGGGCTCATTCAAACCATTCAATGTCACTAGAAGACCAATGGTGGATTGATAAAATAATGTGTTGTTATTTGCATGTGATTTTTTTCTAAGTGTTTTGATTTGGTGAAACTTCCTAGTCTCTCACATGATATTGGTGTTTTTTCTCAAAACTCTTTTTGTTGAAAATTTATGTTAATTTAAAAAGAAAAGAATTGTTTTTTTATCTTCTTCTTTATTGGTTGATTGTGTATGTATTTATCAATTTCTATCATTTTTTATTCGAACAATGTCTATACAAAACAGTGAAAGCATATTTGACCATCTTTATTAATTAATAGAAATTTAAAATAATGTTATATTCTAAATTTCAATTCAAAACATTTTATGTTATGTGTATAGATGGTGCTCACAGGTGTGTTGTACCCATCTTTATGTAGGAAGTTAATTAATACAATCTTCTCGGTTATGATATTCACCTGAGACGTCAGGTCAACAAAAACACCTGCTATAGTGTCTCTGTTGATTCACACAAGGATATAAAGAGGAGATGGTTCTCTATCAAAACCCATCGGCAAGTCCTACAAGGTAAAGGTTATACTTGGACTACTACTCACAGGCTATGCAGAGGGGATAGGAAAATGCAGGAAAGAGGCTATAACACACACTAAACAATGCTCTCACAAAGCCCCCCAAAGGTTTAGAATAAGACAATGACCCAGTTAAGGCTTCATTCTGCAATAATTATGAAACCTTCCAACTATGCCTACTAGGGGTTAGAGATTGGGTTGTAAGGTGAAATTCCTTACAAAGCTCACACCTACAATGCTCCTAGAATGCAAGGAAAGGACCCTCCAACACTGCTAAACAAAACCAAAATGGTTCATGTCGGGTTCACCAAAAATGTAAGAGAGGGGAACCAACCATGTCAAGGCTCTGGGTCACGAAGAACCGAGAGAGGAGGGCTGCCATAACTTACCTTACTCTAAAGGATGTCTTGGGGTGAGGATTGAGAATGAAGAGCACTATATAGTACTTTTGTCACTCTATAAGACCTGAAATTCTAGTTTGGGTTAGGCGAGCTGGTTTTTGGAGTCAATATTGTACCTTAGACAACTCTCTATTAGAGGATGGCAACATTGTTCTTAGATGATAGCGCGATGCACAAGTGTCTCTTTGGCGTGCTGGCATTCGTACGACCAGAAAACACAAGGTACAATAAAAATTGCCAAAAAACTTAATGACAACCTAGATAGTTTATTTTGGTGGGAATAATAGAATAATGAAGTATGGGAAATAGAGACAAAGATGATAAAGCAAGTAGATAAAAGCTAGGGTGATAAAGATGATCTCACAAAAGCGCCTGTTTACCAGCTAGCTCCATGCATGTGTTCACCTACACACAAGCAAGAGGGGAAAATTGTTGGAGCTGTATAGGGGTCTACCTCAGTCAGACCCTTGTTTTGGTGTTTCCACCTCCACATACATCCAGAAAGCAACATAGTAGAATATGTGATAAAGAAATTAGAAAGAAAGATTGCAATGAACACTACAAAAAAATACTATGTTACTCTATCAAATCACAAAGGAGAGGAGTGAAGTGTTACCACTTCCACCCAAAATATCACTATCCAATGGAAGAGAATGCAAGGTATGGACTTGGAAAAGTCACCACAGTCTCAATGGTGATGAAGGGAGCTCTCGTAAGACTCCAAACCCACAACTTCTATGGCTGCCTGACACTTGCAATATGGAGTTGATGGAGTATCAATGTTGTTGTAATGCTCACAATGAAGCGCTAGAATGTTGCTTGAGAGAGTGAAGAATTTGAGTGAATTGCTAAGAGATGTGTTTAGAAGTTGTTGAAGATTGCTAGAGGATGAAATGAATGAATGAATAATGTTTTTGAAGGTGGGATGGGAAGGAATAAGGAATTTTTGGTCTAGTTGTTTGAAGAAGGATGTTACAATTCAGCCCCAATTGGGTGTGTAATGCCTCTACCAACTTCAGATGCTGGAATCTGCTAGGGACAGTAGTGCGCCGCACAGACGTCCGTGTGCAGCGCATGTGTCCTTGACAAATATTCTCTCACTGATGCATAAGACAATCGCCAAGTGTATGGAAGGTAGGTGGGTGATGTGGAATTTTTCCTTTGGATTTGATTTTCTAAGGTGAGGGTATGCAAAAGGGGGATTTGTATAAGGGGTACAAATTTTCTCTTATACACTTTTATTTCTCCTCTTTAGTTTCTTGTACTTATTTTTGAGTATATGAGGTTTGCTAGGTACTAGAGAATTTCTTGCATTACTTCCCTCTTGGTGAATACATATCCTTCCAATTATTTCAACCTAGTTGACTACTAGATGCATCTAGGCCTTCTACATAGTTGCTTGAATTAATATATTCCTATCTTTAGTATTCTCCATTGTCATAGGTTCTTGAGTAGGTTGGATGGTGGTTGAAGGAGCTCCATGCACCTAGAAGATAGTTCTTGGCCAATGTCTATTTCACTACCTTCTTTAGGAATAGTGTATTTATCATACAAGTCTATCTATTTTTTATCCTCTTCATATGTGTATTTACACTAAGATTTTAAATGTGATCATCACATTGCTTTTCTTCAAGGAACTCTTTCTAGGGGTTGAGAAGTGAAGATTAAGATTGAGATCCTTAACTACTAGCTTTTGATAAAAAAAAGTCTTTTGCAACTTTTGGACATAGACCTTTGGACTCTTTACATTCTTGAAGTAAGCTTGGAGCTATTCCCTTTTGAGGATTAAATTATATTTGTAAATAAATAAATAAATTTATTTTGTTATCACTTTCCAATATTGTGCATCTCTTGAATATTTGAATAATTCACATTTTTAGCCTTGTTGGGATTTCCCTCCTCAAAAAGATAACACAATCCCATTTGCTTCCTTGTTTCATATTAGTTTGCTTCCCATTGGTCTTGGGTTCAACTCCTGCCGGGCTTGCCCGGTGTTGGGGGCTATTGGGTGGTCTCCGCACCTCCAGTGGACTAGTCTCGCCTCAGCTCGCCTCTCCCCAGACCCCAACTTGGCATCCATAATCCCAAGGTAAGGTGAGGTGATCCATATTATCAAAAATAAAATAAAATATTAGTATGTTCACACTAGAATAAGTTTATGTATATTATCTATCACTTTATAGATATATATGTACATATTTAGTTGATTAGGTTTTCATTTAGATCAACTTAAAAAATCTTTTTGACAATAATTAGTTTCAATCACCATCTCACATATTAGAATGTGATTATTAATTATCTTCTACCATCTTCATGATGGATTATGTGTTGTGTTCTTTGTAATTATATACAAATATAATAGAAATAGGGTGTTTTTTTGTTGGAGGGCTTTATATCAAACCCATAGAATAATTTTCTCTAGTGGGCTCATTCAAAATCATTCAATATCACTAGAAGACCAATGGTGGATTGATAAAATAATGTGTTATTTGCATGTTATTTTTTTCTGAAGTGTTTTGATTTGGTGAAACTTCCTAGTCTCTCACATGTTTTTGATGTTTTTTCTCAAAACTCTTTTTGTTGTTGAAAATTTATGTCAATTTAAAAAGAAAAGAAAACTTTTTAATCTTCTTGTTTGTTGCTTGATTGTATATGTATTTATCAATTTCTATGATTTTTTATTTAGACAATGTCTATCTGACCCATAAAAGCATATTTGACCATCTTTATTAATTAATTGAAATTCAAAATCATGTTACATTCCAAATTTCAATTCAAAATGTGTTATTTGTATACCTACCTTAAACAAAGACAACTTATTTTGTTTTTAGTGCATGGTCTTTTCATTTGCCAAATTCCACATGGGCGAAACTGTTGATAGTAAAGATTTGGTTTTTTCGCAGCTTTAAAAGGAGCTTAAATATTCTAAAAGTGAAATGCCCACGTTCTTCACTCACACAAAGAGTGGCTATTATCAGGCAGCCATGGGATTCGCTGCTGTATGCGGCTGTGGTAAATTCATAGACCCACTCTCTACAAGTCTGTGTAGATTTAGTTAGGGCGGCCTGTGCAGCCATGTTTGGCATCCCTATAAACTCGTGGCCATTTGAATTCAAGCATCGCTTGGCAGTTGCCCATGTTCAATTGCGGCGGCCTCAAACTCCATTCAACCAAATGAATCTCTTCTTTTCTGGACTCTTCAACCCTAAAGCCTGAGTGCTACTATCCCTGGTGATTATTTCCTGCTCTCACCATTATCCGTCTATGGGTGGTTGATATGTCGTTTTTCTCTTTTCGTTTTAAAGAACACATTTTAAGTGTTTGATTTCTTTAGGTGATTCATTTTAAATCATATTGGTTGGTGGGTCTTATTGAAAATCAGTGTGATTTCACAGGAGTTATCTAAATAAGTTGTTTAGAGTGTGATATTTAATCTTGGCTCTGCCCTCTTCGTTCACTTGTTCATGGATCCAACTCAGACGATTTGTCTATATTGTCCTACTTTCACCATCATTCAACTATGGGTGTTTGGTATTGCTAAGCATTATCGTTTTGTTTGTTTTGGTTTAAACAACACATTTTAAGTGTCGATTTGTTTAGGTGATTCATCTTAAATCATGTTGATAGATGGGATTTACTGAAAAATCAGTGTCAGTTTACATGAGTCATCTAAATACATCACGTTTAGAATATGTTGTTTAAGCTTGTCTCCACCCTCTTCGTTCATTTTTTGATGAATCCAACTCAGACGATTTGTCTATATTGTCCATGCTCATTTTAGACAAATATAAGACCTCCATTGTCTCTATACTAAAACAACAATATAATAATTGAGTTGGATTGATTAGATCAAACAAATTATTTTTACATAAAATTTCAAAAATCATTTTAAATATTTATGACAAAAGTAATGTGGTGGACTTATATACAAAGCATTCACAACTTAAAATTTTATTTTCAACTTTTTTTTTCTTTATGGATATGGCATATTTTGCTCTCATCACACGTCACTCAACAAATATTGTTGAATCTATAAACTTTTTGTCATCACCTCTGCATGTATTTCTTCACATGTGGCATGCATGCCCTAACCTTTCAACCACTATGACAGAAAGTACAAAAACAAAAAGTTTGGTGAAAGTGGTTCTATATTGAATTCATCACCTCTGCATATTTCTTCACATGTGGCATACATACCCTAAACTTTCAACCACTATGGCGAAAAGTACAAAAACAAAAAGTTTGGTGAAAGTGGTTCCATATTGAATGAATGAGGGAATTTTAATGACTTCTACAAGATCAAATAGTCTAAGGGACCTACAAACACAAAATTAATTAGAAGTACAAAATATTGTTTCAAGTAAAAATGATAGATGTTGAAATCCAATAGTTTTTAAAAATGATGGATAGAGGGAGGGAAATCAATTTATCTAACTATATTTTTGCACGTGTCTATTTTTGACTTATGTTAATTGAATTCTTTTTTGTTGGATAGGGGGGAAATACTTACCTTTCATTTTTTGAAATCATTCAAGATACAAATTTGTGGGAATATTTAGGTGAAATTTTGTATCATTTGCAAGTGCAAGATGTTTTGGTTGTATGATGATGATGAATTATGTTGTGTAATTTATTTTTACAAGTAATTAAATGTATTGATCTTTCAAATAATGTCAAATTTAATTGTAAAATTATTTATTTTTATTTATAAATTTTAGAAGAAACAGGTCACTAGACTAATGGTCCATAGATAAATATATATTGCACGTTCTTGATAATTATTGAAAAATTTAGTAGTATACAAATTGTAATAGAAACTCTTAACAAATAAAATTTAAAGTTTTTCGTATCACATTCATATTAAAGTATCTTTATAAAAGTCTTTCAAATAATAAATACATTTAAATTTTTTGAGCCACTTTTAAAAAAAAATGGAACCAAATATTATATTATTTTAAATTATATTGAAAGGATTTCAACTGAGATTCATAATTTGACTCATATATATTCTTGATAATTGTTGAAAATGTGAATAATATAAAATTATTGAAAATTAAAAAAAATGGCACTAGTAAATGTTAATGTTTAAAATATTCTTGTAAATTTTATATTTGCAATAGTGAAATTTGCATGTTCATGCTAATTTTCATTCAATTTTGTGTTTATTTTAAGAGAATAGCTTAATATAATTATTTATATATAAGTGGCATACCATTGTGCAATATCAAGCTCATTCTTCCAATTATTACTCGTCTATTTACATATCTCCATGTCTTTTATCCATATATCTTCTAGATATTTACAAGTATTTTGAAAAATCCTAATTTATTATGCTCATTATATCATCCCTTCCATGAATTTATTATCCACCATAACTTTATTGTTTCCACATGTCTTGAGTTGATCTTGTATGTACAAAGGCAAACTCAACCCCTACAATTTTAAAATTCAATTTTAAATTTAGAGTAACTCCCACTTGATCCTTTCCCATCTAGGGTTGATTAAACATAGGACTACATAATTTATTTGTTTAAAATTTTAAATTCAAATTTTGGGTGACTCCCACCCAATCCTTGCCTACCTAGGGTTGACTAAACACAAGTTTACATAATATATAGCTATTTTCCTTATATTAAAAGGAATTCCTTTAGACATATAAGATCATTGAATACCATTCATATTGAAGAAATTTATGTGCTAGGAATACTTCATTTGGAGCACCTAAAATGATTCTACCCTTGCATCACATCATCCTAGAGATTCCTCATATTTGAAAGTTAATGTTCATTATTTTTCATGATTGTAAGTTTAGTGCTATCAAGGGGGTCAACATAAGAGAACAAGTTCTTGCAATCTAGTGATCTCCTCATATGTGTTTGTATATTTTGTAAATCCTTAATACATGATTGATCCATTCAACAAAATCAATTTTGAATTCCACGTGATTGATCCACGCCTACAAAATTGACCTAGATATGCATATTCATTTCATCAAAAAATTTACATGCTTTTCAAATCCCAAGGAATAGTAAAAATAGGGAGGAACATATTTCAATCTTGAGATCTAGATGATTTTTTGTGTATTATAAGAGTTATCCCTTCTTCACCATGCTAGAGCCAAGTACCCTAATCCTATTGATGCAGGAGCATCCATGGCGAACAAGCTATCCAATATCAACCAAAAAGAAAGTATTTTAATTTTTATTGTTTCCTAAGGTTCAACAATTATGTAGTTTGAGAATAAATTGCAATATTAGGCCAAAGTATTATATTAAATAATTGATCTCTATTTTAATGTGGAAAATTTTGGTGTGAGATAGTCTAGATGGTAATTTTGAAACTTGAAATTCAAAAAGCTTTAATCTTGGCATGGATTTTTGGGAGTTACAACTTGTGACGACTCATTAATACTCCTAAATCTTAGAAATGGAGAATCTAGGTGCCCATATTGAGTTTATTGTATTTTTCTAATTTGGGACCCTATTTGTGAGGAGTGGGAGTCCAAGTTGTCACATTAATTTGGAAATTTCTTGGAAGTGGATAGGAAGATTTTTTTTGAGCATTTAATATTTTATTTTCATACATTTATGATGATTTTTCCATGTTGGGTGTAGCAGAGAGGAGTTACAACAAAGGAGTGTTGGAGATTTGCTAGTGTTGTCATTGATGTCAACCTCCAGTATGGTCAAGGAAATTGTTGCATTGTGTTAGCATTAGTATTGTGATTTGATGTCAACCTCTAGTGTGGTCATGTTGATTAGTGTTTTTGGTATTGAGAAGGGGTTGCATATGTTGTAGATATGTTAAGCATGTGTTTGTGTTGTTGTTGATGCAGTTGGTTCACTTGGTTTCCAAGAGCTTTTGAGAAAATTTGAATAAAAGAGTGTGTAGTGTTACAAAGGTGTGTCCAGTGTTGTGCTCCGCATTTCTTCATGGTTGAAGATATTCTTGTGTAGTTTGGATGTGATGATCATAGGTGTTAAAAGGTGCTATATCTAGAATTTTAGGTTATAGATCGTGTGGGAGTAGTTGTGTTTGATAGTGTGTTGCTTGTGAATAAGGTTGTTTGGGAGAAATGAGATTGCTCCATATTTCTCTACATTGAGGTTTCATGTCTTGCAGATTTGGGAACATTCTTAGATTGTTTATATCTACCTTTCCCTGGAGTATCTAGTGTAACTTAGTTGTTTCACAAGGTTGGTGAGTGAGATGTATGTCTATGGCAGTGTCATTGGTTGCACAACATGAAAGTGTTGTTCCATTTTAGGTGGTTGTGTGGAAATATTTTTGAATATTTTAATAGTGTTGGAATATTCTTGGTTGTTGTGGAATGTCTCTATGTCATACGAGTGGTATTTCCAAACCTAGAAATATTTGTATGCAATTTATTGTTAGTGTTAGTGTAGGATTAGCCAACCTGGTGTGCTAATGCTAATTGCAGCTCGGTTACTTGTTGTTTCTTGGAGTGTGTTGGTGTAGATATGGGTCCTAGTTAACCCTTGTTATGGTTTTCCTTCACTTATTTTCATCACAGAAGTGTTTGGTGCTGACCTATTTAGTGGTTGCACATTTGAGGTGCATATGTTTCATTGCAGCTGACATGGAGAAGACTTTTGAGGTTGTGGAGGATATGTAAGCAAGGTTGGTTGATGGAGATGTGTGAGTGTTGCATGATGTGAATGTTATCAAGTGTGGTGATGTGAGTACAATATTAAATTCCCAAGGCTATTAGATGCACTGAGTAGAAGGTGTTTACATTTTTAGTGTGCTTGGAATTACTAGAGGTAATAAGTTGAATGTTGAGGATGGTGTACAGTTGCAATGGTAGACTTTTCCTATTGGTCTGAGATAATGAATCTCTCTATAATAGTTTTATTTTATTCTTATTTCTTCTAGACAGTGAGTTCTTTGGGTAGTAACTAGGTTTGTAGTGAGCCATTCTTCTCCTTTGGGTAGTGAACCCTTCTAGTAGTGAGCCTATTGTATTTGGTGTTTCTATTCATATATATGTGAGATAATCCTCACCACGGTTTTTCATTGATTGGGATTTTCCATGTAAATTTGGTTTTCTCTTGTGTATGGTGTTGAATGTGTTATGCTTAATTTGTTTACATTCTATTGATGATAATAAGGTTTTAATGTACAACTGATTAACCCCCTCCCAATTGTCTTGTGTGTCTAAAAATTAGTATAAGAGTTGTGGTTCCTTAGAAGAAGCTTAACCACTTGAGGTAGATCTAGATGGTGCATAGGAAGGGTGTCAAAGTTCCTATGTTTGATGGAATGAATTATGCTTATTGGAAAGCCAAAATAAAAGTATTTCTTGTCTCTCTAGTGTTTGGAGTTTGGAAGTCAATTGAAACTAGATATACTATGCTTGTTAATGGTTTGGCAAGTGATGATGAGGTAAAGGATTATGAGAATAATGGAAAATAAAGAAATATTATCTTTAGTGGTCTTTTTGATTTTAAACTTGGAAAGGTTACAAGTCTCAAAACTACTAAAGAGGTCTGGGTAAAGTTACAGAGCATTTATGAATGAGATGATAAGGTCAAGCAAGCAAATATGCAAAATTTCAAAGCCAAATTTGAAAGCTTAAGGATGTTAGAAGATGAAGACATTACATCCTACATGCTTAGAGTGGATGAAGTTGTTAATGTCATCAATGGTCTTGGTGGTAAACTGGAAGAAAGTAAGTTTGTAAAAAAGGTATTCAAAACTCTTCCTAAATATTACAATTATAAAGTTTCTGCTATTGAGGAAGCTTAGAATTTGGATCAATATTCTATAGATCAGATGTTTGGTGCTTTAATTAATTTTGAATTGAGAGGTTTTGGTCAAGATTCTACAAAGAAAGAAACTATCTTTAAAGTCAAAAAAGAGGAGAAGAATGATGAATTAGATCCTGATGATCTTGATGAGGTGGAGGAAAAATTTGTAAGGAAATTTACAAAGGGCATAGGAAAATATAAAGGTAAGTTACCCTTTAAGTGTTTCAATTATGGAAAGATAGGTAATTATGCTTCTAAATGTCCAATAAAAATTGCAAATGACAAACAAAAGGATCATAAAGGTAAATCTATCAAGAAGAGTTATTATGTTGAAAAAGACAATGGTGTATTTGATGATGAGGAATCAAACTATCTTGATGATGACAATGATGAATGCTTGTTCATGGATCTAAATGTGGGAACTAATTCTACTAATCTTAAAATATGTGTGAAGGAAAGTGCTATCAAAATAGGTCACAATATTGAAGGACCCATGTTGACTATTTTCATGCAAGAGAGGAGAGAAACTATTAGATAATTGAAAGTTGATGCTCAAATCATATGACAAGTGAGAAGATTAAGTTTTTTAAACTTAAGAAGTATGATGTTGGTCTTGTTAAGTTTGGTGATGATATATTTTCTAAGATCCATGGAAAAGGTTCAGTTAGATTTGATGGAAAGCATAAAATAGATGATGTTCTTTATGTCAAGGTCTCGAGCATAATCTTTTCAGTGTAGGATAAATATGTAGCAGAGGATACAATTTGGTTTTTTAGGATGATAGTTGTGAAACAAGAAAAGGAAGCTCCAGAACTGTGGTTGCTACAGGAACAAGGACAAAAGGAAATGTTTATTAGCTCAAAGGTGGTGGTGTTAAGTGCTTTATGTCACAAATCAATGGAAGATGACTATGGTATAGAAGAATGAGTCACATTAACTTTGATACCCTAGTGAAGATCAGTTCTACTAATGTTATGAGAGATCTTCCAAGAATTACAAACCTATCAATGCAATCTACAAAGAGTGTTAATTTGGAAAGATAAAAAAGAAGGGGTTCAGAAATAAAGTATATTCTACCATAGGACCTTTGGAGATGGTGCATATAGACCTATGCGAATCCACTAGAATACGAAGATCTTAAGGCAATATGTATTTCATGTTATTAATAGATGATTATTCTAAAATGACTTGGGTGACATTTCTCAAAGAAATATCAAAATATTTAGATAAGTTTAAAGCCTTTAAATCTATGGTTGAGAATGAATTAAATTTGAAAATAAAATGCTTGATGTTTGATAGAGGTGGTGAGTTCACCTCTAATGAGTTTAAATTTTTTTGTTAATATCATGGAATAAAGAGACAATTATTAGCTCCTAGGTTTCCTCAACAAAATGGAGTTGTGGAGAGGAAGAACATGATAGTTCAAAAAGTGGAAAGAACCATGATGAAGTAAGAAAATCTACTAGATGTCTATTGGAGAGAAGCAATTCATACTATAATAAATACTTAACAAAGGACAAGCAAGAGTGAATAGTTCAAAGACTCCTTATGATTTATGGTGTGGAAAACCTCCTATGAAATATTTTAGAGTGTTTGAGATAAAATGTTATATCAGAAGAGATGAAGAAAACTTAGGAAAGTTTGATGCAAAATCTGATGAAGGAATCTTCCTTAGATTCTCTACAAAAATCAAGGTATAAAGATGTTATAACAAAAGGTTGAAGAATATTGTTGAAAATGCAAGTGTCAAAGTAGATAAAGAACAACATCAAAGTTTTGTGTTGATATAAGTATATGAATCTAATGAGCTCCCTTACAGTGAAGAAGAAAAAAAAGAAGATAAATAAAAAGAGATGATAGTGGAAGAGGAAGAAGCTCCGAAAAATATTCCTAAGACTCCTAAGTATGTGAAAAAGAATCATTTTGAATATAAAATAATTGGAGATAAGAGCAAAGGTTTGTTGAAAAGGAGAAAAGATGCTATGATAGAGGAATAGGTAAAATTTTATTTACTTTCAGAGGTAGAACCTAAAACTATAACTGAGGCATACAAGGACAAGAAATCAATCAAAGCTATGGAAGAAGAGTTGAGAAAAATTGAGAAGAATTAGACTTTGGAATTGGTCCCCAAGACTAAAAAACAAGAATGTGATAGGAACTAAATGTGTTTTCAGGAAAAAATTGAATGAGGATGGAAAAGCTACTAGAAATAAATCTAGGCTTGTGTGTAAGGGCCTTGTGGAAGGAATAGATTTTGAAGATAGTTTTGCTCCAATGGCAATAATTGAAGCCATTAGAATGTTTTTAACTTTTGTAGGACATAAAGACTTCAAGGTGTATAAAATGGATGTTAAGTCTACCTTCTTGAATGGTGAGTTAGAAGAAGAGGTTTTCATTGAAAAACATGAAAGTTTTTCATAATCATAAGATGCTAACATGGTCTACAAATTAAAAAGGAATTGTATGGACTCAAACAAGCTCCTAGAGCTTGGTATACAAGATTAGATAGATACTTGTTGTAGTAGGGATTCAAAAAGGGTACTATAGATAGTAACATTTAGTTCAAGGTTGAGGGAGATCAAATCTTGATTATGGTTGTGTATGTTGATGATATAATCTTTGGAGGAAATGAAGGTATGTGTAAGATATTTTTAGAACAAATGTAAAAAGAGTTTGAGATATCAATGATTAGGGAGATGAATGTCTTCATTGGTTTACAAATCTATCAAGCAGAAAAAGGAATTTTCATATCATAATCATAGTATTTCAAGGAAATGTTCAAGAATTTTGGAATGGATGATTCTAAACTAGTGTGCACTCCCATGGTTACTAGTTGCAAGTTGATTAAAAATGATGAATCTCCTAAGATAGTATTATTCTCAAATTTTTCTTGCTTAAATCATGGGATAACCACTATGAAAATTGTCCATTTTGTAGCCCATGTCCTCTAAGCACACATGTTGAGATATATTTAGATTTCTCTCATGCATAGTTCAACACCTCAAAAATTATTTTGATTGGGTCACCTTTTTTATCCTTTTGAAAAAATTGCAAAAGTCAAGTTTTAAGTGTTATTCATTTTTCTTTCACATGCAATGTCGCTAAATTTTAGTGCAACTACATTTTTCCTAAACTACATCCCAAGATTTAGTTGTAGAGAAATCCTCCACAAGGACACTTCTAGTTTTGCACTCTTGACCATTAATGTGATTTCATGAGATATTTTATTTATGTTTTAACCTGTTTAATTTTCATTTTAACTATTCTTGTTTCCACTTCTTCATTGTCCTACTTCTTGTTTGTTCACCACTATTTTTATTTAGGTATAGGTTTTATGTTTGGGTTTTCATTTTTTTTTTTACCAATGTTGGCTAGTGATTGGGTTTTTTTTATTGATTAAACTATGAATAGGCTTCTAACAATGCTATCACAAGGTGGTGTTTGGGGAATTAACTCTTAACAAAACCCTATTTTGAGTGTTGTATCCTCCACGAATCCAAATTCTTGAACACCCACAAACCCTGGTCGACACCTTGTTAGTAGGTGTTGTTCAAGGATTTTTACTTGAACAACACACTATTATATACCATATTTAAAATGTTTTCTATGAAAATTTTTCTTCAAACAACAATATCCTTCATTAATGATCTTCTTGTTGTTTGGGGAAAATTCCCCAAACAATAGTCATATCACACAACTACATGATTCTCATGTACTTTCGGGAAAATTATTTGAAGTACATCAAGATGATCTACCCTCATGTATTTCAAATAATTTTCTTCAAAGTGCATACCCTTTGTACATACAAGTGCAAGTTGGAGAATTTTTCCTAACTTGCACCAAATTGATTTACCCTACATATGCAAATCAAAGATTTTTTTCTTTTGATTTTAACTTGCTGACTTACCCTCATGTACTTCAGAGAATTTTCTTTGAAGTGCATGACCTTTGCATGAAATTTATAGGTCAGAGAATTTTTTCTAACATACATCCTTTGACCTATCCTAAATGCAATTTGGAGAATTTTCTCTAAAGTACATCCAGAGTCATATCCTCATGTAAAGGTGGACATTTTTTCCATCTTTACATTTAGAATGAAATTCCCCTATAGATCAAGGAATTTTCTTTGAACTATACACCAAAACACTTTAGAGATGTAGAAGTACAAATTTTTTCCATAACTGCACAACATTTGAATTTTTTCTAACACTAGAGGATTCTAAAATTGATTTTTGTAGGACCTCTTTCCAAATGACTAATCCATCTCCTAAGAATAATATGAAGTAAAAGTACTAAGGAATGATCACAATGACTTCTATGGAGTCCGATATGGACAACATCAAATAAATGGAGATTGGGAATGTAGATATTTTAGAATTCTTGGAGAGGGTGAACAAACAACCTATTTCCTTAAGCATGCAGTGTGTCCTTAATAGTTACATTCATTTGGTTTCTTCCTTTCTTGTATTAGCTCAAAATCTAGAACTTGTGTTAGCAACTACTGCCAGTTTCAATAATGGGAGTAAGAGCATAACAGATGTTGATGGGAAAGTGGTTATAAGACTGGATGGAGAATTCTTTGACAAGATTTTCATGAGCCCTAACATTGATAATTATGTCGATATCACCATGGAGGTAGCACAAGATTATTATGACGACAATTCAGATAAGTGCAAGAAAAACATCAATGCCCAATGGCTCAATACTTCGAGGCCTAAAATTACAAGGTGGCCACAAACATCTTCCAGATTGAGTTCATCAAAGAGTTTGGCGATTTGATAACTCTTCTCAATAGAGTTAAAGGACTTCCAACATATAACACTTTTCAAGAATGGATGTATCAATATATATATGTCACTAGTAAGGGTAATCAAAAGATCTTCTAGGGAAATCAAACTAGTGACTCAATTTGTGAATAAATTTCCAAAGTGTCAACCTCTTTAAGGTTTTATATGACTTCATATTTGGTATATGTTGCTACCTCCATGAGGCATTTCCCTAGCTTATCTTTAGAAGGTGATAGAATAAAGATTCAAGTGTATGAATACTATTCATAGATAACTTTGAAATAAAGCATCGAGCATTTTAGAAGAGTAAGTGATTCCTTCTTCTATTCTTACATTTACATGTTTGAGAAAGATCTTGAAAAGAAAAGGGTTTCATATGAAGCTTGGGAATTAGTGAGAAATTTTTGTTGTATGTCTTTACAATTTCCCACTTTCACCTATTTCAAGGTTAGTTGATTTGATGGATATCCATACATTGATGACAAGGTGCCCAAGTGATAAGATTGTACTGATGGAGTTATGTAGGAAAATAATGGTTGTGCATAGCAAGCAAGAAAAACCTCATAAGGCTGGTTTCAAGTTTCCACTAACCATTGGTAGGTATTCCATGACTACAACTCCATGAGCCAAATCCATGGAAACTTAAATGCAATGGGTGATCATGAAGAAGTATAATAGAAGGAATGAATTTGATTATTGGGGTATGAAAGATAAGCTTAAAATAATTTATACTCATGTTCACAAGATTGAAGATATATGGGTTGAGTGTTGGAATGATGAATATGTAAGGAAGTTAGACTTTAGTTGGCTTACCGTAGAGTAGATCAAAAACCTTAAACTTGCTGATATTCCTAAGGACATGCAGGAGTAAGATGACATTATAGATCTTGTATATGAGGAAAATAAGATTGATAACTCTCCTCTTCAACCAATTCAATGCTCACAAAAGGAGATGATTTACATAAGTAAAAGGTTCCAACATACTCTTCCTCACACTAATGTTTGGTTGGAAGAGAAAGGAATAAAGTTGAAGTTTTTCAGAACAAGATTAGAGGAAGAGGATATTGAAGGGCCTTTAGGTAAAAATGGAGAATTGAGAACAAAGAATAAAGAAGATGCTCCCATTATCAGAAAGAATCCAAAACTAGTATTCAAGATCAAAAGGATAATAGATAAATAAAATAAAAGGAACATCAACTTAGATGGAAGAATAAGAAGAAGAAATTATAGTTGAAGAATCATAGGAATCTCCTATTACTTCTCAATTGAAGTGACCTCAGGAAGAGTCTCCCTCCTCTTCTCCTATAGTTTCTATAGTGCAAGTTCCTACTCCTCGTGTTGCTCCAAATGTATATTCTTTACCTACTATGTCTACTATTCCTGTTACACCTATTGTATTAGTTATTTTATTCATTCATCGCCTACTAGTGGGTCAATATTTGAAAATCCTCATGGAAATATAGAGAATGTGTTTGGATTTCTTTCCTGTTTACCTAACTTTTCTGACATAACTTCACCTATACTTGACATGTTTACCAAAACAAAATTTGATAAGTTCATTTCTACATCTGTACCTCAAGTTTCAAGCATAGATATTCCTACTATGGTGTTAACCCAAACTCCACCAATTTTTTCCACCACTATCATAGGGCCAACACCGTCATCACAAACTTTGGTGATAAAAATAGAAGGGGGTTCTTCCATCCTTCCTCCTTGGCTAATTTCATAGACACAAAAGAGGAAGAAACAAGCCATCTCTCCATATGACTTTGACTTTGGCTAGCTTGTTCTAGTTAAGCCTAAGACTTCTAAGAAGGACAAAAACTCTTTTAAGGGTGCTTATTGAAAAATCAAGAAACAAGTATATTGAAGTGGAACAAACACCACCCGATAAAACCCTTGAAGAAGTTCAAGGTTCTAACTATGTAATTGCAAGGACTGAACTTGGAAAGCAGACACATGAAAGTTCCAAGGAGGACCTACAAGAAGAAATGTTTTTTTTTGATTGAGAGATATGACAAGGATAAAGTTATAAAAGATCAAATCAAGCTCAAGGTGGAACATCTTACTTCTGTGTTGTTGAAGATAAGCCAATCTTTTGAATCTGTTGAACCTATTACCACATGTGTTGATGATCATGCAATATAGAAGGCTGAAAGGATTAGTGCACAAGGATGAGTTGTTAGTGCCTGGATAGATAGACTAGTGGCACAAGGCACTCAACTTTTGAAGTCTTATATTGAATTGATTAACAATATGGATGATGTCAAGTCAGAGTTGAATCAAACACTCAACATGTCTCAAAAGTCGTAGCTAGTGGAGAAGGATCTTGATGCTTGGAAAAAGTTTAAAGACTTTAAGCTAGAAGTGTTAGTTAAGAATGGGGTGATCCCCACAAGGAAAATGCATATTGAGTATCGGGAAGCAATAAAGCATAAAATTTAGGTTCTCAGTGAACTAATAAAAGATCTTTAGGAAGCTCAAGCTACAATTATTAACAAAGGATTAGACATCACTATCAATATAGGAGAGTTTACATTCTAGATACTTGATGATACTAAGAAAACTTTTCCTATGTATGCAGTTGTCAAAGAATTAACTTCACTAATTCATACTAAGATTCAATCAAAATATTTCTCACTATCTTCCATTGATAAATTACTGGATTCCAAAGTAATTTTGGATGATTTGAAGACATTATTGGACAAGCATAGAAAAGAACATGTCAGCATAGAGGACTCCATCACATGAGTTCTATCCATCTCTAGTTATACACTAGGGCCAAATTACACTGAAGTTCAGGAAGTTTTAAAACGATCTATGAATATTTTTTGGAGAAGAATGTAGAAGAAGAGAATGTGCTTGCAGACACTTAGTTTATTTTTCAATTTTTCCTTAATGTAACTTGTAGTTTGTAAATGATATTTTACATGTCTCTTTGTAATATTCAATTACATGTAAAAACAACACTATCCCAAATCAAATTGGACTCTGTGAATGAGTCAAATTAGTTGTAGATTTCCTATTTTCTTCTCTTGGATTCTCTCTATAAATAAGATGGGGCTATTTTGTGATTTTCATCTTTTAGCTATTGAGCTAAAATGCTACTGAATTGAAGAGTGCATTGAAAATTTGTGTTCAAAGCGTATATCTTATTCAATTTGAATATAAAGAAAGCTTTTGGGAATTCAATATTTTTCTTGCATCAAGCTTGTGATGAATTATAATTGTTCTTAAGTCACTTCTATTAAATTCTCCTGTGTATTTGGTTGAATCATGGTTTGGAATAAAATATTTTAAAAGGTGTTCAAAATATGGTTTTGTAGTCTTTGAGCTACAATATCATCTTTGGAGTTGTGTTTATTTTTATGATTGCAAAGTAACTTGAAGACTTTGGGCTACGAGTTATCATCTATGATTGTTGATATTATCTTGGCATATGGTGAAACTTTGGATTGCATCATATTCCATACCTTTTATTTTTCTAATTGACATAAGAAGCAACAAAAGACTTTGTGATTTTGTGGGTTTCTTCATGTTAACACTTACTAGAATCATTTCAGTTACTCTTTCATTTAACTAAATTGGGTATCAGTTATTATTGCTCCAATTAGTAGTTTGTGTTTCATTACATGTACTATACTTGCATCATGGGACTGTTATAATTTTGTAAGAGAACATCTACTTTGAAATAAGAGAATTAGATGATGTTGAAACACCCCATGTGGATAGTTTTAGTGTAAATAAGCTTAGTTAATTACTAGTTGATTATAGTTAGCAATAAGAAGGGATCCTCCCCTTTCTGAGAGGATAGATTTTATCTCATCATAATATGGATGATATAACCATGTTATCATCAGTTAGTTGATAGTAAAATATTCACCCAATAGATAGATTAGAGCAAGTATAGGTCAATGATTGGTGGAATGCTATATCTTACTACTACTAGAATAGATATCATGCGTGTAGTCTATCTTGTGGCAAGGTTTCAAGAAGATCCTAGAGAATCACATGTCATAGCAGTTAAAATGATATTTAGATACTTGAAGGGCACTCTAGATTTTGGTCTATGGTATCCTAGGGATACTGATTTTCCTTTGAGTGCTTATATAGACATAGATTGGGTAGGTTGTGTAGATGATAGAAGAAGTACAAGTGGAGGTGATTTCTTTATTGGAAGTAGGATTTAGTGTCATTATCTACTACAAAGGTAGAATATATTGCAACAACATCATGTTGTACATAGGTGTTATCGATGAAGTAGACATTGAAGGATATTAGAGTGTCATATGATAAACTTATTTCATTCTTGTGTGATAATACAAGTGCTACCAATATTTCAAAAAAACCAACAATAAATTCAAGGACAAAGCATATAACTATCATGTGTCACTTTCTAAGGGAGAAAGCCACAAAGAATGAGGTGAAGTTGGAGTATGTGTCTACAAAGGATCAAGTTACAAAATTTTCACAAAGGCTCTTCCAAAAGATACATTTGAGTATCTCTGATAGAAGTTTTGGGGGTTATTACCCCTCCTTTTAATTAGATGCATAAGGGTGCAGATCTATCTAGGAGAGCATTTCAAGGTACATTCTTGGCCCTAGATTGATGAAGGCTACCTCTAAAGGGGAGAAAGCAATGGTGTGTTTTAATAGGTGTAGTCAAGGGGAGCATATCTTGTACCCCTAAAGAGGAGTAAGTGGAGAGAGAGAGAGAGAGAGAGAAAGAGAGAAGTAGAGAGAAAGTAGTGTGTTGGTGTTTCCTAAAGTGAGTCTTTCAGGCGATGTCAAAGGGAGAGATTGTTTCCCTTTTTCATTGATGCCATAGGGGGAGATAAATGAAGGAAAGGGAAAGAGAGAGTAAAGTCTAATAAAGTGGTAGAAATGTAAGGAATGTCTCAGTTAGGGGGATAGACTAAAGTAAGGGGGAGAGCTATTTGAGTGCTGGAGTTGTAGAGTTGCTTCAGTTGATTGATGGTTTTTAGAGTGGGTGTTACCATCAATGACAAAGGGGGGAGTTTTGGAGATTTTATACTATTTTCATTGATGTCAATCTCCATTATGGTCAAGGAGATTGTTGTGCTATGTTGGAATAAATGTTGTGATTTTATGTCAACCTCTAGTGTGGTCATACTGAGAAGTGTTTGTAGTATTGAGAAATTTCTTTTGGTGTTGCTAATGTAGCTAGTTCACTTGGTTTCCAAGTTATTTTGAGAAAATTTTAATAAAAGAGTGTGCAGTGTGATAGAGGTGTGTTCATTTTTGTGCTCCACATTTCTTCATTGTTGAAGATATGCTTGTGTGATTTGTATGTGATGATCAAAGGTGTTTAGAGGTGCTTATAGTTTTATATTTGGGAATGTGCTCAAATTTTTTGTATCTACCTTTCCCTAGAGTATTTGGTGTTCAATTGATTCAAAAGGTTGGTGAGTAAGATGTATGCCTGTGACAGTGTGGCCAGTTGCACAAAATGGAAGTGTTTTTTAGTTTCAAGTGGTTGTGGTAGTATTTTTGAATATTTTAATGGTGTTGGAATATTCCTGGATGTTATGGAATGTTGCTATGTTGTCTATGTGGTATTTTCAAACTTGGAAAGGTGTGTATGTGGTCACTTGTTAGTGTTAGTGTAGGTTTAGTCAACTTGGAATGCTAGTGCTAGTTGTGGAGGTTATTTGTTATTTGTGGGAGCATGCCATTGTAGATTTGGGTCCTACTTAATTTTTGGTATGGTTTTCCACCACTTCTTTCCATCATGTAAGTGTTTGGTACTGACCTATTTAGTGGTTTCATGTTTGAGGTGCTTATGTTTCATTGTGGCTAAAATGGAGAATGTTTTTAAGGTTGTGGATGATATATAATCAAGTTTATTTGTTGGTCATGTGTGTGGCAGATGTGCAAGTGTTGTATGATATGAATGTGATCAATTTTTGTGATCTGAGTGTGAGCTTAAATTCCTAAGGCTATCGGATGTGGTGAGACCAAGGTGTGTACACTTTTAGTGTGCCTAAATTTGTTGGAGGTAGTGATCCAAAGGTTGTGGATGGTGTAGAGTTGTATTGATGGATTTTTTTTGTATTTCTTTGAGATAGCGAATCTCTCTATAACAATCTTCTTCTATACCTCTTTCTTTTGGACAGTGAGCCATTTTTTTTTTTGGGTACTGATCCTATTGTATTCAATGTTTCTATTCATATATATGTGAGCTAATTGTCCCTATGGATTCCCTAATTAGGGTTTTCTAAGTAAACCTCATGTTCTCTTGTGTATGCTGAATGTATTTATGCTTCATTTGTTTACATCTTGCTGATGATAATAAGGTTTTGATGGTTAAGAGTGTTTAAGGTTTTAATGTACAATTGATTCACCTCCCCCCTCTTAGTTGTCCTATGTGTCTAACAAGGAGGATGTGGTTACTTTTGTGAAAGCTTGTGACTTGATAATTTTTAGATTGTCATTTTCTAAAATTTGGAAAACAATTTTTGGGAATAGTTCTTAGTGGAGAAGTCCAAGACTCCATGATTTTGCAGGTTTGAATTTTTTTATGTAGCAATAATTGGGTTTATGAGCATAATGTTTATTGCAGTAGTGTTTTCCATTGAAGAGTATAGGTTGTAGGAGTTTGAATTTTGAGAAAGGAATGTATTGAAGAATATAATTTTGTATTTGATCTTTTTTGTTGTATATTTGATTTATATCAGTTTTGTAATGGTTTTCATTAACCTACATGGATCAAATCAATCTAATTTTAGATTTAATTAGTTGGAATGAGAAGCTAAAGTCACTTCTTGTAGATTTTTTGTGGCATTTTCATGTTTTTTTTGAGTTGCGTAGATTTTTATTGTGAGTTTGTGTTGAGGGTTGTTTTCTCTCTTGCATCAATAGTATTAAAGAAGGAGTTCTTGAGTGTGTAGGAAGAAGCACCAATGTGAGGTATTTTTCACTAGGACTTGAGGGTGGAGTGTGTGTGATTTTTGTTGCATGTGTATGTGCAACTTGCAAGAGAAGCTACCAAAAATATTTTTAGAGTAGAGTTTCTTGATTGTGTAAACAAATCACCAAATGAGAAGTAGTTTGCAATAGATCATGAGAGTGTTGAGGATTTGTAAATGGATCATCAAGTCAGGTAATTTACATGTACAAAACCTGAGGGTTTTGAAAATTTATGTTAAGGATTTGTGAGGCATTAAAGGTTGGAAAAGAGGAATAATAAAATGACTTTTATCATTGGATGGATTTTGAGGATTCTTGGACTTGAGGAAATTAGAGAGAGACTTTGGAGAATTAGAGAAAGAAAGAAGAAATAAGAGTTGGAATGATAAAGTTGCATCAATTGGTTGATGAAATAAGAGAGGAGATTAAAAGGAGAAAATAAGAAAAGAGAAGAGTTGGAGGTAATTTTTATTATCTTTATAATGATGTTTTTATTGCAAGAAATAAAGAAGATGCAACATAGTGTCATGCATGTGGCACAAAAGAAGAAGAAGAAGAGAATGCATATGAAGAATTTGATGAATTTGAAGCTGAGGAATGTCTATTGGAAGATATGGAGAATGAGATTTTAGAAATTCTAGCAAATACTTTGTGAAGACTTGAAAAATATGGAAATAAAAAAGGAAAATGAAAGAGTTATAGTAGTGGATGTAACTTAGGTAACTTTTAATTTTACTTAATATTGATGTGAAGATGGATGCCAGTATAATGAAGTTGTAGTGGAAGAGAGTCCTTTGGAGGACATAGAAGAAAAAGAGAGATGATTTATTGATGCATATTGTAATAGTGGAAGTAGAGTGCGATGCACTAGTTATAGGACAAGGAAGTGATATAGTTGCATGTCTTATTAAAGGAATGAATGAAGAGAACAAAATTGAAGTTGCAATAGGTAATGAGAAGATTAAATATTTTCTGATTGAATTTAAGAAAGATGATTTTCATGTTGAGATGGATAAGTTAGTGAATGTAGATGAGATGGTTTAGTTAGCTTTTTTTAGAGATGATTAGAATGGAAAGGAGTGTTTGTATAGTGTTGTAGAGTTAAGTGAAAGTGAATTTTGGTGGAGATGGATGGACTATGGTGGGTCAAATTCCACAAGATCGAAGGAGAATGTGAGTTACACTTAGAGAAGGTGGTCAAGTTATGATGGAGTTGATTCCACATTGAGGAAGAGGAGTAAAGAGAAGAGTTGTTAGAGGATGAGGAGGCTTGTTCTAGATAGGTGTTGGAAGAGAAGAAAGAAGAATGAATTAGATGTACCAAATTTAGTGATGTTTGAGAATTGATTGCAATATGAAAGGGTCATACTACCACTCAACTCCATTTTGTGCATCCATATTCACAAAAAAATTCCTACCTTGGATGTCTGATGTAGGAGCATCCATGGTGGATAAGATATCTAGCATCAACCCAAAATAAGTTATTTTAATTTTTACTATTTCCTAAGGTTTGGTAATTATAAAGTTGGAGAAAAAATTGCAATATTAGGCAAAAATATTGTATAAAATAATTGGTATCTATTTTAATGTGGCAAATTTTGGAGTGTGAGATAGTCTAGATGGTAATTTTGAAACTTGAAATTCAAAAATATAATCTTCACATGAATTTTTGGGAGTTAAAACTTGTTACAACTCATTAATCCTCCTAAACAGTAGCGAGAATCTAGGTGCCCATATTGAGTTGACTGTCCTTTTCTAATTTGGGTTCCTATTTGTGAGGAGTGGGAATCCAAGTTGTCACATTATTTTAGAAATTTCTTGGAAGTTGATAGGAAGATGCTTTTTGAGCATTTAAATGTTCTTTTAATACATTTATGATGATTTTTCCATTTTTGGCATAGTAGATAGGAGTTACAACAAAGGAGGGTCTGGTTGCTTTTCTGAAAGGTTAAGACTTGAAAATTTTTAGATTGTCATTTTCTAGATGTTAGAAGGGAGGTTTTGGGTGTAGTTATTGGTGGAGAAGTCCAATAATTCATTATTTTTCAAGTTTGAATATTTTTTATGTAGCAACAATTGGATTTGTGAGTCTAATGTTCATTGCAATAGTGTTTTCCATTAAAGAGTATAGGTTGCAGGAGCTTGAATATTGAGAAAGGAGTGGATTGAAGGAGATCATTTTTTATTTGATCTTTTTTGTTGTATACCTAGTTTATATCAGTTTTGTAATGGTGGTCATCAGCTCACATGGCTGCAAATCAATGTAATTTTATATTTTATTAGTTTCAATGAGAAGATAAAGTCACTTCTTGCAAATTTTTGTGGTATTTTCAAGAATTTTCTAAGCTACATAGTTTGTTATTGTAATTTTTTGTTGAGGGTTGATTTCCCTCTTACATCACCTATTTGCATTTAATTACTTTATCATAGCATGTTATGTTTCAATAATCTATTCCATAGATTTGATTTATTCAATTTGGGTTAATTTCTCCTTTTTTGTATGCATTTGATATAATTAGCCTAGGTTAAACATAAATATATTTACCTTTAATTTTTTATGAACTCTTTCTATTGTAAAAGACACTTGGATTTTGGATTAATATATTCTCACTTCACTATTTTAGGGTTACATATTTAACATTCTAATTTTATTAGTAAATAGGATAGAATGAAAATCCAAATACAAGATTAGATCTAGATGAAAGAAGAAAGTTACAAAAATATAGATGCAAACAAAAAATTATGCATATTGTAGATATCAGTTATAATTTTATGTAAAAGATGAAAATATACATTGATTACAAAGGATTGCATACAAATATATAGGCCTCTAAGATGTAGGGACTAAGGAGATCATGTATAGACACTCCAAATCAAGAGATGAGTTAACTCAGTTTGACTATCAATCTAATTGAATAGAGGTGGCCTTAACTAAACATAGGTTGCATCTAACCAATATTAACCAAGAGATGAAGAGGTAGTGGTGGCACTTGTGTACCTCAATGAGTCATTATTAGCTACTTAGATGATGCAAATTAATTACCCCTAATTTTCTTGAAAGTAAAATTATTAAATATGTATGCTATCACATTTAGGACATGGAGACATATTCAAGGTGAAGAAAATATTACACCAAGAAATAATTTTATATTTTTCTAGCATCTCATTCAAATTCATTGTTATATCATTTCTCTATAATTTTTTACTAAATTTTATGTTTCATTCTAATATCACGTTTTCTCATCATATCCACCATTGGCTCCCCTTTCTAATATTTCAAATATAATTTTGGACCATACATTGATGTATACAAATTGAACCATATTTAATAATAATTTATTTGTTTTCATTAGGGTTTTACACTTCCATTGCATAATTTTATGAACCTTATTTTATTTACACTTGGATAGAGTTATATTGTGATATCACTAACCATCATGGCCTACTATTTTTGGCTTCTATCCATTCTTCCATTATTAATTTTAATGTGATTATAATTTTTTTGCATCTAATCCTTTTTTTCTTGATTTTCTTTTGACATGTTATTATAGGAAGGAGATTACATTATCCAATGAAGTAGTAGATCACCACATAGATAGCTTATCCTCCTTTAGGGATTAAATTTTTACTTTTTCTTCACTTTTAGATGTCATTATTGTTGGAAGTTTTTTTGTAATTGAGTAGATTGTTGAGAGTATAACATATGGTGTTGTCATTGATGTCAATCCATTGTATAGATGCAAAAGAACTAGTCTGGATAATACCAAGTGGTTTGTATAATTTCCTAAGCCTCGAGTGTAATCTCAATGTTACAATGAACTAGTTTTGAGGTGTTCATTGTGCATGTTGAACATATTTAGATCCAAAGTTTCTTGGTTTTTTTTCTTCTATAGTTGAAAATATTGTTGATAGTATCAACTAAGTTGTGATAGAGTTAGTGGTGTAGAGTGTATGTTGGAATGCTTCACATTCCATCGCAAATGGATATTATGTTATATGGATTTTTGGAAGTGTTTATAGATTTCATAGGTGTGTACATTCCAAGTGGCAAGTGTTTTATTTGTCTGTGTGTCATGGTGTGGATGAATAGTTTGTTTATTCATATATTACTTCACAACTTTTGCTATCTTGTGTCGACCTAAGTATTTTGGGGTTGTGCAAAGTTGAGTTGTGTAAAGAGAAAATTTGTGGGAGAAATTATGAGTCATGCCAACCTATTGTAATGTGTTACATGTTTTTATTCCATTTTCAAGGCGTGTGTGCTAGTGTTTTGATATGATAGGATATGTGGTGCATGGTACATCTAATTAGGATGACCTAATTGATTTTTTGGATAGTTGTTATATATACAAGGTTGATTCATTGCAAAATTTCTTGGATAGTGTGGATATAATTTGTAGAGTGTGTGTGTGATATTTGGTGTAGAGAGAAGTGCAAATCATAGTTGTGGTGAAGCATGAAGTGTGTTAAGTCATTTTTCTAAACTCTAGTGGAACTATATCTTGAGTATATGTCAGATGCATTGTTAGAAATTCATCATTAGTAGTGAGCCACTATTTCTTCTATCTCTTTCTATTTTGGGCACTGAGCCCCTTGGTAGTGAGTCATTCTCTTTTTGGATAGTGATTCCATCATTCTATATCAAACATTGTAACTGGTTATAATATTGTGACCTAATCCTCACTATGGTTTTCCCTTTTTTGGTTTTTCCATGTAAAATATGTTGTTCTTGTGTCTATTGATGTGATGAATGCCTTTAATGTTTCTTTCCATTACTACACATTGAATGAGATGTTATAAAATGCATTTAATTTAATGAATTTTAGGTAATATTGATTCAACACCCCTCTTAGTATTTCGGGTGTTCAACAATTGGTGTCATATCTTGGTTCCTCCAATTGGCTTGATCATTGAGGTAGATCTTGGATGTTGAACACATGGCTACAAGGAATTATACTATGCCTCTGGAAGAGATTATCCCTAAAGGGTTTATTGAAGAAGATTATGAAGTTGACATGAAAGGAGAACTCAAATTAGCTCTTGATAATTTGGATAAAGTAGAAGCTAAGAATAGAGATCTAAAAAGGATCTTAATGATGCAGATAAGTGTATCAAGAAGTTGAGAGAGAAATAGAAGAAAGCTACAGAAAGAGTGAAGGAAATAAATGAGTAGCTCAAGTAATCAAATGAGACTATCACTAGTCTGAAAGTGCAAGTTGAAGAAGGAAAAAGAGTTGAAGACTTCCTGAATGCTAAAGTAAAAGAAAAATCTAAAGAATTTCCAAATCTTGCACAAGAGATTGTAACTTTAAGATCAGATCTGGAGAAAACAAAGAATCAAGAGGAAAATTTTAAGATCTCCACAATGCTTGATGAGATGATTGCAAATTAGAAGGCTTAGTGTTTGAGAAAGGAGAAAGTTCAAAGTTAAATCAAATTCCAAACAATGATGAAAAGAAGTACGACAAGAAGAATAATGTCAAATAGGTTTGGAACCAAAAGAAAGAATTCAAAATTCTTCCTATCAAATAACCTTCTACACAAAGGTATTCATCTTTTAATGGTTACGGTTATTCCTGCAATTAATTTTGACATAGAGCTATAGAGTGTAGAAGAAAAATGAATCAAAATTTTCAATAATTTCTTGGTCAGTGTTTTATATGCAATAGATTTGGTCATAAAGCTAGTGAATGAAGAAATCAAATGATGTGTGTTTAAATAATTGCATGGTGTTTCAATATTTCAATAGATATTGTTATACATGCAATGTATTTGGGAATAAGAGTTTGAATGTAGATCTAGAAAGGAAACAAGTAACCTTATTCAAAATCATGTCATATGCCATAATTGTAGAAAACTAGGACAAATAGCCAAGTTTTTTTTCAAAAAAAATGTGAAACCCTCTAGTTCCCAAAAGAAGAAGAATGATTTGGAAAATAAATTGGATCTGGTTGAGGTGAAAAAGGAAATGAAAAAGATATGGAATAAGAAAGAGTAGAGTGAAGTGAAAAGTAAGTCTATGCTAACTCCTGGTGTAGATGTTTCCCCTAGAAACTAGATGAAGAGATTTAGATCAAGGAGAGTTTTAACAAAAAATATTTAAGCCCATACCAAGAATGTGGTTCGATGCCTTCAACACACTAGTAGAGATGTTGGATGAAATTCTTAATTTCTTGATGAAATCTTCATAATGAAATATCTTGTTTCTAATATATGCGGAGTAATTAAAGGTGACTATGTCAATAAAGTGAGGGTCTATTATCTTTTTGACCTATCTTTATCTATAACATTTAATGCAAATTAGGTAATAAAAAAAGGTTTATATTTAATTTTGCATAGAGAAATTAAAGTAGAGAAGCAAAGAAAATGTGATTTGAAGAATTTGGTGTGCTATGCGAAACCCTAACCATTGAAGAATTCTAAAGATATTTACAGTTTCTTACTATACCCTAATTCTATGAAGTTTCTAAGATGTTCACTCTACAAGGAGTTCACGTATTGGAATGGTTGAGACCTAAGTTTAAGAAACATCCATTTAAGTCCATGGAAATGTATCTAGAAGGCACATTGTTGAGGGTTCCATATGGTGTGATGCACATATAGGACATGTAAATCTAAATTCACTAAAAAATGGAATAATATGATCATATGAAGATTGTGTAATATTGGGTAAATGAATTAACATGAGATGATTTTGAATTGAACTTGAATTTGGAAGTTTGATGGAGAAGAAGTTGGATGTATGGAATAACTATCTAAAATTTTTCCATGAGAATGAGTGGGTATGGTTTGTGTTTAGAAAAATTCATGAAAAGTTCATGTGCTTATATATGCTACAAATTCTTAACAAGAAATCGATAAAGGAAGTTACCAGTTTGCACTCAAATGGACCCATTTTGACAATGAAGGCAACGCAGAATGAAATGGTAATGAAACTCACCGGTGCAAAATTTGACAAACATGCCCCAACAGTGAAGGAAATTGATGATCCAGTGGTTAAGTATGCGTCGATGATGATTGGGTATAAGATCTATCATCCAAATAGAGAGAACTCTATGTTAGCTACCAACATTCATACTACTCACTAGATGGTGAAGAAAGGTCAATATATTGATTTGTGTGAACTCCTAAAACAACAATTGATGGAGAATCTTCTAAAGACCAAGGAATCTCAATACCCCTTTTGATATGGTACCATAATTATATGCTTATTGTTCTAATTTCCTAGAGAATTTCTTGATACAAAGAACATTGTGTGGTTGGAAAATATTTCATTTTCTATTTAGATTAGAGATCATGTGAGAAGGTTAGGAGATGTTAAAATTTAAAAATCCATATTGTGGGGTTTCTTAAAGTCATTTCAAGGAAAAATTCAAGAAAGAGAGAGGATACCAAAAAAATGTTGAGAAGTATAAAAATTACATCATTTTCATTATCAATAGAGACAACTACATTATGGAGACAATTGAACCTAGAAATGTTTGGATCCCAGAGCTAGGATATGAGGTTACAACAAAAGAGCTTACTGGACTTGCATATATTATGTTAATCAAACCAAGAGATCCTAAAATAGATAGGTTTGGAACTTATGAAGAGAAATCTAGTGAGGTGCACCTGAAATAGAAAGAAAAAGAAACAAAGAAGAATGTTGATAAGTTGAAGGAATAGTTGGAGGAGATTATTGGTTCACCATAGAGCCCCATGAAGAAATAAAAAAGTATACCTGCTCCTATAGAAGCTACTCCAAGCACAAGAAGGTCAATTAGGACTTTAGCCTCCTCTCCCTTAGTTTTGAATTCCTCTAGAACTATTCCTACAATAAATCCAAAGAAGAAAGCTACATCCAATGCCTTTGTACAACATACTACTAAGTGGAGAATAATGAAAGAAAAGTCAACAAGGGAGAAATATATTAGTTGCAAGGATGAAGAGCATATAGAAGAAAAAAATCAAGTGATCTAGAAGAAGAAAAAGTCTCAAGCCTCCATGGAAGAGACTATTTCCAAAAGAACAAAAGTTGATATTGTTGATACTGAGAGTGAAGAAGAAGCGGAAAGAGAAAAGAAAGCTTTCAAAATTTAGAGAAGAGAAAAGAAGTCATCATGAGAAGGAGAGATATCTCCTAAATTCAAAGGGAAGAAGAAAGAAAATACCCCTCCAATAAGGGAACATAGCCCTTTGAAATTTGATGCTTTATTTAATAGTATTTCATAATTTGGTCTCTTGGAAGAGACAACTATAATGTATCCAAAGTCTAATGATGAGGACAAGGCAACCATTGAAGAAGAAATATTTAATTATATGATAACATTTGATATTATCCTAGATAATATTGAGGATCAATTTCCTAATGATTGAAAGAATGTTTTAACTGTAAGAAGGAAAGAAGCTATTGAACAAGATGTGAAGATAAAGGCATTTTCCTTGGATACAACTGGTTCTTCTCTTATATTTGAGGACAAGCATAAATTGTCTAAAATGTATAGTAGAAATTTTATAACAAAGCAAAGAGTCAACATTCTAATGAGTAGAGACAAGAAGACACTAAAAGATTGAAGAATGAGACTCTGTGAAAAGTTGAAGAACTAGCTAAAGGGTTGGGAGTTCCTTCGGATAGTGAAGAACAAATGCAAAATGATTCATCTATCCTTGAATTCAATCAGACTAAAAATAAACAACATGAACATGTGACTAAGCTTGAGGGTGGACAAGAAAATATGATGATTGATAAGCTTGGACAAGAAGATGTGTCAACTGATAAATCCCCATCTAATGTGGATATGTTGTTGATGAAGATAAGAAAAAAAAGGAATAGTACATGTAGAACCCCAATCCTAACACCTGAAAAACACAATAAACTAACACATAATTAGATCCAATGCAAGTGAGAATCAAGATTCCCCATGAAATCCATTAGCAATGCTCAAAATATGAAATAAAAATGAAGAACATAATGAGAAAGCAATGAAATCCTAATTAAGCAAGCAAATTCTTGATCCCATGAGGGAATTGGTGTCTATTTGATGTGAAAATTGGCTCTTTCCCAACTCCTATGACGCAATGTTGATGAGCGATGAAAGTTGATCCACTTTGTTGAAGATTCACTTGAGCTCCATGATGAAAAATATGCACAACCTCGCTATAAACTTGATAAAATGGATGGAGATGGTTATGCTTGAAGATGAAATTGAATATAGTAAGTTTACTCAAATTGTGGATGATCAAATGAGGAGAGAAACCTCCTATTTATAGAAAGAAAAAATGGAGAAATGATCAAAATGAAGAAATGTGGGACTAATCTTGAGCCAATGACAAGATGCTACTTCTCAAGATGTGAATGGGCAAAGGATGTGCACATTTTGATGAATGTGCCCTTAAATGCAATTAGTTGAAATTTGAAATTAGTGAAATGACAAGGTGGAGGGAGAGTCAAATGGAGTTATGGCCACTTGGCTCAAGGAAAAAGGACTTGTAAGATGAAATAAATCCCTTGTTGGAAGGACACATCCCATTTGGAGAGATTTCAAACTTGGAAGAATATTCCCCTAAAGATGCCAAGTTGAAAGAAAATAGGGATTTAATAAATGAATTAAATGTATTTTCATGTGCAAGTGGAAAAATCTAGAGGATTGGACATGGATTAAGATTAGTTTTAATTAGGATTTGATTAAACAAGAGGAAGTTAGTTGATTTGACAATTTCAACTTAGATTTTAAGATTTAAATAAATCAAAGTTGAGAGGAGAATGATTTTTAGAGTTAATTAAATAAAGATTTGATTTATTTAATCAAAGAGGATGATCTTAGATTAAATCAAATAATGTTTATTTTATTTAATTTAATAAGGTGATTTTAGAGATTTAATCAAATAAAATGAATTATTTAATTAAATAGAGATATAGGGTTAATTAGATTAGATTGATTGATTTAATTAACAAAAGAGAATGACTTAATCAGATAAATGATTATTTATTTAATTAAGCGATGAAGAGTGATGACAAGCTAAGAGGATGATTCAGGTTGAAACGATGTTAGTAATTAGGATCAAGTGTGTAATGCCAATCAATACATTTTATGTGTATACATTTTTCCCCTGTTTGAAGTGACACACTTGTTGCGTTGGTTCAAAGAATGAATTGTCTTGATCAAAAGTAAAAAAAAAATTGATTTCAAAACTAGCTTTACTGTTGCCTTAGTGGGTGAAACATGTTGACATATTGCCCCCTTGAGAGATTGGATGAAAATTAGGATTTTTTGGGTGATTTTGCAAAAAAAGAGGACAAGGTGCCACACAGGCTCAGAAAGGCTCCAGAATGCCAAAAAATGCAAAAAATAGTGCAAAACGGCCCTTGGTTGGGTGAAAACAAGATCAAGGGACCAAAAACCTAGCAAGACAACTAAACGAGGTTAAAAAACCCTAATTTTTAGGCTTAAATAGGCCTTGAGGGGCCACTACCAATTCATTTTCACATTCAGTCTTTAGAGATTTTGCAATTTTGAGCTCTAACACCTTCGTAAGATGGTGCAATGACAGCTTCCCTAGCACATTTCCAACAGAGTATAGACACGCCAAAGGCTTCCTAGCACTAGACCACCGGTGAATCAACTTGACCCAACTCTTTTTTTCATTTTTGTGCACATTTATTAGGCTACGAAACTAGGTTTTTAGGAGTGGTCCCATATAGCACCATTAAAATGTTTAAAATGGCATCGTACGGCCTCAAATTGTGCCATAGTCGCAAGTAGTGACACCGTGACATAGTTTGGAATTAGGGTTTAAATTCCAAACCCAACCGCATATGCTAAGTGCCTCACAGTGGTTCTTTTTGTAATTAGGGTTTTCTTTTAAATTGAGCCATCTTCTCAAACTGTGACACCATGGCAGAGTTTGAGAGTTAGAAGGTCCTAGTAGTGCATTTTGAAGTTTGTAAACTGGACCACACCCATGGATAACAATGCTTGAGTTGTTTGGCATATGCCGAGACAAGTCCGGATCAGGATTTTTTGATGAATTTTAGTGCAGTGGATTTCTTGATGCAGGAGGAGGTGTCGATACTATATTCTTGTGAGCACATGTCCTGAGATCTATTTGGCGCTTTACAGGGAATTCCTAAGATATAGTAGGACCATCTAGGGGCCATTAGTCTTTGGTATATGGGTTATGCTCTGCTCGTTTAGTCACACTTGGGTATGCTAATGACACTCGTTGAGAGATGGAATAGTGAGACATCATCTTTCCACCTCCCGATAGGTGAGGAGCTAGTCACACTAGAGGACGTGTGGTAAATCCACAAATTTCCCATCCATGAAGAGTGCGTGATAAATGACATGGATGCCGAGAAGGAGGCCTACTATGATGTTATGGTCCAGGATGAGCTTGTTTTCTACGAGGCTCATATTGAGTTAGAGCGTTATAGGCTCTCTGTGTCACCCTTCTACCTTGTCATTGTAGCTATTATATCAGGTCTCATCACACTAGATCGGTAGGGCCGATACTTCAGTGCTGGATGGGGGCTTGCTTGGGAGCACATGGTTCGGCAAAGGACATGCTTTTCTTGGGGGCCAATTTTTCTAGCCTCACTATACAAAGATCTTCATGAGTTTTCCTACCTCGACGACCAAGCACTTGGGGCAGGGGCTACACTCCTACACATCTGGGCTTGTGAGCACATTTTTGTGTTGCGTCTAAGGGTTATTCTAGTTAATATGGTGCTAGATGATCCATTTTTTTTGTGGTACTGTGGAGGTGTTTCCTTCACTCATACAAGATAGCATGGGATTCCTCACTAGAGGAGAGTCCTTGATGATATGTGTGTTTTCACATGGCGGCCATATCGTGGATGGCCCGCATGGTTCAATGATGTACAATAGATTTTCTTCACCTGTCAAGACAAATTGATGCAAGGTAGGGAGCACACGATGTTCAAGATGTACCTACTAGGCAGGGTTCAGAGGCAGTTTGATGAGGCATAAGATATGCCAAATGATCAATATGTGGCCATTTTTGCATGGACTACAATCTAGAGCTCCTAAGGCCATTATATACCTACCCATGAGGTAGTTCAGAGTTTCATGCAGATGGTGGCTAGGCCATGGCCATATAACTAGGGTCAGGCAGATGTAGGGACTATGAAGGCATACAAAGATTGGTTTCAACCACCTCTTTGACTTACAATGCCATGGACACCATCTACCTGATGCAGAGCTAGAGGCTAAGGAGTAGGACGAGGTCGAGGGAATGGGGATTAGGATCAAGGAGGTGGTGGGACACCACCAGATCAACCAATTTAGGATAGGGGACCATAGGATCAGCCCTGACAACATAGGGGGCCATAGGATTCGCTACTACTAGATTCGCAGGGAGGTGAGTACAGACAGGATTAGGACCTAGGATGATAGGATAGGGTTCCGACTCCACCTAGGGACGGGGGCCATGATCATCCACCCATACAACCACCTCTCCAGCTAGACCCCAAAGATGGTTATATTTTTCAACCTTAGGCCTAGGTACAAGCGCTTATAGTTGAGAGAGATCAGCTATGGGTAGAGCGGGACTAGGCAGTCCAACAGAGAGAGGTTGCAGAGCTGTAAGAAGAAATTGAGATGGGAAGACAATAGCATATTGAGAGTATGTCTGCATCCTCCTCCCAGAGCACAATATCACTTTGATCATACAGGGAGGCCATCCAGGATGCTGATTATTACTGGTTACATTATTATCGGGTTGTGATGAGGGTAGCCCGAGTGCCTGATTTTTCATAGAAGACCGACCATAGATCTACAGAGGATCATAGGGAGAGAGCAGGTGGTGAGGGAAACAACCAATAGGGTTAGGTCATTTTGATCAGAGACAAGATTATTTTTTTTCCCCATGGGCTCATTTTTGATAGCCCCATGGGCCATTGTACTCTATTGACATACACATGTACATTGATCCAATTTTTTGTACTGTGACAGTGTATTTATTTTGATGATATATGAGATGATATTTTGATCCAATATGATGCAATATGTCTTATCTTTACTTTATGCTTTTTGGATGGATCTTGTTTCTATATGTGATGAAATTATGTTCTATGTTATGATGCTAATGAGATGTTGGGATATCATATGATGCTATGTGATGTGTGATGTGATGCAATGATTATGTGAATAATAGATCTATATTATGCCTCTAGTGGATGAAATGCAATATTTTTCTCCTTTCATTATCTTTTTCTCATGCACTATATGGTGATGTATACTATGATGCTTATGATGATGATATGATGCTTATGTATGTTCTATGGATACTATGATGATGATATGATATAATGAATGTAAATGATGTACGGATGCATTTATTTTTCCGTACCTTTTCTTATGCACTTTTCATGATGTATGCAAAATGTTATGGTATGCAAATGCTTAGACTAACAAATCAATATTTTTATGCAATGATGGATGATGAGATGTGTGTAATTTTCTTGTGTATGATATGCACTTATGATGTTATGATGATGACATGATGACATGATATGATGAAATGATGTTTTATGAAACGATATATGCATGTGTTATGATGTGCAAATGGATGCTTTTGATATATGATATATGATGTGATGGTGTAACGGATGCTTATGAGATACGTGATGTGGATTATATATGATGATTAATGAAATGTTTATGATATGGTTTATGAGATGCTTAGAATAACCAATCTATATTATGCAGTGATGGATATGCAATGCATATGGTATGATTATGTTTTCTATGTGATATGATATGCAATATGTAATATGCTAACAGTTTTGTGGATGCAGAATGAATGTGATAACAATAATGATTTGTGATTAACTGTCATGGTACCATGTTAGCAAAGACACAAGATAATGATGATGATGATGATGATGATGATGATGATGATGATGATGATGATGATGATGATGATGATGATGATGATGACTATTTTTTGAGGAGTTGGGATTTTCAAAGGGCCAATTACCTTATGTTTGATTACACACATAGGCATGATGCATCAAGGTATAAAGAACTAGGATCATGGTGTTGTACCTAGTGTGATGGAATTTGACTCGACAATCAGATAGGAGTATGCTTGTTCACACTTGGTGCACAAAACCTTATTCAAAATAAAATTCAAATATTCCAACATCTCAGACCAAAACATAGCAAAGAAAGCCTTCCTATGTGGTCAATGAGATGCCTAAAACACCCTCCCTACACCTAAACAAAGTACGTATGACCAAGGTTATTTTACAAAAATATCCAACAAGCACAATATAAAAAGATAATGATCATTGCCCCATTCCTATCTCTCTAAATCCTTCATTTGGATATCATCAAGAGGTCCTTGGAATGAGTGCAATAAGATAAATCCAAAGAGAAAGATAAAGTAAACAAACAAGTTGATGTTCTTCAATACCACTAGCCAAGACTAAACTACAGTGATGCCTGATGTTGATGTCCATTGTAGGAAGGATGCATCCTAGGACATGACGATATCAAATGATTTTTGTATGGGACTGATTGGATGATAGGATATTGATATGAAAAGTTCACCAAATTTTTTACTTACTAACCTAGACTTTAGACTTTGATGTTTTTAAGTTCACTTTCGATCTACTAGACTTGTTTTCGACTATTTTACCAAAGGTTGAGGATGATGATTGATTTATTATGAGTGATGTTTATTGCGGGTGAAAGTGAAATGAGACGGATGGATTTTTTCAAATATTTGGATGTTTTTGGAGTTTTCTGAATTGTTTTGAGGTTGGTTTTGGTATTTTAAATATTTTACAAATGTTTTGGTTTTTTGAATTTTCAAATGTTTTGGAGTTTTTTGAGATTTTGACCAAGAGACTAACCTGAAGACTTATCCTAGGGGCCTCAGGGGCTGATAAATAGATAAGCCTTTCCTATGTTATAAATGCAGAGACCACGTAGTTCGACTGACACAAACTCAATTATGAATGGATTGCCAGATTATTATGACAGACTCCTAAAGGACTGACCTAAGTGTCTCGGGGGATGATCATAGATCAACCTTGCCTATGTTCCAAGCTCAGAGACGATGTAGTTTGACAAGATGACTCTCTTTTTGACTGAATTTTTCACCTCTTTTGGGGATTTTCATATGTTTTGGATGTTTTTGGATTTTGCATTATTTTATGAATATTTTTCGATTTTTGGATTTTCTGATGTTTTTGGATTTTTGGATTTTTTGATGTTTTTGAATTTTTTAGATTTTGGGATTTCAAGAACATACATGAATCTGATATGATGAGAACATTCCCTTAGCATGATGCAATAGACTACTCCAATAAAGGAAGTACAAACTGACCTTAAGAATGGGCCAAGTAGTACTAGGAGGGATCATGACACAAACACAAGACAAAGCTATGATGCAGATGTATTTGGGTGATGGATGGGGATATGTAATGTGATGGATGTTGGAAGCTTGATGGATGGATGATGCAGAACGAGTCACGAAGATCCTAGTGGATGGAAAGTGCTTATTTACACAAGGCACCTGTTTGCCAGGTTTTCACCGAGGTACTTGCCCAAAGCACCATTGAAGTGGTTTTCACTTTAGAGGATGATTTTTCTCTTTACTGATTTTTGATCTATTTTTTTGATTTTTTTCTTTTTTGATTTTTTTTTTTGTTACCATGATGCCTATTTGCTAGGTTTTCATCAGGGTGATCATTTTTTTAGGACATTTTATGATTCTTTTGTATTTTTGGTTCTATACCTTGGAAGGTCATGCATTAATTTTTTTGAGATGGGAGCTGTTGATGGGCTCCTATAGAGGTTCCCCTTCGAGTGTTGATAACTTATAGTTTGCTATGATGATGAATGGCCCCACAGTTGGGTTCAAATTTTCCTTTTCCATTTGGATTTGGGACATTCTTCTAGTTCTCCTTTAGCACAAGTTCTATGAATTGGAAGTTCATGCTCTTGATCTTCTTGTTATAGTTCTACTTGAGTCAGTTCTAATAGACTTGCAAATGATTTAAGGCATCCACATGCCACTCATCTAGTAACTCCAGCTCATTTAGTCTTGAAACTAGATATTCCTCATCTGTAATAAGGTTTTGCAATGATATTCTTAATGACAAAAGCTCAATCTCAATGGGTAATATGGATTTTGATTTGTAGACCAGGGAGAAGGGGGTGGCACCTGTTGGTGTGTAGATGCTAGTTTGATAGGCCTAGAGGGTAGGATTTAGCTATAGATTCTAGTCACGACCTGCATCATTGACTGTCTTTTTAAGGATTTTCAAAATGGTTTTATTGGTGGCTTCTGCTTGGCCATTGCCTTGGGGATATGGAGTGGAAAAGTGATGTTGGATTTTGAATTTTTCACAAAGGTCACAGATATCCTGATTCTTGAAAGGCGTCCCATTATCTAAGATAATAGCTTGGGGAACACTGTATCGACATATTAAGTAGTTCAAGATGAACTTTGATATCTGATTTCTATTTATGTATGTCATGGGGATCACTTCCACCCATTTGGTGAAGTACTTAGTGGTAGTAATGATAAACTTGTGACCATTGGATGAGGTGGGAGTGATTTTTCCAACAAGATCGAGCCCCCACTACCAAAAGGTCCATGGTGTGACAATAGGATGAAGCTCTTCAGTTGGAGCATGGATGAGGTCCCCATGCTGCTGACATTGTAGGCACCTTCTGACATAGTCATGTGCTTCACTTTCCATTGTAGGCCAATAATACCCCGTCCTTAGTAATTTCTTGGCCAAGGTAATTCCACTTGAGTGTGAACCACAAATACCATTATGTACCTTAGTTAAGGCCGTCAATGCCTCCTCAACATTTAAGCAACGTAATTGGGCTCCTTCTGTGTTGCTATGGTAAAGGGTATTTCCTAAGATGAGAAACCAAGATTCTTTCTTGACAAAGGTTTTCTTAAGGTTTGAGGTTACCTTAGCTGGGAGGACTCCTATTCTTAGATATGTGTATATGTCATGGTACCAAGGATCACCAGGACGAACGATTTTGCACACAAATTCTGACTTTGGTACCTTGAATGCAGGCACAAGAAGTTGCTCTACCAAGAATTCATGCTTTGGGACATTGAGAGGGATGTCCAATAGGGATCCAATTTTTGCCATGGTGTCTTCCACTCTATTCTTTACTCTGAGAATCTAATCAAATGTGATATTTATGAATGACTCCTTAAGATTCTCCACCAATTTCTTGTATGGTGTTAGCTTGTCGTCCTTAGTTTGATACTCATCATTCACTTGATTGATTATCATCTATGAATCTTTGTATACCTTGAAAGCCATGGTGTGCCACTGCACTGCTATTTTGAGTCCCATGGTTAAAGCCTCATATTCTACTATATTGTTTGTGTAGGGGAATGCCAATTTGTAGGATTTTGGTATGCAATCTCCTTGTAGAGTGATGAAGAAGACACCGACTCCTGATCCATGTTGTGTGAAGGAACCATCAAAGTAGAGTTTCTAGTGGTCTACTATGTTCAAGTTGAAGATGGATTCATCAAGGAACTCTGAAATTAGTGGATTCTCTAAGTACATTGGTGCTTCTGCTAATTGATTTGCAATAGCTTGCCCTTTGATAGCCTTCCATTCCATGTACTCAATGTCATATTCTGATAGGATCATGAACCACTTGGCCATGCTTCCTATGACCACTGTCTTGGAAAGTAGGTACTTGAGTGGGTCGATTATGGAAATGAGCTTGATTTGGTGTGTTAACATGTAATGTTTGAACTTATGTGAGGTAAACACCACTACTAGACAAGATTTTTCAATGAAGGAATAGTTTAACTCATGCCCTACCATGGTTTGACTAATGTATTAGATGGCCCTCTTTGTTCCATTTTCATTGTGCTGAGCTTGGAGAGCACTGAGAGTTATTGTTGTTGTTGATATGTAGAGGATTAGAGGCTTTCTTGGAATTGGTGGCATAAGCACTAGAGGTGTGAGCAAATATTCTTTGATTTTGTTAAAGGCCCGATCACACTTGTCGTCCCACTTGTATGCTACCCCCTTATGGAGTAGGTGAGAATATGGAATTGATTTTTCTGCTAATTGAGCTATGAACCAATATATTAACTAGAGCTTGCCTTGTAGGCCTCTTAGCTGCTTCAAAGTCTTGGGTGCCTCCATCTCAAGGATTTCTTTTACTTTAGTAGGATCTATTTCAATTCCTCTCATAGACACAATGTATCCCAACAACTTTCCTGATTGTACATCGAAGATGCACTTCTTTGGATTAAGGCAAACCTTGTATTCCTCAAGCTTGTCAAAGATGGCACTCAGTGCTGCTATGTGGTCCCTTCTCTTTCTAGATTTTTCCAATATATCATCAACATAATCTTCCAATGTCTTATGGATCATGTCATGAAATATTAACGTCATGGCCCTTTGATATGTTGCTCCAGCGTTCTTTAGGCTTAATGGTATCATGTTCAATCAGTATGTCCCCCATGGACAAGTGAAGATTGTTTTGTGTTGGTCTTCTTTTCCAATCATTATTTGGTTGTACCCAGAGAAACCATCCATTAGAGAAAGCATTTCATGTCTCATTGTCATGTCATCCTTTGGGCATGCTTTGTTTAGGTCTCTAAAATCTATGCATATACAAATATCCCCATCTAGCTTTGAAATAGGAACCAAATTTGATATCCAATCCAGATGGTCAATTGGTCATATAAACCCTACATCAAGTAGCTTCTTCAATTCCATTTTCACTAACAAGGCTATCTGGGGATGCATTTTTTTGAGTTTCTGCCTGACAAGCTTTGCTTCAGGGTAAATTGTTAGATGGTGGACCACAATCTCTAGATCAAGTCCAGGAATGTCATCATTGTTCCATGAAAATTTGAACTTTCTCTCCCTTAAAAAGGCAGCTAATAGCTCATGTTCGTATGTCATCAACGATTCAACATAAAATGTAATATGTGAGGTTTGCTTTATTCCCAAGTTGACTAGGTTGCATTTCTCGGCTAGAACTATTGACTTTTCCTGATGAAGAGCACTGAGGGAGAGATTGAATCCTCCATCCTCCAGTTCCTTAAAGAGGTTTTCACCATTAGATATGTCCTTTTTTCTTACTATTTTAGGGTCAGAGAGTGCCACAGTGTAGTTTTCACTAAAAGAACTTGAGAGTATTCTCAAGTTTTCACTTTTGCAACTAAAGGATTCAATTGTCTCCCAGTAGTAAGCTTGTGTGTCTAGAATGATATCAAACCCAGCCTTGTGATCTATGCATGGTATCGTGCTCCGCAATCCCATGAATTTTGAGAGCGCTTCATCATTTTAGAAACTTTCCAAAATTGGCAATCCTCGTTGGTTGTAATCAATGAGTTGGGGGTAAACTAGGTTGATCTCATGATTTTGACTAGTTTTATCAAATGAAATGGTACTAATCATGAGGATAGAGGAATTCTCAAAAATCTAAGGTAAGTCAGTTATGGCATCTTCCTGATCACTACTACTATAGACATCAGTTATGTTGAATGTGAAATTATCTAAGGGCAGACCAGTGGATATGGGAAATTAAAGGGCTGTTGCCATTTGTTGAGGAGTTTTGACCTTCTTAACTAGGGTATTTTGGCCATGTATGGTTATACTCAGAGGTGTACACCCAAGGCCAAGATTTTTCATTTGCATCCTAGGAATGATGGGTATTAGAAGCCCGTTGTTATTTTTTCCAAGCTATTTGTTTCTATCATAGCCCATGGCGAGCATCATTTGTAAGCCTTTATTGCTATCATCCATAGGTAGATCAACTTCCAATCTATTGTCTTGGTATAGGAGATGTGATGGGTCCTTTTCGATTACTTCCCGACCGAGATCTCCCCAACTTCTGAAGCTAGAGGAGATTGTTGTGAAGGTTTGGGATGAGAAAGCATCATTTGATTATGGTCGTCCTCGTGTCCTAGGAGATTATGGTAACTTTCCTATCACAAAAGAATTTTGTGGGATTGTATAGTGTCCACACACGTTGTCATGGATAATGACCTTAATATTGGATATGGCAGGGATGGTAGGTGTCTCTATCGTAGAAGTGGAGGCGAGAGTTGTTGGATCAATGTATGGAGTTGATTTCCTTCATCATTTTTAACACTTGAGGGATTTTGTACTATTTAGCTTCTAGGCTCTTGTAGTAGGAAAAAGGTTTGGGATCCTCATGGATAATGACTTATTGGCCTTGGTATGTGAACTTGACACATTGGTGGAAGGTTGATTCTACTGCTTGCATTGCATGAATCCACAAATGTCATAGGAGGATGTTGTAAGGCAAATCGAGGTCGACGACCTGATAGGTGGTTTCCATAATTGTTGGTCCTACTTGAATAGGGAGTTGGATAGTACCCTAAGACACTCTTTCATTATCATCATATGCCCTAATTATGATGCCTCTGCCATTTTGAGTGGAATCCTCTGAAATTTTTAGATTATTTATGAGCTTGAGGGAACAAATGTTTAAACTTGCACTCCCATCCACCAAGACTCTCTTGACTTTGTGCTTATGCACTAGGACCTCCAAATGGAGTGCATGATTGTGAGATGGTTGGGTGGGAAAATATTGATCAAAGAATGTAAGAAGATTTTGGGTAATGATGTTTCTGACCATAGCTTGGAATTGTTCAACTTCAAGATCTGTGAAGACAATGGATGAAGCCAATGCTTCTTCAAGGATATTTTTGTGGGTCGATGATATCTTTAGTAACTCTATGATGGAAATTTGAGCTAGGGTTGTTTTTAACTGGTCAAGGACATTATAGCCACTAGGAATGGATCTTGGGTTGGAAGTGGGTGCTCTAGGAGGCTGTGATGACCCTACGATGGTAATTTTTCTGCCTCTTGTGGTGACTCCACAATCATCTTGGGCTCCTTTGATGTTGATAATAGAGAAATAATTGTCTAGGGATGTAATGACATGGTCATATACATGATTCACACTTTTGAAGGAACCTTTTCCCTTATCATTTTTGTTCCCTTTGTTGTTATGATTGGGCATCAGATTCATGTAGATTTTGAGATTTTGATTTCCTACTGGTTGCTCCACATTTATGATTTTTTCATCAATGAGGTCTTGAATTAAGTTTTTCAATCTCATACAACTAGAAGTTGTGTGTCTCTTGACTTTATGGAAATCACAAAGGTGATTTTCATTATACCATGGTGGTTTCACCAAGGGCTCTTGATAATTATCATAAGTGGGTATTGTGATGATTTTTTCTACTACCAACCTCTTCAAGATGGATTTAGTTGATTCCCCAAGGGTTGTTTACTTCCGCTTGGGGGAGTTTTTGTTTCACTGGGGTGGGACCCTTTGATTGTTCACATTGTTGATTATTTGATTGTTTGGCTACTAAGTCACCATGTTAGCTTGATGATTGTTTTGGTTATTTTTTTGGGGTTGTTGTTGGGGTGTTGGTGTGTTTTGTTGAGGAGTGTTGATGACAAATTTGACATCGACAACACCATCATTGGTAATGTTTCTATTTTTCACCCATGTGTAGGGTTTGTCATTGTAGCTAGTGGATGAGTGATTTTTTTGCTGTTTAGGGTATGCAGGTGTCCTTCCCTGTGCAATAAGGGCTCATTCAATGTTAAGTTCCTTGGAGATTATTGGTCATATGTGGTGATCCCTTGCACCTTGAGATGGAATGCCAAGGTTCCTTTGAGATAAGAGATGATGGTGCAAACTTGTTGTTCTTATGGCATGACCCATTTTCTCCTATTGGCCTTGGATTGCCATCATTGTAGGAATGAAGCAAATGATTCATTCTTTCCTTGTTTAATAGTTGATAGTTCTTCTAGACTAACATCCATATTGATATTGAAGGCGTAATTTTTTATGAATGTGTCTACTATTTCCTATAACTTTTTGATGCTAGGATGAAGGCGAGAGAACCACTCCATGACATGGCCTACCAAACTTCTAGGAAATAGCCTTATCAGATATGTATCATCATATGCGACTTCCATGCAATGAACTTGGAATTCCTTGATGTGATCTTTAGGGTTTCCTGTTGCACGGTATTTATCAAAATTGGGGATCTCAAATCCCTTTAGGAATGGTTTCATTATAAGACTCCTATCAAATGGATAGGGACACAAGTTATTGGGTGTTTTTGTTGTTTTCCCTAATTGAAGATCAAGCACTTGTTGCAAGAGTAACTTGATTTGCATTATTACATCATTTTGTGGATTAGGGGGTGGGATGAAGGTGTTCTGTAGTGGTTCACTTGTTGGAGGGATGGGTGGATTGGTTGATGTGTTGGTGGATAGTGCTTGCACATTTTGTTGTGCCAAGTATGCTTGTACTTTCTATTGTATCAACAATGCTTGTTGTTAGTCCTGTTGTTATTGTGCTAATAGTGCTTATTGTTGGGCTTGTTACTATTGTTGCACCAACAATGTTTGAACTTGTGGGCTGCTATTTGGGATGCTTCTTGCTGCTCTTGGTATTGCTTTAGAACTTGCTGGTATGCTTGTTTTTGGGATAATTTTTGTTGTACGAGGTACTATGCTTGCGCCTATGCTTGTGCTTGTTCCTATGTTTGTTGAGCTTGGTATTGTGCTTGAGCTTGCACTTGTGCCTGAGCTTGGGCTTGTGCTTGTTGGGAAGCTTGGACAATTTGTGCAGCTTGTGCACCCTACGTGGCTTGTGCTGCTTGTTATTGTTGTAATAAAGCTTGGGCTTGACCATCCTTCTATGCTTGTTATGTGGCTTGAAAGGCTTGAGCAGCTTGAGCAGCTTGTGTTTCTTGCTATGCTTGTTGTGCAGCTAATTGCATTTGCGCTTGTTAAGCAACTAGTTGTGCAACTTGTGGGTTTTGGATTTGTTGAAGTTCCTTTTGATAGGAAGCTTGTTGAGTAGCTTGTAATGCAATGCTATATTGGCTTGACATATTTGTGTTTGGTGGTGGATACGTTGGTGGTGGTCGCAGATTTGGTATGGGGTATGTGTAGGATCATGATGGGCCAAAAAGTAGCAATATGATGGGTGTAGGGTATGTGGCTGACAACTTTTTTTTTACCCAAAATTGTTGAAACAAAAAGGATTTTTAAAGGAGATTCGCAGCTTTCAACCAATATAAATTATGCTTTATTTTGAATTTAATAAATAATTATTATTCATCTTCTATTTGAATTACAAATAAAGTCTTCAATGATAGGCTGATTGAAAAACATCTATAGCTTTCAAACATTATCACATTTTTTGAATCTAAAACATGCATCATATTCTATGATTCACACACTATAGGATTAAAAAAAATGAATTTCATGAAGTTTTGACCAAGTTAAGGTGGTCAGACATACGAGTTTTTATATTTTTTAAAAGTTGTAATAAAAAAATCATAATTAATTATTTACTTGGAAAAGAATTACAAAAAATATGGATCACATCTGGACATGAGTCCTCTCCTTATATCTAAAATTTTATAAGAAGATATTATGATTTATTGTGGTTGGGGTGGTCAGACAGACACCTACTTATTTTTTCACTGAAATTTAAGTACTATTGCATTGAAATTTTAAATTTTCTCCAAATAGATTTTTTTTTTAAATAAACCTAGTAGTTTAGAAACTACATTCAATTTTCTACAAATTCTATTCTTACATATTTTTGAAATAATATAGATAACTTATTAAAATTTTTACGTCAAGTTGCCTAACTCTGATTTTTCTAAATTTGTTGCCACTTAAGGGCCTATTTTTTCTATGATGATCTTGCACATACCCTATGGTGTTTGTTGTCATGATGAGAGGCATTGTTGTATTAATGATTGGGATTGTGGTGGATGATGTAATTGATATGCTTGGTCCTTGAGGGACCATGTTTTTGGGAATGGTTGATGATGTGGTGGTTCATTGTGTTATTGGGATGGTTGCCATCTATTGTTGCGATATTAATGGAAAGATGGGAGGATTTGGTATGATGCTTTGATTGATGATCGAGGGATTATTTTGAATGAGTGGTGGCAATGGTGGCAACCCCAAACTGAAAGTTGATGTTGATGTTGGTGGTAAGGGTGGAAGTGGTGGAAAAGTGAGTGGCATATTTCTTTGGGGAAATGATGAAGACAAAGGGTTAAAGATGCCCCTTGGTCCAAATAAGTCTCCTTCTCCATGTGAGGTCATAGGGAGAGAGGTTTGTGGTGTTGCGTGAAATGATGATGATGGGTCATTAGGATCATGAAAGGTGAGGAGAACATATGGATTTGATGGATTTTGGGGTACAAATTTCCCCAAGATCGTGTTTGTGTCCAAATCTTGATTGCTCACAAGGGGATGAGTTTGTATTGCATTGAGAAATGAACTCCCTTTATTAACAATAGGTTGAGTTGGAGCAATGGATGATGTAATTTGGGGGATGGGTTGGGTGATGCTTTGTAATGTGGATGAGATTTGGGGTATGGATGAAATTGTAGGCATGACAATAATAGAACCCCAATCCTAACACCTGCAAAACACAATAAACAAACACATAATTAGATCCAATTCAAGTGAAAATCAAGATTCCCCATGAAATCCATTAGAAATGCTCAAAATAGGAAATAAAAATAAGAACATAATGAGAAAGAAATGAAATCATAATTAAGCAAGCAAACTCTTGATCCCATGGGGAAATCAGTGCCAATTTGATGTGAAGATTGGCCCTTTCCCAACTCCTATGATGCAATGTTGATGAGTGATGAAAGTTGATCCACTTTGTTGAAGATTCACTTGAGCTCCATGATGAAAAATCTACATAACCTAGCTATAAACTTGATAAAATGGATGGATATGGATATGCTTGAAGATGAAATTAAGTATAGTAAGTTTACTCAAATTGTGGATTATTTCTTGAAGCTCTTCTATAAAAGTTGAAAAGCAATATTTGTCTGAATTTATAGTGTTGAGAGAGGCTTTTGATGATATTTTGGACTAAGAGCTTTTGAATTTGGTTTCCAGATTTTGAACTTGCATGAAATCATTTGAGACACATGTGTGGGGTTCAATTTTTCTTAGCTTTTCTTAGTGATTTCTTTTTACAAACAATTCTTGATTAGGTCTTTGAGCTAGATGTCTAATGTCTTAACTTATTCTTATCCCACAAAGTATATTATGTGGAACTTCAATGAAATCAAGGATAAAGTTACCTATTGTTGACTTTAGCAAGCAAATTGAGATATAAATCCAAATGTTTAGAAACCTCTAAGGATAGAAGCCCTAGGGCAAGCAATAAAACTCAAATTTTGTCAAAAGTATTTGCTCCTCTAAAGGGTTTGAAATTTGATGACAATGTTGAATATTTTTTTTCCCAATGTTTATGAACAAGAAAAGTGTTTTGTCTCCAAGAACATGCACAACCCTATGGCTATGAAAGACTATATTTGTTGAATCCCCACTTGGACAAGTCCAACTACTCCTACTTTCAGCGAATGGTTAGATGCTTGACCATGCAGGCTCCCCCTTACAGTGCACTCACTTCTTAGGTTAGCAAAGCATCAGTACCCATGAATCTCCCATGGAATACTTTCCATTTCTACTAAAATCCATAAAAGTGTGGGGCAGCTTCAGAATGACCATTCTTGCACCAACAAATAAATCAAGGATTTTGGCCTTTTTTAAACAAGGGTTTTAATCTGGGAATTTCATTCGTGGGGGACCATGCATGTAGCGAGAGACCATTTTTTCCCTTCCCATTGAAATAATCCTCATGATATTGGACTTTTTTTCAATATCCACACTAATATCCTGGATGGAAGTCGCTTGGCTTTAGCATGTTCCCAGTTGGGTTGTTCCCTTGGGCAATAACTTTTTTCCCACAAGGAAAGCCCTCTAAGATAAACAAAAGAAAGCAAACATATCTATAAATTGATCAATCTTTGTTGTGATAATCATTACTTATTCATCCATTTATACCATGTGTGTCCTTACACTTTAACCCCTTTGATTATTTTATGTTTGTCACAACTTCTATTCTTATTTTTCCTTTTCTATTATGGTTGTGTTTTTTTCACCTCTTGAAGTGTATATTATTTACATTAATCTTATTTTATCTTCCCATTCTTCCCTAAATATATTATTAGAGCTCTTATGAACTCTTATGCTCTGTATTACCATGTTGATATTTCATATGTTCCTTGCAATATGCACATGCTACATAATTTTATGATAACAATGAATTTATGATATCTATTTGATCCTTATGTAATGATACACAAATCTTATCAAGATGGTAGCATGACATGTAGATGTATCTGTAGCATGTGCATATGCCTAATAGAAATCCCATTCAATGATGCTAAATGACAAGGACATGTGGGGAGAGCAAAGAAAATAAGATGGTTTTTTGCATTATCATACTCGCAAGGCTAAATGAGGGTAAATTAATGGGAAACTGCATGAGGTGTAAATTTATGTCATTATTTAAAATGAGGCTAAAATGAGGTAAATTAATGAGAAATTGCACAAGGGATGTTATGATTATCTACCAACTGCAAGAATACCATCCCTCTTAAAATATTGACCATTAGGAATAACGTTTTACCTATAATTTGGTCATTTGAACTCAATTATTTCACTCTCAAGCTCTCTCTTGGTTCTAGAAACTCTCTTGATCATTCTCTCACTCTCTATATCACTATCACTTCATGCTTGACTCCCTTTCTCTTGCTCTTCACTTCTATTTCGTTCTTAGAGCTCTAGTTCCATTGTTATTGTAGGTTGTCGAAGCTCTACTCTATTGGTGTGGTGATATTATTCTTCTCCTTTCTCTATCAGCCTTGAGCACTCATTGAAAGGGAGGTGATATTGTGTTTATTTTCTTATTTACATTATATTACTTGTACAATATCATTTAGACTGTCATTTCTCTCTATTTCTTTGTCTATTATATCTACTTTATTTATTTTCTACATCTTGTGGTCTATTGGCTATCCATGGAGGTGAGAACACCAAAACGGGGACTTGAATGAGGCAAGTTCCAAAACACAACCTCAACATTTTTCTTGTTACAATGTGTGTGGGTGTTATTCATTTGCTTGGAGCTAGCTAGAGAACTAGAACTTGAGTAAGCCAAAATTCTTCTTCTTTCTTATTCATCATTTCTCCATTAGAATATTTTATATTTCCTAGTTAAAGTATTCTTCTTGTTATACTTTTCATTTTCACATATTTTTGTCAAACTTTAAAACTAAAATATTTGGGTTGTCAGTAGACTTTGTGTGTTTTTGGATGCTACTTGACCCTCTATCTGTATAGGACACCAATGCATCTAGGAGACTCTAGTGCAGAATACTAATGTATGACATGCGCATTACCATCCTCTAGTATGGATTCATTTAGTTTGTAGTCTAAGACCTTGTGGTCTACTCACTCAGTTCTAGAAAAATCCTATCATAAAATATAAGGGAAATAGATCCCTATTTCTTCTTCCTTTTCAACTTATTAGGTAGTCTAAGGTAGTTTAGGGAAGTTCAATCCTTTAGGCTCTTATGTGACCTTAGAGTATCAAGGGAAACAAATCCGCCTTCTCTTCATTTTGGTAAACTTGGTGTGAACGTCTTTCTTTTCATTTTTGTGTGTCAAAAATATTTCTCTTGTTTCTTGGGTGTGCCATAGATTCATGTGTCTTAAGGCCTTTAGCTTTATGATCTAGTCTATGACCTCTAGACATGATGTTAGAAGAAGCCCTCAACATATAAAAACATAATATAGATAGGTCGCTTCTTATAAATTTATTCACAGTCTTCTATATCTTCTAATCTGGTCACATCCGAGTGCCTAAACATGGTCTCATTTACACGTATACCTCTTGTTGAGAATGTGAGTGCTATGCCTAATGTAAATTTTACCTCGCATGATTTTCCACTAAATAGGGAGTCCTCCCCCTTGCATGTTCCCACTTAGATTAATGTCAATGCCATGATTGGTGTTATGGTTGATTCGATGAGTTGAGTGAATGTGATAACAAAGGAAACCATGTTTATAAATAGTTTACATAAGGATAAATATGGAGTCATAGGCCACTCTTTGTACTCACAATAGACTTTCTATTAACCCTATGGGAACCATTTCTTTGTTAGTATTGGTGGGACCTAAGGATACAAATGTGACATTTATTGTGATTTCAAAATCTAACTTGTTTAGAGTTAAGCTAGGCATTCCCTGACTAGCCTCTATGAATGGTGTTTCTTTTGTAGTCCACAAGTGTTTGAAATTCCCCAATGAGGGAATTATGCATGCTGTTCATGATAGTGTCTACAAACCACTATTGTCATGCAAGGGATTCTCTTTAGATCAGTTTTGGCCTGACTCGATCAAACATCTCTCTCCAAAGGGAGATTTGTTGTATCGAGCTTATGTTAAATATAAGACTAGGGGCTCGATGTCGAAGGTTAGTTTTCTTGTGTCTCCCTATGTCTTTTTGTGAAGGCCTTTATGATAGCACAATAGTGAGATATTTCTTCTGTCCCATCAAAGGGGGACGAAAATCTTTCTCATTCTCTAGAGCCTTCTCCTTCTACATCTTCATCTCTACCTGCGTCTACTTCCCAACCTATGGTGGTATCCTTAATTATCACTCTCGTGCCTTGCATGGTGCCCATGTGAGGATTTTCAATTGCCTATTATGCCCATGATTCTCTTACCCACTATCTATGGAAAGGAAAGTGTTCTTGTGGTCTTGTTCCTATGTTTTGGCCTTCGCGGCCTTTGACTGTCTTCCACCTATCCCTTGGGCATTGAAAAGGAAGAGGCCCACCACCAAGGATCTTGTTTTTATTTCTTCTTTTTTGTCATTTCTACCTTAGTTCTTCCTCCTCTTGCTCTAGCTAAGGAGACCACTCTTCTACCAGTAATGGTTGTGAAGGATGCTCATGTAGTTGAGAAACAAACTCTATCCTCTTCTTAGGCAATGTCCTTACGACTTGTAGTGGAGCCTCCTCTTCTAATTTCCCTCCAAAACATCCCTCCTTTCTCATAGCCCATTGACATGCCTAATACAAGGGTGGTGTCCTCTATGACTCTATCTTCTTCTTCCTTTGCTTCAACTTCTTCTATGGGGATCTCATATCCTCTGCTGAAGTGTAAGTTGGAGGATTACCTCACCATGAGTGATGGTCATAAGAAGGGTTATCCTTCTTTGAAGGCTAGTTCAGTCTTGGCATGCATCATCCTTGTGACAAAGGCAACCCCCACTTCCCTTATTTTGTCACTTGCCCTTTTGTTGAGGCTGATAGTGACTCTTGGGAATCTTATCTTTCTCCTGTTAAGTTTACATAGGGAACTCCTAAGAAGTGCATGTTCAACTCAATGGATGATATCCTAGCTATGTCCTTGGTTTTTGGGAAATAGATGACCTTTGCTTCACAGGAACTTGATGAAAAATACCTCAAGTGTCCTTCTTCCTTAGCTCTTATTATAGGAAAGTCAGAGGGTACTTCCCTTACTATCCCTCACTTGCAAGATCATACTCCCTCCCCTCATAATGATCTATATTGGGAGCATGACAACCTATTGGTCGATGAGGACTAGGGTGGTGCCTCTTCTACATCTATGGATTAGATTTTTTTTTGTGTTTGTGTTCTATAATTTTCATTTTATGTTTTTTGATCCTTCCTCTAGGACCCTTGTTACCATGTAGGTACTTAGATATAGGCACAAAAATCTGTAGTGAACTTTTATTTATGTCATCATTCTTCTGTGTTGTAACCTTTTGTTTCAATTTTATTTTTACTTTGTATTCATGTTCTCTTCTTCACATTATGAGAAATTTGGGCATTAATAACAATTCATACATATACTATATTATATCTATCTATTTATATCTATGAACAATTTTGACCCCAAATTCTTAGATCCCCCCATCTCTTGATTTCTTTGTCTCTATCTATCTGCTTCTTAATGTTGTGGTTTCAATGTGTTGTCTCCCACATGTGTGAACACATACCACATATATGTCTCACTGTGTTGCATGCCACAATGTATGTGCCTCTCCTTTCTCCCCTTGTCATGTGCGCGTTCCTCCACATAGCACACATCATCCTAAGGGAGGCTATCAACCTTCTTTAATTTTCAAATGTTGAATTCTTTCAAACTGATTCCTTGGTGTCAAATTTCTTTACAATGAATTCCTTGAAAAAATAATCCCTTGTTGAAAAATCTCATTTTCCAAAAAGATGTATTACCTAAAAAAAGGATTCCTTGATGAAATTTTATTTCAAAAAGGATCCCATACGCGAAATAGTGAATTTTTTTCAAAAAATGTACTCTAAAAAAGGACTTCTTGAAGAAATTTTGTTTTGAAAGGATCTCATAAGCGAAAGAGTCTGAAGACTGTCATTTTCCAAAAAAAATTATTATCGAAAAAATGACTCCATGATGAAATTTTCTTTCAAAAAGGATCCTGTAGGCGAAAGATTCTAAAAATTTTCCTTTCGAAAAAGGAGTATTCTTTCTAATGAAAGAGTCTAAAAAATTTTCTTTGAAGAGGAGAATTCTCGCCAATGGATTCCTTGATGAAATATCTTTCAAAAGGATTACTTGATGAGAGAATAACTTGTAGAGAATTGTTTGTCTTCCAAATGGTGTGTTCTTTCAAAAGGGCCCCTTGGTGTCTTGATGTCTTGAAGGGTTCCCTACTAAAAGAACCCCTTTCTAAAAATTGCTTTCTAAAAATTGATTCCCCAGTGTCTTGATGTGTTGAGGAGGATTCCTTTTTGTATTTTATTTGATATTCAACATCATGTGTCTTGGTGTCTGATACCTTATATCTTGGAATCTAGCTTGGGGGTAGCCTAACTAGACTCACCTTTTCTATGACTATCTTGCAATGTAGTTTTTAGTAGCCATAGTATTATCTATTTGATTAGTGTGTGTCTTGTGTCTTATCCGATCAGATTATGTCTTATTATGACAGCTTGTGTCAAATGGTTTCTTATGGCATCTTATGAAATTGTGATTATTATGATTCAATTTTTCACCTAACATGGTTTTCTATAGCCTAACATGTTTGTGGTTCAACATCATAGCTAGTTTTGTAGGATTGAAGACCCATGTCATCTTCACATCCTGATGGAACTTCCTCTTTCATGTTAGAGTATAGTGGGATGAAGGACTGCTTCCTCTATGATTTAAGCATATTATCTTCAACCTCTTTCTACTTTAGCTCAGATATGCATCAACACATATGATTGCTAAAATGGGTAAAGATGTAATGGCATAACTTTTTACCTCATTCAATTTCTCATTAATTTACCCTCATTTTAGCCTTACAAGTCTGATAATGCAAAAAATTGTCACATTTTATTTGCTTTCCCCACATGTCCCTTTCATTTAGTGTTGATGAAGGGAATTTTTTTTATGGACATGCACATGCTACATGAACATCTACATGCCACATTGCCATCCTAACAACGTTCTTGTGTTAGGAGATGTTAGAGATGTTATGATTCTCTTCCAACCACAAGTGTAACATCCTCTTTGAATCTTAATTGTCAAGAACAACTACTTGCCTCTAATTTGGTCATTTGAACTCAATTATTTCACTCTCTCAAGCTCTCTCTTGGTTCTAGCAACTCTCTTGATCATTCTCTCACTATCTCACTCATTATCACTTCATTCTTCACTTCATTGCTCTTGCTCTTCACTTCTTAATCATTCTTGTAGGTCTAGCATCATTGTTATTGCAGGTTATCAAAGCTCTACTCTATTGGCATGGTCATCTTGTTCTTCTCCTTTCTCTATCAACCTTGAGTGACCATAAAAAGGGAGGTGATATTGTGTCTATTTTCTTACTTGAATTATCTTACTTATAGAGTATCATTTAGATTGTCATTTCTCTCTAGTTTTTTATGTCTATTCTATAAACTCTATTGCTTTTCTACATCTTCTAGTCTATTGGCTATCTGTGGAGGTTGAAACACCAAAATGGGGACTTGACTAAGGCAAGTTCCAAAACATAGCCTCAACATTTTTCTTATTACTATGTGTAGGTGCTATTAATTTGCTTAGAGCTAGCTAGAAAACTGGACCTTGAGTAAGCTAGCATTCTTATTCTTTCTTCTTCATCATTTCACCATTATAATATTTTATATTTCCTAGTTAAAGTATTCTTCTTGTTGTACTTTGTATCTTCGCATATTTCTATCAAGTTGTAAAACCAAAACATTTGTGTTGTTAATAGACTTTATGTGTTTCTCACTACTACTTGACCCTATATCCATGCAGGAAGCCAACACATCTTTGAGACTCCAGTGTGGTGCACTGAAGTCTGACACCTGCACTACTATCCTTTGGAAAAAAGCAGTTTGGTCTATAGTCTGAGACCCCTATGGTCTACTCAACCGATTCCAAAAAAATCCTATCATAAAACATACAGGAAAAAAAAACCTATTTGTCCTTCCTTCTCAACTTATTAGGTAGTCTAAGGTAGTTTAGGGCAGTTTCATCCCTTAGGCTCTTCTAGAGAGTCTTGGAAGTAGTGAATCCCCCTTCTCTACACCTTAGGATCTATGGAAATTATTTTTCTTCTATTATTTGACTATCACCATCATCATCCAAATTCTTCTTATGTTTAGATCCTTTTATTTATAATTATAAACATTATCATATTTCCATGTTGAGTTTTCATATGTTCCTTTTAATGTGCCTAGGCTATTTTATCTTCATGTTAATGATGGTTTTCATGGAGTTACTTATGATCATTAACATGTATTTGGGTATGTGCACCAAGTTTGGGGACAAAAAAGTGACCAAATTAATGATTTTTACCATAATGCAATCACATTATTCAAAAATAGAAGTAATATTATTGTATTATGGCTTTGTAAAGTCATAATGTGATTATATTTTATGATCTATAAAAATAATAACATTTTATAGAGAATAAAACATGTTCACATTTTGTAAAGTTAAAAAAAAAAAATGTGTTCTATAGAGCACAAAAAGATGATTACATTTTATAGATTTAAAAAGAAAAAAGAAAAAAAACTATTTCCTATTTATAATTGTGGTTGAGGGGGATAAAAACATGCTTTAAAATAAAATTATGATCACTTTTTGGAAGAAAATCTCAATTGTGTTTTATAAAATTCAACTCTATTATATGTTTCTTAGAAATGTCCTATTGAAGGAGAGGCGTGTATGCAATATTTTCATGTTTTTAACCAAAGTCATGTTTATATTTTCATAATTTAACTTTTAGAATACTTTTCTTATTTTTTATTTTTTACTACTAGTTCCCATAAATCCTAACCTTGATCATAATATAGATGAAGAAATTAAAGGCGTTAGATTTATATACTTCATATTGATTAGTGTGTGTTGATATTTGATTATGTGACTTTTCTGCATCAACATTTTGTATCACATTGTGATTCATCTTAAAATATTTCCTATATCTCTCTTTTTACATCTTGATGATGGAACACAAAGTGTGATATAAAACATTGATGCAACCAAATCTCATGCAATTGCATCTAGAAAAAAAATGTACTAAGATAAATAAATGCCTAAAGAGATCCCCACATTTCTAGAATCTCCTACATTTGTGAAAAACAATAGGGAAAGAAAAGATAAATTATTATAAAATTAAAAAAAAAACACTTAAAAAATTAGTTTCAACATTAAGGAACCCATAGGAAACCCACACAATGCACCACTTTTATCGTCATTGGAATCAATGATGAATCCATATGACTTTGTCATGAGTCAAATTGATCAATAAAATTTTTATAGAGATTCATATCACCAATTTTATGCAATAAAGTTCCCTTACAATGAATTCAAGGAAAAAAAGAAAAAAATCCCAAATTTGTGATCTTTGTATTAATCCCAAACCAATACACCCCTTCTAGTGACTTTGAAGAGATGTACAATTCATTTGTGTAATCATCTTGATATAGTATTTCTTTGATTTTAGCTGCTATTTTTTATGTAAGTGCGGAACAAACTCTCCTAACTCCAAAACCTCAGGGAAGAATGCAGATATGAATTTAAATTTTTAATTATAGTCCAATAAGATGCACATGAAAAGAATAATAGAAATGAGAAATGAACACATACAAAATTGGACACAAATTTACATGGGAAAACCCTTATGGGAGAAAAACCCACCACACCAAGAAAAGCCTTTTTGTATTACAGTAAAGAAAACTACATTAAGAGATTAGACTTAACTTTCTGATGTCAATTTACAGCAGCAACATTCACTAATCAATCTTGTACAAAACATTAATCACACAATGCTCTCAGACGCATAGAATGAACCCACTCAAATCAATCTATGTTTAGTATCGAACAAGATTACACCATCAAATTGTTTATCATCGTCAAATATTGAAGAGGGTAATCCATTCTCTCATAGCCTGTTGATCTTCCACACAGGAATGGTCACAATTGTTCAACTACCAACGATTCACATTCTGCTTCTCTCATTGGCTCAGAACACACCATGTAGGATAGACGTTCATTCAAAAAGTTTAACCGAATCGCATGTCGGTGAGACACCGGACTATGTCTCCACGATGCCAAAATGCTCAAAAACATAGCTATCATCAAGACAAAGGTATCATCAACACTCTAAGAAGTTAGATCGATAACAAAACAAGTCTTCCTGATATCACAAGAAAAAAAACTGTCCATCAGCAAGAGATCATACCAAATGCAAAACCATCGGCCATACCAATTCTATCGGCATGACATCTCACCGATGTCCATTGCAGAACTATCGACAAGACCATTGTTGTTGCTAGGACATTCAAGAAGCTCAAACATCGACAATATCCCACATTGACTCAAAATATTAGTAGTCATTAGTTTATAAATAAAAGCTCGAAGACTTTAGGTATCCACAAGTTAGTCCTTTTAATACCAACTTAATATTTCTTTGATTTTAGCATATGTGCCTAATGAAAAAAGGTCTAAATTGGAAAACAAGGTTGTTAAATTTATTTTTATTGGTTATAGTGCTGGCATAAAAGGATACAAGCTTTGGAATCCTGATACGGAGAAGTTTCTATACAACAAAAGTGTTATTTTTTGTGAGTTGAAGCATTCTACTTTGGATCTGTAGTCAGAGATAAAATTAGAAGATAAAAAGGATGTTGAAATTCCTCCGACACCAGATAAAGAGGAATTGAAAATTCAAAATGCACCTAAAACTGAGGAGACCTCAAGTAGTTATGAGAGTTCTGAAGAAGAAAATCAACCTTAGCCTCGCCTGTGAGGAGGTCAACACGTGAAAGAAAGAAACCTGATAGGTATGGGTTTTCCTTGTTAGATTCTACTTTTTCCTATGCTTTAATTTCTAGCATTGATGAACCTAGGACTGTGAAAGAGGCATTTATAATGTCTGATTCAAACTCTTGGTTGGAAGCCATAAATGAAGAATTGGCATCATTAGAAAATAATGATACTTGGAGTTTGGTGCCCTTGCCTGAAGGCAGAAAAGTTATTGGATGCAAATGGGTATTTAAAAAGAAAATACGTCTAGATGGCAGTGTGGAAAAGTATAACGCAAGGTTGATTGCAAAGGGGTATTCCCACGTAGAGGGAATTGATTATGGAGAAATTTTTTCTTCTGTAGCTAAGCTAACGTCTATCAGATTTATTTTGTCACTTGCAGCAGCATATGACTTAGAGATTGAACAGATGGATGTGAAGACAACATTTCTTCATGGTTACCTTAAAGAAGAAATTTATATGTCCCAGCCTTAGCACTTTGTTGAAAAATGTAAAGAAAATATAGTTTGCAAATTGAAAAAATCTTTGCATGGATTAAAGCAATCTCCTCGAATGTGGTACTAGAAGTTTGACACTTTTTTCTTGTCATTGGGATTTGTAAGATCAAAATATGATCACTGTGTGTACTTCAAAGCTAAAAGTGATTGTGTTCTTATTATTGCTCTCTATGTTGATGATATGTTGTTCATAGGAAATAGTAAGTTAATGATTTCTGATCTAAAATCTCAGTTGTCTGCAAAGTTTGAAATGATGCAGGGAGAATTACATGGTAGAAAAACACACCTGTAAAGAAGCAATCTGGTTAAAACATTTGTGTTCTGACATTGGGTTTGATGCAGGGAAAATTACAATTTACTGTGACAGTTAGAGTGCTATTTTTTTGGTGAAAAATCCTACTTTCCATGCTAGGACAAAACATATTGATGTGTAGTATCATTTTGTTCAAGATATGGTAGAGTATGGAAAGGTCTCTTTAGAAAAAGTGGATACCCTGGAAAATGTTGCAGATGCATTAACGAAACTAGTGAGCACAGAGAAGTATAGGTGGTGTGCCAGTTCAAAGGGCCTTGGATCCCATGACCCTCATTAACTTCAAGTTTGAAGGAATCCAATAAGCCTTCGTCAAGTGGGAGATTGTTGGAAATTGTGCCTCAACTTGTTGGCTTGTATCTCCGTTCAAGTCTTCATTGTCGGTCGATCGCTGGGGTTCCTAAGTTTGTAACCTTGTCTCAAAGTTTGGAAGTTTTATTATTTCCTGACTGACTAACTTCCTTCGTTGTCACGGCATCGGTGATTTCTGTAACTTAAGAACCTTTCCGCAGAGTTACAAAGTTTGTGTTTTCTTCGATTGGGCGATAGTGGTATCGGCTTGTCACGGCATTGGGCGATAGTCTGTGTTCGATATAAGCTCTTGCCGATAGTGTTGGTCTCTCCAACTATCCTGCATTTGGTGTGAACTCTTAGCGATATTATTTGTCTCGCCGATGGATTTTTTTTTGGTATGATGTCTCGCCAATAGCGATGGTCTTGCCGATGGAGCTACATGTGATGGAAATCAGTGTGAAGTCTTAGCAATAGTGATGGTCTTGTTGATTGCTCTGTGTTAGGGTTTTTTGGCATCGGGGAGACATAGTCTAGTGCCTCACTGACATGCAATACAGTTGAACATTTTAATTGAACGTCTATCCTATGTTGCACATTCTGAGCCAATGAGAGAAGTAGAATGTGAACTGTTGGTAGTTGAATAGTTGCGACCATTCCTGTGAAGGAGATGAACAGTTTGTGAGAAAAATGACTATGCTTGGCAATGGTCGATGATGGTGAACAATTCGATGGTGTAGTGTTGTTCAATATTGAACATGGATTGATCTGTGTGAATTCATTGTATGTTTTCTGAGAACATTGTAAGATTATTATCCTATACAAGATTGATTAGTGAATGTTGCTATTGTAAATTGATATCAAAAAATTAAGTCTGAACTATGTATGTAATTTTTCTTATTGTAATACAAAGAAATTTTTCTTGGTGTGGTGGGTTTTTTCTCCCGTAAGGGTTTTCCCACATAAATTTGGTTTCCAATTGTGTGTGTGACCATTTCTCTTTTCTGTTATTCTTTTCTTATGCATCTGATTGGACTGTAATTAAAAATTTAAAGTCATCTTTGCATTCTTCCCTGAGGTCTTGATGTTAGGAGAGTTTGTTTTGCACCTAATCTTTCCTTACAAGTGGTATCAAAGCCAAGTTAGTTGTGTTATCCTTGTGGGTATGTTGGATTTTTTGTGTCAATTCTATTCAATGGGAGTCTTGTAGAATTCTGGTAATTTGAATTGCAAATTAAGATGGAAAGCACTTTAGGAAAGATTGAAATTCAAAAATTCAATGGCAGCAATTTTGAGTTGTGGAAAATTAAAATGAAAGATCTGTTAGTTGACCATGATCTTTGGCTTGCTGTGTCTAGAATGAAGCCAACAGGCATGAATCAAGAGGATTGGGACCTTGCAGATTGAAAATCAAAGGGGCTGATAAAGCTTTGTCTAGTAGACTCTGTTCTTCTAAACATTCATGAAGAAAAGACAACATCCTCTTTGTGGAAAAGACTGGAAGCTATTTATCAGGGAAAGTTCTTGGTGAATAAGTTGTTCCTGAGGAAGAAGTTGAACTCTTTGAAAATGTAGAAGGAGCATCTGTTGCTGATCATTTGAATTCTTTCAACATGTTGATTGCTCAGTTAGCATCTGTGGGTGTGAAGATTGATGAAGAAGATTGTTGTATGCTATTGTTATGTTCTTTTCTAGATTCTTGGGATCACTTGGTGATGGCTATTGGGAGTACGACATCCACTTTTAAGATGGAAGATATTGTTGCTTCTTTGTTATCAGAAGAGATGAGAAGAAAATCTTCTAAGATGGCGAAGAAGGCTCTTGGTGTTTGAGGGAGATCGAAAGAAAAAGGCAAGAAGAAGGACAAAAAGTCCAAATCTAAATAAGAGGGGAGATCAAAGCCTCCTAGAAAGAAGTCCAAGGTGATGTGCTAGAATTTTGGACAACCTGGTCATGTCCGAAAGGATTGCAAAGAGGAGAAGAAGAAGAAGAAGAAGAAGAAGTATTCTTTTGATAATGATTCTTCTCAGAGTGATGCAAATGCCTTCATTGTAGCCTTGGCTACTCAGGCATCAAATGATGTCTGGCTGATTGGTTCTGGAGAATCTTTCCACATGACATTTCATAGAGACTGGTTCACTAAGTATGAAAAAAATGATGGTGGAAGGGTGTATTTGGCAAGTGATTCATCTCTAAAAATAGTTGGTCGTGGAAGAGTTAGAATTCAGTTCCCTGATGGAAGAGTGAAGGGAATCAATGATGTAGTGCACATACCAAGTCTAGCTTGAAATTTACTTTCTGTTAGTAAGTTGAACGATGTTGGAGTTCAAGTCACGTTCTCTAGAAATGGTTGAAAAATGACTAGAGGCTCAATGGTGCTAGCTAGGGGCGCTCGTATTGGTACCTTGTATAAGCTGGATGCATTTGTTGTGCAATGCAATAGTGTCTCTTTAAAGTCACAGAAGACTACTCATGGAGAAAAGGAGGAAAAAGTTTTTGCTAGTGCAAACTCTATGGAGGTTAAACTTCCAGTAGAAAAGACTATGCTCTGGCATCATAGGCTAGGCCACATTGGAGAAAAAGGTTTAAAAACCTTGAAAAATAAAAACATGGTTGAAGGGCTTGATGATTGTAACCTCGAATTCAAGTTTTGTGAACATTGTATATATGGTAAACAACACCATGTTTCATTTTACTCTAGTCCTCATAAATCTTATGGTTTACTTGATTACATTCATTCTGATGTTTTTGGTCTAGTAAATGTTCCTTCTTTTCTAAATCAAGATATTATGTATCATTCATTAATGATTATTCAAGAAGGGCATTTGTTTATTTTTTGAAAAGTAAAGCAAACTGGAAGAAAAATAAAATGTTTAAGGACTGACAATGGTGGTGATTTTTATTCTGATGAGTTCAAAAGTTACTTTAAAGATTATGGGATTAAAAGACATAAATCTACACCCTACACTCCGCAAAAAAATGGAGTTGCTAAAAGGTTCAAAAGGACAGTAATGGAAAGAGCACAGAGTCTGCTAAGCAGTGCTGGCTCAGAGGAGAAGTTTTGGGCTGAGGCAGTTGTAACAACATGTTACTTAATAAACCGTTCTCCTAATTCTGCTCTTGTTGAGAAAACACCTTTGGAAGCATGGTCTGGAAAGAAGCCCTCTCTGAGACACATTTGTGTCTTTAGCTATGAGGCATATGCATATGTGTCGAATGAAAAAAAGGTCTAAATTTGAAAACAAGGTTGTTAAATGTATTTTTATTGGTTATAGTGCTGGCATAAAATGATACAAGCTTTGGAATCCTTATACAGAGAAGGTTCTATACAACAAAAGTGTTATTTTTAATGAGATGAAGCCTTCTACTTTAGATCTGTAGTTAGAGACAAAATCAGAATATAAAAAGGATGTAGTTGAAATTCCTCTAACACCAAATAAAGAGGAATTGAAAATTCAAAATGTACCTGAAACTGAGGAGAGATCAAGTAGTTCTAAGAGTTATAAAGAAGAAGATCAACCTCAGCCTCAACCTATGAGGAGGTCAACACGTGAAAGAAAGAAACCTAATAGGTATGGGTTTCCTTTGTTAGATTCTACTCATGCCTATGCTTTAATTTCTAGCACTGATGAGCCTAGGACTGTGAAAGAGCCATTTAGAATGTCTGATTCAAAATCTTGGTTGGAAGCCATGAATGAAGAAATGCCATCATTAGAAATGAATGATATTGGACTTTGGTGCCCTTGCCTAAAGGTAGAAAATTTGTTGGATGCAAATGGGTATTTAAAAAGAAAATAGGTATGGATGGAAGTGTGGAAAAATATAAGGTGAGGTTTGTTGCAAAGGGGTATTCCCAGGTAGAGGGAATTGATTATAGAGAAATTTTTCTCCTGTAGCTAAGTTGACGTCTATCAGATTTCTTTTGTCACTTGCAGTAGCATATGACTTAGAGATTGAACAGATGGATGTGAAGACAACATTTCTTCATGGTTACCTTGAAGAAGAAGTTCATATGTCCCAGCCTGAGCACTTTGTGGAAAAAGGTAAAGAAAATTTGGTTTGCAAATTGAAAAAATCTTTGTATGGATTAAAACAATCTCCTAGAATGTGGTACCAGAATTTTGACACTTTTTTCTTGTCATTGGGATTTGTAAGATAAAAATTTGATCACCATGTGTACTTCAAAGCTAAAATTGATTGTGTTCTTATTATTTCTCTCTATGTTGATGATATGTTGTTTATAGGAAATAGTAAGTTAATGATTTCTAATCTAAAATCTCAATTGTCTGCAAAGTTTGAAATGAAATATCTTGGTGTAGCTAGGTATATTCTAGGAATGGACATAACTAGGGATAGAAAGAGTAGAAAACTTTGGCTCATTCAGAGTAAGTATATTAATAATGTTATGGAGAGATTTTGTATGATTGATTGCAAGCAACTAGTTGTTCCAGTTATGAAGGGAACGAAGCTATCTGTTGAAGATTATCCAAAATCCCCTACTGAGATGGAGGACATGACCAATGTGCCTTATGCTAGTGCAGTTGGCAGTTTAATGTATGCAATGGTCTGTACAAGGCTAGACATTTCCCAAGCAGTGGGAGTAATTAGTCATTTTATGGCCAATCCTTGAAGGACACATTAGGATACTGTGAAAAGAGTGTTTAGATATATGAAGGGAACTTCAGAATATGCTTTGTGTTACCATGGAAATTTGGTTGAATCATAGAGGGCTCTCAGCATTTGAGGCTATGTGGATTTTGATTGGGCAAGGAACATTGATAGTAGAGGATCCACCAGTGGATATATTTTCATGATGAATGGTGGTGCAGTTAGTTGGATTAGTAAGCGGTAGGCTGTAGTTGCTTTTTCCACTACAGAGGCAGAATACATGGCAGCAACACATGCTTGTAAAGAAGCAATCTATTTAAAACATTTGTGTTCTAACATTGGGTTTGATGCAGGGAAAAATACAATTTACTATGATAGTCAGAGTGTTATTTGTTTGGTGAAAAGTCCTACTTTCCATGCCACGACAAAACATATTGATGTGCAGTATCATTTTGTTTGAGATATGGTGGAGGATGGAAAGGTCTCTTTAAGAAAAGTGGAGACTCTGGAAAATGTTGTACATGCATTAACAAAACCAATGAACACAAACAAGTATAGGTGGTGTGCCAGTTCAATGGGCCTTGGAGCCCATGACCCTCATTAACTTCAAGTTTGAAGAAAGCCAATAAGTCTTCATCAAGTGGGAGATTGTTGGAAATTGTGCCTCAACTTGTTGGCTTGTATATCTGTTCAAGTCTTCATTGTTGGCTAATCGATGGGGTTCCTTTGTTAGTAACCTTGTCTCGGAGTTTGGAAGTTTCATTATTTCTTGACTGACTGACTTCTTTCATTGTCGCGACATCGATGATTTTTGTAACTTAAGAACCTTGTCACAGAGTTATGAAGTTTGTGTTTTCTCTGACTCGGCAATAGTGGTATCAGCTTGTCGTAGAATTGGTGATTTCTATAACTTTGGAACCTTGTCATAGAGTTACGAAGTTTGTGTTTTCTCCAACTGAGCGACAGTGGAGGTTTCGTTGATAGGTATACCTTCGATGAGATCTCTTGCTAATGGATGTTTCTCTTGCCGATGTTTGTGCATTTGTTGTGAACTCCTGGTGATAGTGTTTCTCTCGCCGATAGTTTGTGTTTGATATAAGCTCTTGCCGATAGTGTTGGTCTCTCCGACTATTCTGTGTTCGGTGTGAACTCTTAGCGATATTGTTTGTCTTGCCGATGGATTTTTGTTTGGTATGATGTATTGTTGATAGCAATGGTCTTGCCGATGGAGCTACATGTGATGGACATCGGTGTAAAGTCTTAGCGACAACAATGGTCTTACCGATTGCTATGTGTTAGGGTTTTTTAGCATCAGGGAGACACGGTCTAGTGTCTCACCGACATGTGATATAGTTGAACACTTTGATCGAATTTTTGTCCTACGTGGCATTTTCTGAGCCAATGAGAGAAGCAGAATGTGAACCATTGGCAGTTGAATAGTTGTGACTATTCCTATGAGGGAGATGAATAGTTTGTAAGAAAAATGACTATGCTTGGAAATGGTCAATGATGGTGAACAGTTTGATGGTGTAGTGTTGTTCGATACTGAACACAGATTGATCTATGTGAATTCATTGTATATTGTCTGAGAGCATTGTAAGATTACTATCCTATAAAAGATTGATTAGTGAATGTTGTTGTTGTAAATTAACATCAGAAAGTTAAGTTTGAAATCTGTATGTAATTTTACTTACTGTAATACAAAGAGACTTTTCTTTGTGTGGTGGGTTTTTTCTCCCGTAAGGGTTTTCCCACATAAATTTGGTGTCCAATTATGTGTGTATCCATTTCTCTTTTTCTATTATTCCTTTCTTGTGCATCTGATTGGACTGTAATTAAAAATTTAAAGTCACCTCTGCATTCTTTCCTGAGGTTTTGACATCAGGAGAGTTTTTTCTGCACCTAAGCTTTCCTTACATTAATCCCAAACTAGTACACCCCTTCTAGTGACTTTGAAGAGATGTATAATTCATTTGTGTAATCATCTTGATATAATATTTCTTTGATTTTAGCTCCTTTTTTTTATATTTCCTTTTCTTTTTCAAGGTTATTTAACGTCTCTTGATATTTACGACCCAAATGAGAATTATTGATATTTTTAGCATTATTCCCCTTCTCCAAATTTAATTTATTTGTGGCTTCATAAAATTTAAAATTAAATTATCTATTTCTATCATCAAAATTTTCATTATTCCTAGATGAATCAATATTTGGAGAAGAGAGCCTACTTGAAATTTTAGCTTTGAATGTTTTCTTTTCCTTTTTGAGTCCTCTTGCTAGCTTATTATTAGGATCATTTTGGAAGTATGATCTTCCACCACCTATCTTTAAATTATGTTCTCAAATGTAGGTGTTCGCTGGTTTGAAAATTTTAGAGTCACCATTTGTTTTGGGAAATAGGCTTCAAGTATCAATTAGGTTTTATAATAACTAAAGACAACAATAACTATGATTACCCTTTAACTCAAATCCATAAAATATTATGGGTTTACTATTCTCCCTAACATATTCAAAAATCTATTGGTGCTTCCAATAGATTCTCTAATAACCTCTAAAGGTTAGGAATGTCTTATATTCAAGGCTATTAGTAGATTGGCCAACAAACAAGATTTTTTTGTTAAAATTAATTTCCTTTACACTTTAGGATCTTTAAAACCTAGGTAGGTTTCCCTTATAATATCATTTAAATATTTTCAAGGATACCATAAATTTTCCTATTTTGTTGTGTGAATCCTTGCCACAAGTGTATGATAATTAATCTGCTAGATATTAGTATTTTTATATTATAATTATTTAAATAATATTATAACGGAAACCTACCTAGGTTTTGCAAAGCCTAAAGTGTAGAGGGAATTAATATTAATAAAAAAATATGTTTATTGGCCAATCTCCTAATAGCCTTGAATATAAGATATGGATAACATTTAGATATTATTAAGGAATCATTTGGAAACACCAACAATATTGATGAGGACTATCTTTTAGAATGAAATGTATATAAATGTATTCATGAAGCACCCATAAATGAATTGTGAATGTTAGATTGATATTTCCTTTTATAAAATAAAGTAATCTTTGTTTTTTTATAAGATAAGGTGGGAAAAGGGATCCACTCCCAAAAGTTACAAAAATAGATTAAAACATAAGCTCAACATAATAATAAAAAAATGCACCAATGCAACAAAACACAATAGAAAAATAACCTAGGTGATCTTCAAGTCAACTGTAGTTTCATAAGAGAATTCTACTCATCAAAATTTTGGTTCAAATTTTTGTTACACATGTCCAACTATTTATACTCATTGTCCTTCTTGACCACTTATATTTATTTCAACTTCTTCTTCTATTTGTGTCTTTTTTCCTCCAATTTTCTTTTCCACATATTGAATGTTTTCTTGTTGCAAGATGGCCATGGAAGTGGTGCAACACTCCATCAAGTCTTTGTTAATAGAGAGATACAATAATATTTTTTGATATACATAGAACATTCAAATTTTATGATGATAATATTTTTCAATTTTTTATGTGTACAAATATATGAATCCTAATATAGTTAGTAGTAGACATAAATATATAAAATTATTTTTTTGAAATATTGGTGTGCAAATATTTTGGAATAATATACAGGCTTGCAATTTTACCATCAATATTTGAGGTCATAATTTTCAATACACCATTATGATGAAGAGGAAAATGGTAAGAGGAATAAAAATTGGCCACATATAAACATATAATATTCCAATTTAGATGAGATCTAGACTAAATTAAAGATATAATAACTAAAAGTGGAATAGTGTGGTCCAATATAAAAATAAGAGTTAAAAGAATAAGGAAATGATGTAAAATAGAATATGAAGAGATAGTCAAGTGAAGAAAATATCTATAATATATAATCTAAAAGGAGATAAGATATAAATAAATAAAGGAAGCATAATATAATGAGATAGAGATCAAATGATGAAAAGAATTTGTACATTTAATGAAGAGGAGAAATAAATCAAAGGCTAGATATGATCTAAAGGAAGTTGGAGGAAAAAATAGAACATATAAGGAGGGTAAGATAATGGGTTAGAGGGAGGAGGTGATCAAAACAATGGAATGGGAGCATATGAAAGAGTAAGAGATACCAAACCAAATAGAGGAAGAAAACAATCCACCTAGGATATTTTAAGAGGTCTCAAATATTGGGGAGTAATCCATTCTTAGAAACTAATCTTAAACTCTTAATAATAAAAATTAGAAATCAAGTTGAATCTATTTTCCTAAGTTTGGGTTCATAGCTTTTATGTTTTCTCCCCCTTGCCTTGTTTTCTGTTCACCTCCTTCCTTTGACCTATCATCTTACCCTCCTCATAATGCATTCTAATTTTTCTCCCTCAACCTTCTTTTGCATCTTATTAGTTATCTTGAAATTTTTTCCCTTTCCTTCCATTTATCAATCCCTCTCATCTTCTAATATCTATCTTGTTGGATTATTATTCATTTATTTATAAAATCCTATTAATTTATACATATAACAATTATTATTTCCCTTTATTTCCTCTCTATATCATATTTTACATAATTTTTTATTACTTTAACTCTTCTTTTCACATTCTCATAATCCCCTTGGTTATTATCTTGTTTCTTTAGTTTCATGTACCTCACTCATTTAGAATATTGTGTGTTTATATACAATAGATTAAATTCATTTGTCTTACCATTTGTTATCTTTATTTTTGTGATGGATCATAAATTATTTTTGAAAACATTCATGAAAAAATTACAAGAACACAATTTTTCCACAAGCATTTCTAAATAATCTAATGAACTATAAAAACCTCATGTTTATTATTATTAAAAATAATTGATACCAAAAACTTATATATAAACTATATGTATACCTAAATATACAAATATTATATTTTAAGAACACGAGAAAATATCAAGGTTTTGGAAACATAATTACCAATTTAAAACTTTTAAGAATATATTTTAAATATTATATTTTGAGACTCAAATTATATAAACATTATTTTTAGATAACTAAACGGGAGATATGTTGGGGCTTCCACCATTAAAACTTACAATATGTAACATTGAATATCACATTATCAATTAAAGAGAGCATGGATAACAAAATGATACTTTGGAGGTTTTTTAATTTTTGGTTTAGTTCATTTTTTTTTTCAAGATTTGCAGGAAGTGGTGTCCTCCTACTTCCACATGATTGGTATTTCAATCTTTTTTTCACATGTTATGTTGTTTTGTTTCTTCCAATTTTTGGTGGGATTCAACACATGAACCCCTTATTAGGGTTCCTAAGGGGGACCCCCCGATCTCCCCAATTTTTGGTGTGGATGTGGATACAAGTGTATCTACTCCTTTTTTGGAGGGGAAGGACACTGTTTATTTTATGGAAAAAGTTACCAGTTAGAATTCCCCTCATCCCAACACACATTTTGTCCCTCATCTCTCCATTTTATAGAAAGAGATTGTGATAGATATGCCTGATGATCTTCTCAATGTGATGTTGGCAGAAGTGGACAACTACCTAATTGGTAAGTTCTTTTCTTTTAGAACCAAAATTGACTAGGTTAGGAATTGGGCCTTTTGACTTAGAAAATAAAGGAAGTGTCACTATAAGTGCTATGATGCATGACATGTTTTTATTTAAATTTTTCAATAAGGAAGATCAAGCGAAGATCCTAACTAGGGCCTCTGGGTTCTAGACAAAAAATTTAAGAACTTCTTCTCCTTGTGTAAATAGAAATCAAGATTTAAATCTACCAAGGATTTGGGAGCTATTACTCCTACATAGATTCGTCTGCCTAGTTTTCATCTAGAATTTGGAACTATAATATGTTCCAAAGTATTGCTAAATCCTTTAGTTAGTATTTAATGTTTGGAAAAGTTACCCTCCAAAAAACCAGATTGGTTTTTTATGAGATAGTGTGTTGATTTGATACTAACATAGTTCTTCCCTCTAAGAGCACTTTAAAGTCAAGGATTGAGAGTTGGATGTAGTCTACTATGTATGAGAATTATGAAATTTAATGTCATATATATATAAAATTTGATCACCTAAGTAATAATTGAAAAAATAAGATTCAAATAAAAATACCAAAATATCACTCATGGATCTAAATGAGGTTCATTCTATGTCTACAAATTTCAAGGCCTCTATGGTCTTGATTGCCTCCCCTTTGGCCCCTTCTAGCTTGATAGGGTTTTTGGGGACATAGTGATCCATCCCCCTCCTAGAGAGGGCTTACCCACTAATATTCTAGTGGAACCAAAAGCACCCTCTCTCTTTGGGGATTATAAGGAGGCCCGAACTTAAAAATCTACATAAGTACATCTAGTTGAATCCTTTGTTGGTACACCTAGTAAAGAAAGTTTTAAATCAATATTAGAAGACTTAGAAATAAAGGAAGGGGAAATGATAGAGGACTCTAAGAAGTGGAATTTAAAGGATATTTCTTTGAATATCTCTCTCTCAAAAGAACATGAAAGGGAAAATCAATCTCAAGGTAGGGAAGGAAGTCTCTTTTTTAAAGTAAAATGTCACTTCTAGAAAGTTGGTGGACTCTCTACTTCTTATTAGCCTCAACATTACTTCATTGTCCTCTAAAGAAATCCTAACTTCTTACCAAGATGAGGAATGGACACCAATTTATGGAAATAAAAAGATAAAGAAAAACATAATGTGGGAGGAGATCTCAAATAAGGTAGACCTTCACAAAGAGAAACAAGATCCAAAGAAGAAGAAAGATATGTAGCATTGGAAAAATAAAGGACCCTAAAGCTATTAGGGTCCAAAACCTTGAAGAAATGAGTGTTCAAACCCCCTCTAGATTTGAATCTCTTCATCAAACCCAAATTAATTATGTTGAACACTTGAAATACTGAGAGCCTGGGGGGTAAATCAATATTCTTTAAAACCAATTAAACATTTAAACATTTATTCCACATAGAATATTCAATTTTCATTAGGAAAGTAAGGAATGAAAAAAACCATCAACATCACATAAAACATGAACGCAAAAATTCAATGTGGAAAACCCAAAATGGGAAAGACCATGGTGAGGATTAGCTCACAATATATTATAATCGATTAGAAAATATTATATAAGTGCTCACTGCAGGTCGAATCACTGTCCAAGTGGACTCATAGCCCATTAAAAGAAGAAAAGATAGAGGAATTATGAAACACAACTAGGATTTAAACTATTACAGTTGCATCAAACATATGCATGAGTTATAGCTCCATTGAAGCTCAAAATAAAGACTTTACACACTTTATACCAATCACTAACTCTCTGCTCTACTTTTCATTCACATGATACTCACATAATTTGCATCAACTAAACATCATCATCAAAACACTAAAAGGGATATTACATATTGAACCTGTTGTCAAACAGATTGCACCTGAATGCTTGAATAATTAAATTCAACAATCTGCTGAAACATTGGATCAAAATCAGGTTGAAGGTTACCTATAATGAAATTGAACCTCCAAATTCTAGGCCGACTTCCTATATGATTATCAAATTAATAACTGGTAACTTACTGGGAAAAAGGATAGAAGAACTATTGCTAAATGCAAGAAAACTATAAATTGAAGGTGATGCACCCAATTGATAAAGATCTACAATTTGATTCACAATAAACCTTAGAAAACTATCCACACAAGTCAATTTTGATAGTTTCACCACAAAAAATGATTCTAAGGAAGGCTTGAATAAATCACCTTTGAAGGAAAACAGGATTTTCATAGCAAAGAAGAAAATTATTCATTTACACAAAATTAGACCTGTGATTTTAACTATTCGAATGCATACAAATATGAATGAGACAAATATTTTAAAGGTTTTGATATTTAAACACAATAAAACTTCATCAAATCATTCATAAAGACAACCAAATGACAAGGAAAACTTTGATTTCACTACAATTTGAAGGAATCTTCACAAAAAGAAACAAGTAAACTTGTAAAAAAAACACTATTGTATTAATCTGAAAGCTGAGTTACATGACCATTCACTTTGCATAATGCAAAGGCTGAATAACAAGAACCAACTAAAAAAGATAAACTTTTTCAATATATATAATGAGAATGCACTTCAAAGTGCATGAAAATGCAACTGAAAGTCAATTTCAATGAGAAGGTGATAATTCCAAGGTGAAATTTGAGCAGAAGCAAAAATCCTTGAAAATAAGGTCCAAACTCATGTAAAAATGAGTGAACTCAATCTCGAACTTGTAGTCATAAAGCATGCAACTGATCTGTAACTCAAACTAAACTAGAAATCTCTGAATGTGAACCAAAACATGCAAAAACCCACCTTACTTTAATCAATTCACCCATGATGACTTGATGATTAATCTTCTGTTGCTAATCTGATGTGGATTTGAGAGAAAATGTGCAATGAATTTAGTCTTCAAACTGATATCAATCTTCAGTTTCCACTTAGTTATAACTTCTACATGGATTTTTTTGAAGAGGAAAACTTAATCCACCTTTTATTATATGCTAAATATTAAAGAAAACATATTATTATCCTTGATATTTAGCTAAAAATTCAGCGTCCTCTAAACCCATGCAATAAACACTTAGGTGGAAACTCTATATATGCAAAATCAAAAAGTCACAACCACTTATTACTCCACTCCATGCATAAACTTCAAAATGCATTTATCAATATAGATTAATTGACCACCATGCATATTAGACTCACTATAGAAAGGTCGACCATCAATAATATGCTTAAGATAATAATTCAAACTCTTTTGACTTAGGCGAATAGACAAAAGACACCATCAAACCCTAAAGTCATTATTATCATTTTGCATCGACTTCTGCCCTTTTTGAAGCTCTGTTGCGACACCATGGTTTGTTGGTGTTGAAGATCTAAGACTTGAAAGCCCACAATTTCATGTTGCCTTTGTCAAATTTCCATGAGATTCTAAAAAAAAATGTGGTAAGTCTTTTTGCATAGATTTAAGCACTCTTGTTCATTTTTGAGGCATTTAATTGTATTCTTAGGCTGCGGATTTAACCAGTCTAATGTATATTCTAGAAACCCTCCTATATTTGTCGTATTTGAGCTTAGTTGCAGACTTATCGTGCTTCTAGTTTTCAAGAGTTTCTCCTTTGTATTGTCACTGTGGGTTTCAATGGCTTTGAATGAGCTTGGGATTTATTTATTTCATAAGCTTGAATATTGATCTCTTTCCTGCTCTATGTGACCAAAGGCTTTCATTTTACACCTTGGCTCTTGAATGCTCAAAAATATTATTCCCTCTTGTACTCACTCTAGTGTTTGACCTACTATCTATTATTGTCATAATTGCACTCCTAAATTTCATCTCCTATAGGGGCATATGCTCATCATTTAATATATAATTCATTTCACAAGCTCATTTGTCTGATGCAAACTTACATCTGATGGTGACTTTTAAAAACAAAAGTTCTGAAGCACAAGATCTTGTTTCAAATATATCCCTTTGTTAAGGATACAATCAGCATTTGTTCTACTTAAACACAATGTATTGACTATGCATACTACTGGGGATATTATAACAATGCTCCACCCCTTTCTTATACATTGAGACTGTTGCTTGATATGAAGCTCTCATGTATGAATGCTATTTATTCACTTGACTATATAATACATCTATTGAGCACTGTCATTCTCTTTTGAATCTTTCTTGCATATTCAGATAATTTACATTTGTGGTTGGTTGTCCTGACTGAGAATTTAATGTATTTTTGTTTTTACTATTTTGCATGCACTATGCTCCATGTGAAAATGAGGCTGCATTCCATAGCTCTATGTTGTATTCCATACTTTATAGAAACTACAACATTCACCATGGAAACTTGACTAATCTTATTTGATCATTGACATCATGGCACTCATACCTCTGTGTTCTTCTAAAAAATGATATCCTATTGCTGATTATTTTGATCATTGGTCAGTTATGTTGTTGTTGAAAACTTCAGTTTGATTATTGGCTGTAAAAATGCTCATGGCATCACTGTGGTAGCGATTACCTTTGTTTTGATCTGTAAAGCTCTTGATAACTTGGGTGTTTACGCTGCTTTGAGATTCACCACTGTTTTATTCGAACCACTGCTCATGATCCTGCATTATGCTGGTTTTTGTAGCATACTTGAACTTTATGATGAAAGCTTTCTTATGCTTGGATATGAAAGGTTAAGAATTGAAACTATGCCACCGTTGATGAATCAAACTTCTCATGATTTCTTATTTGTATACCCTATACCTTTAATACTATCCTGGTTGACATAAAGGGTCATTGTTCTGAAAACTTAACTGTATTTTGGGCTAATGAACATGAAAGGTTTTTCTTGTTGTCTCATGAACTCGAAATTGTCTTAAAGATGCAACCCTTTGACTGTGAGTGTATTGCTAATCTTTTCAATAGTGACAATGTTTCTCCAATGAAAAAACATAGCGATAGTATTTTTTCAATCTTACACAGCTTTCATTCTCTCATAATTTTCAATTTATAGCATCTTTTGAACTATTGGAGTGATTCTTGCTATGGCTGTGATATTACTGTTTGTAACCGAAGTTGTATATTTTGAGAGCCTCCTACTCTGCCTCTCTTGCAACTTGATGGTTTGTTGCTTCACTAATCTGAAAAGTCCTCCTTCTTCATGTTTTGATTGTTCCTTTCAAAAAGATGACTTGCTCAATCTAGTTCTATCATAATGAATTAAAGGCTGCTTTCTGTGAACTTCTCCTATGGCAATAGTCCTATTTGATGACTGTTTTGAATGTTCATGATGACTCTCATGTATGAACTTGAATGAGAGAATACCTTCATACCTTCTTGATATGTTGGGCTTGACCCTTGTGGGAGCCCATTTTCCCCCACATATCTAATGAAAATAATTTTGAACATGATGAACCTGTTCCTACACATTGAAACAAACAAGTTAGCAAAAATAAAGGAAGCTGAAAGCTTTCCTCTTAAGTTTTATGCCTTTGAAATCTGAAATCATCTGATGGATGCCTGATCAAATGTATACTATATTTTTGTTGGTAGCATAGGCACATGATAGGATTTGTTTTGCATTGCTTAGAGACCATCTATAATACCATATTTCATCGTTCTTGTAGACACATTAGAGATTGGAGGTTGGAGCTGGAGCTGAAGCCATAACTGAAGACCTTGACTTGTCAATGATTCATCATTCCAGGCAATGACAAATCACTTTCTACCCTATGCCTTCTTTATTCTCAGTTGTATAGTGTACATTGTTTTCTTGTATCTATCATTTGATTGTGTAAATCAAATTTAGTTACTCCTGTGGCTTGTGCGGGACTTCAGCCTTCCAATATGAATAAAAACAACATTCTTTTATGAAAATTTATGATTTCTTATATTACAAGCATTTGCATAATCAAATTCTTTAAAATTCAATGAATACTTTTAGCAGAAATTTTGCACCTTTCTGTGATAAATGTAATTCAGCTCCACCTATTTTGAGTTGTAGCTAAAATAGGTAACAATTTGGTGACCTCTGCAAAGTGTTTGCCTGCTAAAAACAATAGACCAGTTTCCTCGTATATCCATTAGGCATGGCATCAATATTTGCTCTTTACATTTCTTAAAACCTTGTAACTCAGCTTCAAACACACAAGCTGAAAGAAACTACTGCAACTCTGTTGAAGACAAAGCTTGGAAACCAATGTGTAGTAACTGCACCTTATTGAAATCAAAACAATACTAGAATGAAACATGCCACAGGGAACTTATTGAAAGAAAAAAAGAAAATTCTACCCTACCCCTACACTAACCAACAGTGTTAGTACTCAAACATGACCATTTACTGGTTGTAAGAAATAGTTTCCCTTCCTTAACAACAAAGTATTCTTCAAATCCGTAAGATTAATCAAAAAGAAGTATGGGCATTTTATTAACTATCACTCCTTAGTGGCAAAAACTATCATCAGCATAGTTTGGATCATCATAAAAAGCATACCTTCCTTATTTGACTGACCACCAAAGATGTTATTTTGATTAACTTGCTGCTTTGCAGTTACAATCATATGCTTTGGTAGAATCATGTCTTGTAATTCTGTAGACTCCACTTTTGATAAATACCTAATTGGACACCCCTTTGAAAGGATAAATCTTGGCCTCTCATTGTTGCCTTCATGTTTATAAACTGTTGGCACTCCATCTTGCTGATTAGACTACTCCATTGTATGTAGTGTAAGATTTTCTTCCTTCCTTTTTGTTGCCTCAATTTCAATCAAATCTGAAAGAGATGATTCACATAAAAGAAATGAAGGAATGTGTGACTCTTTGATCTAAACAAGCTGATCATATGTTGCTGGCTCATACAGTATTAGCTTATCATTTATGTTAGAGAAAAAAACTTCTATTATGCCTAAAAACATATCCTCATCTAATTCATGGTTCTGAATTGGATTAAGACGAGTCTTATCACTTTGCTGCTCAAAGGTAGACATTGATGTTAGTAAACATGTGTTGTCTTCATTTTCATTAATAAATTCAGGTAATTGCTCAAAAAAATTAGCTAAATCTTGAGATTCAACCTCCATTTCCTTGTTTAAAACATGCTCAATCTGATGTTGATTTTCATCTAAGTTTAAAACAAAGGACTCAAGATCATTCCAAAGTATGGCTTCTTCACAATCATCACTTGTGTTATCTTCTAGAATTAGATGAGTAGCTTCCAACTCATCACATTTGTTGACCTCAAACAACAACTCATCACATTTTTTGTCATCTTTCTACTCAATAAAAGAAGGTAATTCACCAGATAAGAACATGAAATCATCGCCTTTCATACCTTTTTCAAGATCCTCAACCTGTTGTCCTGATTGATCATGTTCATTCACCTCCTTCTGCAAGTCTGCTTTGCAAATGGTATCAGGACATGCATGCATAAATTGGCTCTCTTGAGATGACTATTCATGAAGACTCATAGCTAGATTTGTTACATGTACTTGTCTTTGCAATAGAAGAGTATCTCTGAAACTTGGAATGGCAACCTCTTGAAATAGATTTGGCATTTTGAAGTCAGGATGTTTGGTCCAAGAAGGCCGCCATGGCTATTCAGTACCTTGATGGTTTAGTTCAGGCTCTTGAAAATGAGGGTTCATGGATTGATTTGACAAACTGTGTTCATTCGTGAGCTCCTATAGGGGCTGATCTTTAACATTGGTATGAATATTACCCTTATAACTTGGAATGTCAAAACTAGAAGACTTACTTGGAGATTGGATAAAAACCATGGAACCTTCTCCTCTGTTGGCTGATTTTTTATGGAAGAAACTGATTGGGCCCCAACCAGTATTCTAATCTGCCCTTCCTTTACAACAAGATCTTCTTCATATTGTTTCCTCTGCTCCAGCAGGTCTTGCTCATAGAGATAGGCCCGATAGGCCATCTCTTCTTGTTGTTGATCATACTCCTATTGCCTCCTAAACTCTTCTATCTGCTTTGCGATGTATGATAGTTGTCCTTCATGTTATTCATGTTATTCTTCATATCATCAACCTCTTAGAGCTGATTTTGGACATATGAATATGGATATGAAGGCTGAGTAGGGGTGGGTGGGAGGTAAGCATGTTGAGCATGTTGATAGGCTGTTGTTGCATGACTGTTTGGGATAAAACTAGCAGCTTGACTAGCCTGATATGGCTAATAAGGATGCGAATAGGTAGGATTTTCATGAAATGGAGGTGAAAACATGCTTTTTTGATAAAAAAATAGACATGTTAAAGCATTTGAAATCTGCAAATCTTCTTTAAATAAAAGTGAATCAAACCTTCTTTGTGAATGTATGCATACCAACACTTCATCTGCTGAAACCAGTGGATTGTGCTCGGAGTTGCCAGGTATAAATTTGTACCTCTAAAAGGTGAAAATATGTTGTTGTCTATACCAATACAACAACTTGTATCTTCGAATTTCTTCTCTGAAGTGATCTTTAGAGTCCCACTAGGTGTGCCAAAAATTGTTGTCAAAAAAATTGCACCTGAATGCTTGAATAATTAAATTCAGCAATCTGTTGAAACATTAGATCAAAATCAGGTTGTGGGTGACCTATAACGAAATTGAACCTCCAAATTCTAGGCCGGATTCCTATATGATTCTCAAATTAATAACTGGTAACTTACTGGGAAAAAGGATAGAAGAACTATTGCTAAATGCAAGAAAACTATAAATTGAAGGTGATGCACCTAATTGATAATGATCTACAATTTGATTCACAATAAACCTCAGAAAACTATCTACACAAGTCAATTTTGATAGTTTCACCACAAAAATTGATTCTAAGGAAGGCTTGAATAAATCACCTTTGAAGGAAAACAAGATTTTCATAGCAAAGAGGAAAATTATTCATTTACACAAACTTAGACCTGTGATTTTAACTATTCAAATGCATACAAATATGAATGAGAAAAATATTTTAAAGGTTCTGATATTTAAACACAATAAAACTTCATCAAATAATTCATAAAGACAACCAAATGACAAGGCAGACTTTGATTTCACTACAATTTGAAGAAATCTTCACAAAAAGACACAAGTAATCCTGTAAAAAAAACACTGTTGTATTAATCGGAAAGCTGAGTTACATGACCATTCACTTTGTAGAATGCAAAGGTTGAATAACAAGAACTAACTGAAAAAGATAAACTTTTTCAATATATATAATGAGAATGCACTTCAAAGTGCATGAAAATGCAACTGAAAGTTGATTTCAGTGAGAAGGTGATAATTCCATGGTGAAATCTGAGCAAAAGCAAAAATCCCTGAAAATAAGGTCCAAACTCATGCAAAAATGAGTGAACTCAATCTCGAATTCATAGTCATAAAGCATGCAACTGATCTGTAACTCAAACTGAACTGGAAATCTCTGAATGTGAGCCAAAACATGCAAAAACCCACCTTTCTTTAATCAATTCACCCATGATGACTTGATGATTAATCTTCAGTTGCTAATCTGATGTGGAATTGAGAGAAAATGTGCAATGAATTTAGTCTTCAAACTGATATCAATCTTCAGTTGTCGCTTACTTATAACTTCTACATGCATTTGTTTTAAAAGGAAAACTTAATCCACCTTTTTATTATATGCTAAATATTAAAGAAAACATATTATTATCCTTAATATTTAGCTAAAAACTCAGCTTTCATATTAATACAGTAGTGTTTTTATAGGTTTACTTGTGTCTTTTTGCAAAAGATTCCTCCAAATTTGTAGTGAAATCAAAGTCTATCTTGTCATTTGGTTGTCTTTATGAATGATTTGATGAAGTTTTATTGTGTTTAAATATCAGAACCTTTAACATATTTGTCTCATTTATATTTGCATACATTCAAATAGTTAAAATCACAGGTCTAAGTTTGTGTAAATGAATAATATTCTTCTTTGCTGTGAAAACCCTGTTTTCCTTTAAAGGTGATTTATTCAAGCCTGCCTTAGAATCAATCTTTGTGGTGAAACTGTCAAAATTGACTTGTGTGGATAGTTTTCTGAGGTTTATTGTGAATCAAAATTACAGATCTTTATCAATCAAGTGCATTACCTTCAATTTACAGTTTTCTCCCATTTAGCTAGCTTTGTATCTCTTTCCTAGCCAAGTTATTTTTAGGAGGTTTTCATCAGGGAACTAGCCCTCTCTCGAGATTGAATCTCAAAACTAGGCAACCCACAGGCTTGAGAATCATTCCATGTTTCAATAGATTGATGAATTTAACTATTCAAGTGTTCGGGTGCAATCTATTTGACAACAGAACCATAGATTTTTGGGTGTGGGATCTATAGGCAACTCTTGCACTCTTAGGATGTTTCACCTAAAAGGAAAGAGATAAACCCCAAAAAAAATCTATGTAGGTTCACTCAAATTATGAAATGTATGATGTTATTTAAGCTAAATGAGATAATATAAATGCAACTAAGCTATGAAATTGATTGATTATGAATGCAAAACCTAAGATTTATGCAATGTTTGAAAACACAATGAGATATGTAAACATAAACTAAAGTATGAACAAATGTAAAACATAAAAGAAGAAGGATGAATTAGAGTGCACATGGATAGAGAATGCAGAAACTAGAATTTTTTGAATGTTGAATGAGATTATTAAAAATCAATAGTAGGACTCATTTGCCACTAATGGCGAATCAATCCTGCTTCTGGTGAAAACTGCTAGAAACTGGTTTCTAAGTGTTGGGATCTAGAATCTGACAAAATCTAGATTTCTAGCCTTAAGGTGAGACTCATTCACCACTGTTGGTGAATCAGTCGTCTCCTAAAATTTTGATAAATTAGGGACAAATTTTGTAGCGCCAGATCTGAGGTTGTCTGCTTGTCAAGTTGACAAAGTTAATTTTGTAGAAAATGGGTTATAGGTTGTCTCTAAGCTTGAAATAGGGTTGATTTGACTTGAATCACCTTATTGACTTATTGAGCACCTTTCAACACCTAATTGCTTAATTAATTTACATACAAAATTCTACATACACACATGCAAGAGGGGGAAAATGGTTGAGGATTAGAGAATAGGGGTTTTCCTTGGTCAAACCCCACTTTGGTAATCAAACCCTAAATAATGAAATGAAATGAAAAGAGTATGATAAATAGATAACATGCAAATGTCATAAACTTATGACATCTTTGATGCTCAAAATCTGAAGATATGCCAATGGATGCTCCAAGATGTTTGATTGATGCTTGATTGAATGATGCAAAGTGCTTGAATGAATGAGTGAATGAGTGAATTAGAGAACTTGATGAATGGGGGGGTTGAAATGGATGTAAAAATACTTATTTATACACTCTTGTTCCTTAGTAACCCATTGATACCTCATCACAGGCTGACATCAAGTAATTTTGAATAAAAACTTGAAAGAAAATTTAAAATATTTTGAATTTGGAGCCAAGAGGGACTCATTCCCCACCCATGGCGAATGGGTCCCACCTTGGACTTGTAAGTGGGTGTCAAGAACTAAGTCACATTTAATGTTATTTGTTGGGTTTACATTCAAAAATACACTTAATTAATCCTTATAAGGGCATAAAGGGGTCAAATAAAGCATAAGAAAGGTGTAAATAGCGAAATCAAGCCTAGAAAAGAATGAAATCTTGTTACAAGACTTTACAACACTTCAAAATAGGACTTGATAAGTGATGAAAAGGTGATTCTAAGGTGAATTGTAATGAATAGAATCTAGAAAAGTGTAGAAATGTTTTACAACACTTCACAACACCTTCACAAGACACTACAATTTGAATTTTAAGGACCTAATGTGATGTTTAAGTCACATTACAACACAAAATGAGAGAAAAATGGATCAAGCATCATGAAAAAAGGCCTAAAAGACCATGAAAATGTCAAGGGGCCATTTTTCTATGGTTCACATATATATCTGCTTTACCCACAAACACCTACAACATCAATTAGGTTAGCCTAATTAAAAGTATCATACAAATTATAACTTGTCGACTCAACATACACACATACATGCTTTACACTAATATTAAAAACTTGTAACAAATAAAAATAGGTTGGTATGGTCCTTTAATATCTCCCACATAATGGATCAAAACTTATTAAAACTTTGTAATACACAAGACTTATTAGGTTGGCATCAGTAATGATCTAACAATAAATACACCAATTATAAATCCAAAAATTGACACTCAGACCTCCAGACTTCATGCCACTTAGAATTCACACTCTAATGTCCTAACATTTCATAGCTCCCACTATCACTGTCATGTATGCTGCATTTAACTACCTTGAAGAATGCGTTGCCTTTTATTATGACTACATTGTTTACCCAATGGCCTACAAGGGTATTGATACGTAGCTTTTAATGCAAGAATTTGAAAAATTAATTATGTTATCATCCTTTTGCTTATGTTTCCCCTTCAAAAGATCAAGGATCTCATTCTCATAGAAAACATGAAGATCATCCTTTAGGCTTTAAGATAATGTACCTTCAAAAATATCATGTTTTTTCAGCAAAATTGTGACATTTGAAACCCTATAGAGAATGTTCTTATATCCACCAATGCAAGGTAGGTTGGCTCATGATTATAGCACCATGTTGTCCCTCCATTTCACTACTTGCACAACAAATGTGTCTTTATAGTTGTCATTAAACCCTACCTCATGAGGTTCCAATGTAATACCCCCATGTTGTTGATACTCTTTGTTATTCTTTGATACTCTTATGTGTTAGTTTGTTACTGGTTTGTGATGGTGATTGGTTCACCAACTTGGTTGTATGTGGATAGCTGGTTGTTGCACTTGTCACTATTATGATGATTTATGATACTTTATGTGGTGGTTAGATTATTTGATTATGCTATGGTTTCTTTAATATTATATATGTCAATGTTGTGATTCTATGATGTTATGTTTTTTGATATGATTGTTAGTGAGTCTTGGTGAAAGGACTGAGTAGCATCACTCACTTAAGAGTGCCCTGCTACCCCGCAATTTCCTTTCACGGTGTGTCTGCAATGGAGATTTACATGTTACTTGACGTTTATTTGTATGCAAGATTTGCAAGAATAAAGTCTCAATTCCACCTGCTTCGGTAGGACAATGCAAGTATTAAATTAACCCAACGGGTACAATGTTGAAAAAGGGAGTTGATAAGGAAGTGTCCCTATCCCAAGTCTATCATCCCGTTGTGAGTTTTGTTGGGTCGTGATTTAGGTTTTGTCCTTTTCTTTGTATTGTTTGATTGTTGAGTATTTATTTCATTTATGGTTAGTGGTTCTTTAATTAATCTTTATGTTATAAGATTAATTAATGTTGTGTTGTTGCTTTGATTAATTGCAAGTTGGTATAATGTTGAATTTTAAATATATTGTAAACTAAAAGTTATTTAATTAAATAAAAGTGTAAGTAATTAATTTAAATAAATAATGATGATGATAATTATATATTAACTTTTTACTGATATTAAATTAGAAAATCAAAAGAGTATCTTGTGAAGATAATATCATGAGAAAATAATTAATTTTTAATTTAAAATTGTGAGATAAGTGTGTTTTTAAAAGAAAGAAAAGAACCAATGAATGGAGGGAATTTTTGAGGAAAAATATGATGAGCTTTATTTATTTTTATTGTGACGGAGTTTTACACACAGAAGGGTTTTTTGTTTGAAAAAAGAAAAGAAAAATAGTTTTTTTTTGTGCTTTTGGGTAAAAGAATTGTTTTGAAGAAAGGATTGGTTCATAAGGGAGCTGAAGATAGGAAATTGAGAAGAAGTTGCAAAGGGGATTCTACATCGAATGAAGGACTCTAGGTTTTTGTTTTAATTTATTATTATTTTATTGTTCTATAAACAAAATTTGGTTTGCTGTGTTTTGAAAATCCATTCCTCTATTTCTTTAGAAAGTGGTTCTGTGATTGAAAACTTGTTTCTATTAAACCCTTAAATCTTCTATGGGAAACTTTAGTAAAACCTTTTTGAAGTTCTTAAATATAGTTTAGTAGTGAAATTTATTGTTTTGAAATAAAAATCATTTTGATTATGGGTTGAATTCACATGCCAGATCTATTTTGGGTTTATTGAAAAATCTGTTGTTATATTATTGTTTTCAATCTTTTGTTTATATATATATATATATATATATATATATTTAAACAGAAGTAGATATACATATATATGTTATAATTTTGTTGTGCTATTTTAAATGTATATTTATAAATATTATGTACCTGCATGATTTTTAGTTTATGTGAAAAGAATGAAAACTATATTTTGTATTTGAGGGTATTGAATTATATATATATATATATTGCATAAACATTTATGGGTTTCCGTGCTTTGTATGTGACAATATATTAGGATAATATAAAATAAAATTTGTATATAATTATGCCTTTGTTTGAGTCAGGCGTTTTCAAAAAAACAATATTATAAGAATTATGCTTTCATTTCTTTATTTTTCTTCGTGGCAGATTATTTTATTGCAAAGGATTTTTTTTTTTTAAATATATATATAAATTATATTATAAAAAAATTATATTTATTTTATGGGGGTGGGGATCGGCCGAGGCCGCACCACCCACGATCCCATTTTGGTTGACTTTCTGCAGCCGCCATAGGCTGCACACATCAGCCAAGGCTATTGGTCGCAGCCTATAGGGGTTGCGGCCTACCCACTTGTGGTTCGCAATACCACAGGCAACAATGGTACTGTGTATGTAACGCCCCACCGTGCAAACCCAAAAGGAACTAATAAAGATGCAATAATTTTTTTTTAAAGAATATAATAAATGTACTTAAGTGTTCCAACATAACAATGATCCAAGTTACACAACTAAATCCCTTGGGGTACACGAGGTGACATTACTACACTAACGCATAACAAAGATAAAAGATTAAGCAATAATTAAATAGTTACGTAAATCCATTTATTCTCGTATCATCATTTAAAATATCCATTAACAATAACCATATTAATACCATATGTACATATGACAATAAATGAAATTATAAAGACATAAAGCATTTATATTTTGAGAGATATAACACAACATAGTCAACTATTACAAATGACAATTCCCAAATAAATACATGGCCTAAATATACTTTACATCAATACGATATTACAACATAATGAACATATAAAAAATTACATCAAGATCTTCCCATCACAAGTGGAAGACGATACATCAATGAATAGAATACATTTGAGGTATAAACATACATCTGGTACATAAGAACACTGGATCAACAACATCTGCCAAAACCCTACAATAAAAGAAACAACTACATCCAAAGGGAACCCAACAGGGTGCGAAGCACATTCCACCCAACCACCCCCGTGCTGGGAGTCAACAAGGAAGGATCCCCAACCAAGCACATCAACAGTAACACAAAACTAACTCCATACTAGATACCATAACATCAAAAGACCACATAGAAACTATTCCATGATAAATCACCAAAATACATAATAATAGAACACTTCGAAACATAACATTAAACCACTTTACAGATGATACAACCGTAACTCATATAAACACATCACCAATAAGTTTCAAGACATAATATCAAAGGACTACTTCTAGAGGACTTCAATAAATCAACTAACACAAATGGAATGTTAGAGGAGAGTGTCATCGCATGGCTTAACATGAATTATCCAAACAACCCATCACAAGGTGCCACCTCCATCTATACATGAATTATCCTAACAACCTAGTTCAAGGTGCCGCCTCCATCTACAGTTCTCCTGACAGCCTATCTCAAGGCACCGCTCCATAGGGTTACTCATGCGGAATCATTAACCTTTCGTGAAGACAAGGCAATGATCTTGCCAACCACGGCCTTCTCAGTCCCCTTTAGTCTATGATAGCACTAATAGGTGGATGAGGCATCACAATTATCTTATTAATGTTTAAACCCACCCATGATTAATTACTTAAATTATCACTGATTACTCTAACTCTACGTGGGTTACCCTGAGAACCCCTTTGTGCGCTGACCCCCACTAGAGCCACTCTCTCTAGACACTCAAGAACAAAATACCCAACACCAAAGGATTGTACCAACCAGAACATAGAACCAACAAATAGTTCATATGCGAGGCATAACCATCTTGCCCCCAATCATATGCATAAAATTCACAAAACGGTACAATCTAAGTGTACATTAACCAAAACCCAAAACATAAGAACAACATCAAATTACAAGATCGAAAATAAATAACAGTATCCCCACCTATGAAAGTTCTAAACAACAACTTAAATTCCTATAACAAGATAGGCTAACTCCAGGGTTTCCCGCAAGACATGACCTGATCAAAAGAAAATAATAATCGACTCAATGACTAGTCTCAAGAGTAAGCAATTTACACAAAAAAAACAACACTGCACAACTCATTTCAAAACACACTAAATTTCACCAATACAATAAATCAATTACTTGAGAACCTTCAATTAATTAACCCAAAGTTTATCTCCAATTTTCATAATTAACTATAACAATACAAGTTTATATAATTTTTCCAACATTGCTATATATGAAAATTATATAATTTATCCCTGTCCTTAATATGTAAAATTATCACTATTCAAATATATATATATCTATATATATACACATATATGCACTTTTCAAGTGTATATACATATATACATATATATAAATAATCATATATTTTAAAAATCATTATAAAAACATAATTGAATACTCCCAATGATATATATACATATATATATACATATACATATACATATACATATATATACATATACATATACATATACATATACATATATATATATATTCAAATTATACATTAAATTGAATTTAAATTAAATTTAATAAACAAAATTATAAACTTTAAAAAATAATACGAAATTCTCATTGAAAATAAAATGAGATTATAAATATACTTAGGCCGCCACCGCCTCCATTAAGGAGGCTGCGAACCTCCCCTTAGGGAGGCCGCGGCCTCCCCAATGGCCGCGCACAGTAGCCAAGGGTTGTCATGCCAGTAGCCACTTGGACTGTTGTGTACGGTAGTCCTTGACTGCTAGCAACCATCACTGTCATCCGCAACAAGCAGAGGGGGTACAGGGATACGGCATGGCCGACCTCTCCCCCATATAATTTTTTTTTTTTTATATTTTGTTTTTATTAAAACTTTCTCAAAAAGAAAGATTATGAATTTTGAAATATGTATATAAATATTATATATATATATATATATATATATTTATTTATTTATTTTCATTTCCTTGAAAATCAGAATATGAGAATTCTGACACAACATAGGTACATAGGGATATATATATAATTTATTTTCTTTTCTTTTTATTACCTATTTTATTAGATATCACAACTTCGAAATCCAAGCCCCTGTATACTTTAAAATAAAAGGGACAGTATATATATTACAAAAAATTCAATACCCTCAAGCACATAGTATAGTTTTTTATTCATTTCACAAAAAGGTGGAAATCGAATAGGGATACCAAACTTAAATATATATATTTAAATAACTCAAGCAGAATAATAATATATTTATGTATATCTATTTTTGTTTAAATATATGTATATAAGTATATATATATCTATATATATATATATATATATATATATATATATATATATATATATATATATATATATATTTATGTATATATATAAATATATGTATATAAGTATATATATATATATATATATCAAAAGATCTAGAACAATAATATAAGAGAAGATTTTTCAATAAATCTAATATAGTCCTGGCATGTAAATTCAACCCACAAGCAAACTGATTTTTATTTTGAAACAATAAATTTCACTATTTAAATTATATTGAAGAAATTCAAAAAGGGTTTTACTAAAGTTTTCTAAGAAGATTCGAGAGTTTTAATACAAACAAGTTTTCAAATCACAAAACTTCTTTCAATGAATTTATTTTAAGCACTGTAAGCCAGATTTTGTTTAAAAACAATAAAATAATAATAAATAAAAGAAGAAAAAACCTGGAGTCCTTCATTTGATGAAGAATCCCTTCTGTAGCCTCCTCTCGATTTCCTCCTGCAGCTCTCTTTTTCGAATCTATCTTTCTTCAAAACAATTATTTTACCCAGAAGCACCAATAAACTATTTTTTTTTCTTTTCTTTTCTTTTTACAGACAATATTTAGAGAAAACCTTCTGTGTGTGAAAAAGTCTCTCCTAAAAATATAAATAAATCAAAATCAATAAAGCTCTTCTGCTTTTCCTAAAAAATCCTCCCTTTCTCATTGGTCCTTTTTATGCTTTTAAAAGCACACCCTTATCTAAATTTTTTAATTAAAAATAAATTATTTACACAAGATATTTTCCACACAAGATTTTCTAATTTAATATTAATAAAAAGATTACATTTAATTATCATCATCAATATTAATTTAATTTAATTTCTTACACTTTAATTAATTAAATAAATTTTTAATTTACAATATATTTAAATTTAACATTTTACTAAATCATAATTAAATCAAGTAACAAGACAATATTAATTAATTATCTTATAAATAAGATTAATTAAATAAACATTAATCATAAATAAAATAAATACTCAACAATCAAATTACACAACAACGAGAACAAAACTTCAATCATGACACAACAATTCGCAATAGGACAACAGACTTGGGATGGGGACACTTCCAAATCAACTCCCTTTTTCAACATTTTACCCGTTGGGTAAATTTAATGCTCGCCCTATCCTGCCGAAGCAAGTGGAATCGAGACTTATTCCTGCAAATCCTGCATACAAATAATCGTCAAGTAACACATGCATATATATATAATCAAAAATATCATACCGTGAAAAGGAATTGCAGCGTAGCAGGGCACTCGTAAACGAGTGGTGCTACACTGTCCTCTCAAAACATCTATTCTAACAATTACAATACCAATGATGAAATAACATTTCTAAACTAACTGATCATATGATAACATGATTACTTATCTACTGCATCATAATATAATACTGAATCCAATTAACATCATAGAATCATAACATCGACATATATAATACTAAGGAAAAACTATCACATAATCAAGTAATCTAAACACCACATAAAATATCATAAATCATAATAATAATGTCAATTGTAGCAGTCATCTAAACTATGCATCCGCACACACCAGACAATAAGTAATAACAATCACAATCACAAAGCATCAATCCAAACAACATGAGGGGTATTACAGTGTACCATAGGTTGGGTGGGGGCAGCGGGTATTATAATAAATGGTTTCTTTTTTTATTCATTTAAAAAAAAAAAATGCATTTTCTTGTATGTGAATTCGTTTATATTTATAAATGTAAATATCTATATATATGTGTGTGTGTATATATTTATATATACTGTGAGAATTGTACAGTATGATATTTATTAATTTTATAATGTGTTTTATAAAATGATTTCTATTATGTGTTTTATTTTCTTTTATTTATTTATATGTGTGTGTATATTTACATATATATAATAGTTTTGATATTCTATGATTAGGATTTTAATATGATAATTTTAAGAAAATTGCAATGATATAATGTAATTGTACAAATCAAAATTAAGTTATGTGTTTTGAATGGAATCAAATTTTCTTGAGTAATTGATTTATTAATGTGGTGAAATTTATCGTTCAATGAAATTTTTTATGGCATTGTTTTAGGTAATTGCTTTCTCTCGAGATTATTCGTTTAATTCAATTGTGGATTTCATTTATTCGGGTTTATGTCTTGCGGGAAAACCCTAGAGTTAGCTTATCTTGCTATAGGAACTTAAGTTGTTGTTTAGGACTTTCAGAGGTGGGGAATACAGATGATAGTTCTTATTTTGCAATTTGATATTTGGCTTATGTTTTGACTATGGTTGTGATTTTAGTTTACACTTGGATTGTACCGTTTTGTGGATGTTGTTCATATGATTTTGGCGAGATGGTTATTCCTCGCGGATGTTCCATTTGTTGGTTTAGTAATTCTTGTTGGTACAATCCTTTTGTGTTGAATATTTTGTGTTGAGTGTTTAGAGAGAGTGACTCTAAGCGGGGGCGGCGCACAAAGGGGATGTCAGGGTAACCCACGTAGAGTTAGAGTAATCAGTGATAACCTAAGTAATTAATTTTGGGTGGCTAGTTAAATATTAATAAGATAATTACGATGCCTTGTCTGCCTATTAGTGCTATCACAGACTAAAGGGGACTGAGAAGGTCGTGGTTGGAAAGATTGTTGCCTTGTCTTCATGAGAGGTGAACGATTCTACATGAGTAACCCTATGGAGTGACACCTTGAGATAGGTTGTTAGGAAAGCCATAGATGGAGGCAGCACCTTGAATTGAGTTGTTTGGGTAATCCATGTATAGATGGAGGCGACACCTTGTGATAGGTTGTCAGGATAATCCATGTTAAGCCATGCGATGACACTCTCCTCTAGCATTCCATTTGTGTTGTTTTATTGGAGTCCTCTGGAAGTGGTCTATTGTTTTGTCTTTTGGTGATTTATCGTTGTTTAGTCTTGTGAGTGGTCTTTTGATATTATGTTATCTTGTCTAGAGTTAGTCTTGTGTTATTGTTAGATGTGCTTGGTCGGGGATCCTTCCTTGTTTACTCCCAACATGTGGGTGGTTGGGTGGAATGTGCTACGCACCTTGTCAAGTTCCCTTTGGATGCAGATGTACCTTTCAGTGCAAATTTTTGTAGATGTTGTTAATCTAGGATTCATATGGTCTAGAGGTGTATTTGTACTACTGATGTATTTCATTTATTGATGCATTTCTTCCACGTGTGTTGGGAAGACTTTGATGTAAATTTGTCATGTGGGAGTTATTTCTAGATAGGTTTAGGGCTTGCTTCTTTTCATATCATTGGAGGCAACGTAGGGTAGATGAGTTTCCTGACCTTAGGCAGATGTCGATGTCCGTTGAATAGTATGAGTGGCGATTCTATGAATTGAAGCAATATGCAAAAATTAGCCATGATGAGGGAATGTTGGTTCAACCTTTTGTTTAGGGCTTAAACGCTTGAATCAGTGGTGGAGTTAGAGTCTTCGAGCCAAAGACAATGGAGGTAATAGTTGAGAAGGCTCGGTTAGTAGAAGAAAATTTGGCTATGGCATTGGGAGGACACACAAGATTTCATATCGGCAGTGCACTGACATCAGGTGTTGCTTCTCATTGAGGTCTGGTCCTAGCTGTAGGGTCCTCTAAAAGCCATCAAGCACCCACTAAGGGTGAGCACCAACAATGCTCCTAGTTGAGACTTGAGAACTCTCAGTCTCAGTAGGGAGATAGATATCAAAATAGGAAGATCCAAAGTTGGTAGTGTAATAGACCAAATCATTTTGTGCAACTTGCACAAAGCAAACAGTCGGCACCTTCATGAGGCAGTTTTCAGCAATTGAGTGCACCGGTTAGTGTCAAAGGATTTGGGCAAGGAAAAGGTTGCTTCTCATGTGGGCAGCACAGACATATTGCGAGACAATTTCCATAAGGGAGTACTTTAGGTTTTAGCCAAAAACTAGCTGCTTCTGAGCCGACAGTGGGCGATGCAGGTAGAGCACATTAGGTGTTTGCGGGTTCAATGGGACCCAAATGATGAGATTTCGGAAATGCGGGAGGATGTGTCCCATATTAGAGAGGATTATCCATTTTTATTTACTAGCTTTCAAGAGTAAGCCATGTTCTAGGGGGAGGATGTAATACCCCCATGTTGCTGATACTCTTTGTTATTCTTTGATACTCTTATGTGTTAGTTTGTTACTGGTTTGTGATGGTGATTAGTTCACCGACTTGGTTATGTGTGGATTCATAGTTTAGCTGGTTGCTGCACTTTTCACTATTATGATGATTTATGATAATTTATGTGGTGGTTAGATTATTTGATTATGCTATGATTTCTTTAATATTATATATGTTGATGTTGTGATTCTATGATGCCATGTTTTTTGATATGGTTGTTAGTGAGTCTTGGTGAAAGGATGGAGTAGCATCACTCACTTGCAAGCGCTCTACTACCCCACAATTCCCTTTTACGGTGTGTCTGCAATGGAGATTTACATGTTACTTGACGTTTATTTGCATGCAGGATTTGCAGGAATAAAGTCTCAATTCCACCTGCATCGGCAAGATAGGGTGAGCATTAAATTAACCCAATGAGTACAATGTTGAAAAAATGAGTTGATAAGGAAATGTCCCCGTCCCAAATCTGTCATCCCGTTGTGAGTTTTGTTGGGTCATGATTTAGGTTTTTGTCCTTATCTTTGTATTGTATTTATTTCATTTATGGTTAGTGGTTCTTTAATTAATCTTTATGTTATAAGATTAATTAATGTTGTGTTGTTGCTTTGATTAATTGCAAGTTGGTATAATGTTGAATTTTAAATATATTGTAAACTAAAAGTTATTTAATTAAATAAAAGTGTAAGTAATTAATTTAAATAAATATTGATGATGATAATTATATATTATCTCTTTACTGATATTAAATTAGAAAATTAGAAGAGTATCTTGTGAGCATAATATCATGAAAAAATAATTAATTTTTAATTAAAAATTGTGAGATAAGTGTGTGATTTTAAAAGCAAGGAAAGAACCAATGAATGGAGAGGATTTTTGAGGAAAAAGATGATGAGCTTTATTTATTTTTATTGTGAGAGAGTTTTACACACAAAAGGGTTTTTTCTGGTTTTTGTCTAAAAAAAGAAGAGAAAAATAGTTTTTTTTGTGCTTCTGGGTAAAAGAATTGTTTTGAAGAAAGGATTGGTTTAGAAGGGAGCTAAAGACAGGATATTGAGAAGAAGCTGCATAGGGGATTCTACATCGAACAAGGGATTGTAGGTTTTTGTTTTAATTTATTATTATTTTATTATTCTATAAACAAAATCTGGTTTGTTGTGTTTTGAAAATCCATTCCTCTATTTCTTTTGAAAGTGGTTTTGTGATTGAAAACTTGTTTGTATTAAACCATTGAATCTTCTGTGGGAAACTTTAGTAAAACCTTTTTGAAGTTCTTCAATATAGTTTAGTAGTGAAATTTATTGTTTTGAAATAAAAATATTTTGATTGCGGGTTGAATTTACATGCCAGATCTATATTGGGTTTATTGAAAAATCTGTTGTTATATTATTGTTCTGAATCTTTTGTTTATATATATATATATATATATATATATATATATATATACATAAGTAGATATACATATATATGTTATAATTTTGTTGTGTTATTTTAAATGTATATTTATAAATATTATGTACCTATGTGATTTTTCAGTTTTTTCACATAAACTAAAAAATCATATAGGTATATAATATTTATAAATATACATTTAAAATAACACAACAAAATTATAACATATATATGTATATCTACTTATGTTTAAATATATATATGTAGAAGTTTTGTTAAGTTTATAAAATTAAAAGATTGTCTATAGAAGTAATTTTGATTGAAGCTTTTGTTCTTCTTAGTAAAATTTTATTGGAAATGTTTCTGTAGAAAATTTGTTACCTCTTAGTGTAAAATTTGAAACAAAGCTTTATAGTGAAACCAGAGAGCAACCCAGAAGGTTATTGTTAAACAATAGAAAACTCTCATTAGAAGAAATAAGAAATCTCAAAAAATTTATAAATGAAGTTCTCTGTTAAATTTGGGGAAACAAAAACCTGTGGGAAAAACTTTGCTACACTTTTTCCTGTAGAAAAGATTTTGAGAATTTGAATTGAAACCCTTTGTTATTGAAATTGAAAATTTCTAATAAATTTGTATAAATTGATAAATCTCTCAATTTTTTGTAAAAAACTCTTTAAAAATAATTGTTCAATTATAGTATTTTTATTTATTGATTATATATATATGTGTGTGTGTGTGTGTGTGTACAAATGATATATATACATATACATATACAAATATATATATAAAAATTTAATTTGGTAAAATCGCAGTGTTGAATTTCTTAAAAATTTGCCATACGCGATTTTTAAATCACAGGATTTTTTTGGGTTTTGAATAAAATAAATATTAAAAAAAAATTGTGAATGGGAGGCACAGGGGGTGGCTACCCCCACGGCCAACCCCATAAGGGATTCGGCTATGAGGGTAGCGCTCAGCGCTACTCTCACAGGCGCATCGACATTGCCTGCATAGTCATGCCCCCATTAAGGGGTTTGGCTATGTATGGGAGCCGACCCCCTGCCTGTGTATTATTACATTTTTTTTTTAATCTTTTGTTTATATATATATATATAATATATTATTTTTAATACATATTATATATTATTTATAATATAATATATATATTCTATATTGTTTTTAATATATATATTTATAATATATATATATTTATAAAATTTATAATTTGTTTAAAATAATAATGTTAAAATATATTGATATATATTTAAATAATTTTTAAAATCAAATGATTTGAACTTGTATTTATTTAAATGTATTAAATACTATTAATTAGTATAAGAAAGCTATGAATAAATATTTTATAATGAAATGTATTAAGAAAAGAAATTGAAATTTTCATTATAATGCATGAATGCGAAACTAGAGTTAAATTGTTAGTTTTAATTTTCATGCTTTATGTTATTGATTTGATTAGATTTAGAAAATCCTAATAATAGATTCTTATTTTTCCTGAATTACTTTAAATTGTTTTTACTCTTATTGGGCAAATTGGGATTATATGGCCTAATAAGTCTTCTAGATATAGTTTCTTCATAAGGGAGTTGTTTTTATGATGATTTCATATTTTGAACAAACTAGGGTAGTGCACATAGTTTTATCCAAAGTTAGACACCTGGTATTACGAACAGGTTGTGATATCTATTGTTATATTCTTGTTCATTTGATGATTGTTTAATGTGCACCATGGCTACCTTAGTTAGTGGAATTAGTTTCCTTGTGTTATTATTAGGGGAGTAGCTCTTTATGAGGGCCGACACACAAAGTGGTGCTAGGGTAACTCATGTAGAGTTAGTTAATCAGTGAAAACTAAATCAACACATTAGGTAGTCCAAAACATTTAACTAGAATAAATAAGCCTCACTCATGGACTCAAGGGCTAGTACAGACTTGTGAATAAATCGAGAAGGCCTAGAATGGAAAAATTGATATCTAGTCATTATGAAAGATATTTGATTTCTGCAACAGATTGCACGTGGGGTTGGGTTTCATAAGAGGTTACTAGAGTAACCCAAGATGGGGGCCGAAACCTAGGAAGATTCTCTTGAGTAACCTATGCAACATTGTGATGACACTCCACCTATAATAATAGTATCCATGTGAACTTACTGTATTTGATCCTTCAGTTTTGGAAGCAATGTAACCATTAAGTTAAGTTGGTACTTGTATAGTTTTGTCTTTAGGTTTCATTTGTGTCTAGGGTTTGTAGGTTATGTCTACGGAACCTTTTTACTATCTCCTAGCATGTGGGGTGGGCCTACAGATACCACATGGTTGGGTGGAATGTGCACCTTACACCGTTGGGTGCCCAGTTCTTATTCGTGGCGATGAGTACTTCTTGGATGGAGAGTTCGTATGTGAAAATGTACTTTCTTATTTGTATCAATGGAAACCTTATTCATGTATCACTCCTCAATTGTAATCGAGGAGAACTTTTGTAATACGTAATTGTACATTTTTTATATAACCTACCTCATTTGGAAATGAGTATTGTAAATGTTAATATAAATGCAATTTAAGAAAGAATCATTTTGTACATTAAACCTTCATTGATGTAATTTAATTATTAATGAATGTATGCTCTTAAGTTTATGAGAATTGAACATATGCTATGTTAATTACTTTTATCATCTATGGGATTTACATGCAATGCGTCGCCGCATATCTTAGGGAATGTTTTCATTAATGAAGTTTATGTTTACACTTTAAATTTTTTTTATTACACTATCATAGTCATTGCAACATTCTTTAGGTTACAAAATGGGGCATTATAGATTGGTATTAGAGCAAAGGTTCTAACACTAGATGCTCAGGGTAATTGTGAGCCCATTAGGTTGACCTAGATGTTAGACTAGGTAGTATTTTTTCTATTAGCCTTGTCTATTTTGTATCTGAGATTTGTTTTTGTTTTTGTGTAGGATCATTCCTAGATGTTGTGCTAGAGGTCGTGGTCAAGGTCGAGGTGGTGGCCATGGACCAAACCCTCAGGTTACTCCCCCTCAGAGCTCCCACTAGATCGAGCATGTTAAACAGTTGGGTCCTCAGTTGGAATAGACAAGTGGGGAACGGATTTCGATTCAGCTAGAGGTTGAGGGAGCACAGCTACATCCCCTACTAGAAGAGGTACTTGCTAGACTTAGTCTGAGGTAGGAAGTTGATCGGGAGGTGGTTAGGGAATGTGATAGATCTCCTAGGAGGATTGTCAGTACTGTAGAGCAAGATGCCATAGTTGCAAGACATATGAGGAATTTTTTGAGGGCACACCCTCCTACATTTGATGGCACATGTGGTGGTCTATAAGCAGAGACCTAGTTATTAGAATTGGGTAGATGTTTTTATATGCACCCATATGGTAGCAATACCCAAGCTAGATGTGCCATCATGCATCTAAGAGGTTTTACCTCTACTTGGTGGCATTTGGAGGCATAGAAGCTCCATCTGGAGATTGGGTCAGTTTCTTGGAGAATGTTCTTAGAGATATTTAGAACATGTTTCTTATCTAAACATTGGAGGCAACGACGAGCTGACGAGTTTCATGATTTATGTTAGATGGCATTATCTATTGAGCAGTATGAATGCAGATTTTATGAGCTCAAACAATATGCAGGAAGTGGAGATGATGAGGCAATGCTGGTACAACATTTTATCAGTGGTTTGAAGACCTGTATTAGTGGAGGAGTTAGAGTCTTCGAACCGAAGACTATGGAGGTTGCAGTTGAGAAAGCGCATATTGTGGAAGAAAATCTGACTTTAGCATTGGGTAGACATACAAGTGTCCAGATAGGTAGTGCATCTATAGTAGGTTTTGGCCCATGTGGTGGTCGGATACAGACAAGAGGTTCCTCTAGGAACCAACAAACACCCACTAAGGGTGGACAATAGTAGCAACAGTGTACTCCTCAGAAGAATAATAATTCACAGCCTCAACAAGGTAATAGTTCTCAGTTAGGAAAGAACTATAACTGGTGGCACAATAAGCTCAATTGACAAGATCAACCATCTTAGAGTGCACAGTCTATATTTAGTAGAGGTAGCTTTCAACAATCCAATGCACCTTTGGGTGGCAGAGGATTTGGTATAGGTACTGGTTGTTATTCTTGCGGTCAACATGGAAATATTGCTAGGCAGTGTCCTATGAGAGGTTCTTCATGATTTGGGCCACGATCGACAGCTTTTGAGCCTATAGTTGGTGATGCAGGGTGTTCTCATACAGTTTATGTTGCGGTGAATAATCGCCAAGCCAATTATCAGAATATAGTGGTTGAGACTTTAGGTCAGTTACAGGGTGCTAGTGTTACTATTTCTTTTGATTCAAGAGCTACGGATTCCTTTATTTCACCTACCATTGTTGAGTGATGTGGTCTTGTGTCAATAAAGAAATGTGATAAGTGGCAGGTAGAATTCACCTCTGGGATGAAAGTAGTGGTAGAGAACCTTGTACGCAATTATGAACTAAGAATTGGTTCGTTATCTACCTTATTAGATCTTCATGTCACACCTTTTGTAATACCCCCATGTTTCTGATACTATTTACTACTATTGTTTGCTTTTATATGTTGGTGTGATACTGAATTGTGATGGTGATTGACTCATCGATTTGGTGTGCATGGTTGCGTAGTTTAGTTGATTGCTACAATTGATATTATTATTATGATTTATGTTACTCTGTATGTAGGGTTTGGATTATTTTATGATGCAATGCTTTCTCTCGAATGTTTTATATGTCGATGTGATAATCCTATGGTGATCATGTGATTTGAATTCAGTATTATTTTATAATGCAATGGTTTAGTAATTAGTTATGATGCAATAGTTAAGTATAATGTTATCTTATGATTAATTTGGTTAGAAATGTTAGTTTGTTATTGATATTTTAATTGTTAGAATAGATTAGGTGAGAGGACAGTGTAGCATCACTCGTTTACGAGTGCCCTGCTACACTGCAATTCCTTCTCACGATAGGATGTTGATTATATATACATGTGCTACTTGACGTTTATTTGGATGCAGGATTGCAGGATTAAGTCTCGATTCCACCTGCTTCGGCAGGACAGGGCGAGCAATAAATTAACCCAACGGGTAAAAATGTTGAAAAAGGGAGTAGGTTTGGAAGTGTCCCCGTCCCAAGTCGTCGTCTGTTGTGAGTCGTGTCATGACTGAAGTTTTGGTTCTCGTTGATTGTGTTGTTTGATTATTGAAGTATACATTTGATTTATGGGTCATGTTTATTTAATTAACCCTATGTTATAAGCTAATTGATTAAAGTTGTTTAGTTGTTTGATTTAATTGTGTGTTAGTTGAATATTAAATTTAAATATATAGTGAATTAAAAAGTGATTTAATTTATTAAAAGAGTAAATAATTATTTTAAATTAAATATTGTTGTTAATAATTAAATTAAATGAATATTGATGAGGATAATTAAATATTATATTTTTATTAATATTAAATTAGAAATCATGAGGAGATAATATCTTGATTAAATAAATTATTTTAATTAAAAACTGTAGATAAATTGTGCTTTTAAAAACTGGAAAAAGGACCAATAGAGGAGAGGCTTTTTTTTGAGAAAAGAAAGTAGAGAAGCTTTATGGAATTTATTGATTCTTTTATTATTTTTATGAGGGGATTTTCACAGACAGAACTTCTACTTTGTTGTTCTGGGATCTGGAAAGGGAAACATAAAAAAAAAAAAAAAATTGTTAAAAAAAAAAACTTTGGGAAAAATAATTGATTTGAAGATAGATTCGAAAAGGGAGCTGCAGGAGGCGATCGAGAAGGAACTGCAGGAGGAATTCGAAAAGAGGTTACAGAAGGGATTCTTCTCCAGACGAAGGACTCCAGGTTTTCTTCTGTCAATTTTATTATTTCTGTAGTGCTTTGAACAATCCCTGTGTGCTGTGTTTTGAAAATTTATAAGAAGAAGTTTTGTGGTTTGAAATTCATTTGTAAGAAAACCTTGAACCCTTTTGTTGAAAACTTTAGCAAACCTTTTTGAAAATTCTTCAATGTAGTTTTAAATAGTGAAATTATTGTTTTGAAATTAAAATCAATTTTCTTATGGATTTAGTTGCATGCCAATCTATATTAGATTTAATTAAAAAAAAAATCTTCTGTTATTATGTTATTTCTTTGGAATTATGGTTAAATATATATGTACATTTAAACAAAAATAGATAAATATATATATATATATATATATATATATATATATATATATATATATATATATATATATATATATATATATATTATTATTATTATTATTATTCTATTTGAGTTATTAAATAAATATATATATATATATATATATATATATATATATATATATATATATATATATATATATATATCTGGTGATTTCCAATTGATGTGAAAAGAATAGAAAATTTACTGTGTATGAAGGCATTGAATTAAATATTTATACTTATATATATACTGTTCCTTTTCCTTAAAAAAATATATACATATTTACAGATCAAAGTTTAGGGCAGATTTCGAGTTGTTTCCTTTAAATAAAATATACTTATAAAATAAATAAATAAATAAAATACAAACTATGCTTCGAAATTCGTGTTCGTTCTGGTTGTATATGAAATAAAGAAAACAGTATATATATATATATAAATTAATAATAAAATATATATAAAAAAAGAATTCATGAAAGAAATTTTTTATTTAAAAATTCAATGTTTTTGGGGAAGGGAGTGGTCGGCGGTGGCCGTACACCCCCGACCCCACCGCATGGTGAAGGTGGCAAAGAATTAATTAAGGCAGCCACTGTAGGGTCAGCCAGACGGCTTAGTGGGGGCTTCCCTTTGGGAGGTACGCACGCTTCCCTTGGGAGGTGAGGTGCGCAGTACCTCCCTGCTGCATGGGTGTTTTAAAATTTAATTTATTTATTTGTATTTTTATTAGTTTTTACTAATTCGTATTTTTTTTTAGTTATGCGTTTTCGAATTTAATTTAATTTGTATATATTTATATATATATATATATTTATATTATTATTATTATTATTATTATTTTTTAAAATATGAGATTTATTAAATGTTTTATTAAATAAATATTTTATTTAGATATAGGTGATTGTGGAAAGATTACAAGGTTATATAATTTTTTTTTTTAAAAAACATGATATTTATTTAATGTTTTTATAAAATGATTATTTTAAAATATGTATTTTTATTCATGTGAGTTTGTAAATTTATTGTGTAATATTAGGGCAATTTCTTTTATTATATGTTCTGATTGATGCGATTTGAAATAAATGGTATATATATATATGTGCATTTAAAGAATTTAAGGGTTGAGATTTTGAATTGATGATATAATATTTACTAGCATGCAATGATATAGTCTGGTTTGGGAAAATTAGAAGTAAACGATGTATTTGATTTAGTCACTTATTCTCGAGTTGTTGATCTATTCATTTGATGAGATTTGTTGTTTATTGTAAATTGTTTTATGGCATTGTTGATGTGTCGGTTACTCTCGAAGTATTCATTTTATTTAATTTGATCTTCTTTGATTTGGGTTTAGGTCATGTGGAAAAACCCTATAGTTAACTTTTCCAGTTATAGGAACCTAAGTAGTGTTTAGAACTTCCAGAGGCAAGGATACTGTGAGTTGTATTTGAGATTGTAATTTAATGGTTGATTTTATGTTTTGGCTTTGGTTAATGTACACTGGGATTGTGCAACTTATGAATGTTATGCACGTGATTGTGGGCGAGATGGTTAAGCCTCGCAGATGAATCATTGGTATGGTTTAGTATTTCTGGTGGTATAATCCTGTTCAGTTGGCTATTCTTGTGTTAGAGTGTCTAGAGAGAGTGGCTCTAGTGGGGGCCGGCGCACAAAGGGGCTGTCAGGGTAACCCACATAGAGTTAGATTAATCAGTGATAACCTAAGTAATAAACCACGGGTGGGGATTAAACACTAACAAGATAATTGTGAAGCCTCGTCCGCCTGTTAGTGCTATCACAGACTAAAGGGGACTGAGAAGGCCGTGGTTGGCAAGGTCATTGCCTTGTCTTCACGAAAGGTTAATGACTCCGCATGAGTAACCCTATGGAGCGGCGCCTTGAGATAGGCTGTCAGGAGAACCATAGATGGAAGTGGCACCTTAACTTGGTTGTCTGGAGAATCCATGTAGAGATGGAGGCGGCACCTTGTGATAGGTCGTCAGGATAATCCATGTGAAACTATGCGATGACACTCTACTCTAACATTCTGGTTGTGTTGATTTACTAAAGTCCTCTGGAAGTGATTTATTGATTTGTCCTTGGTCACTATTGGAAGTAGTTTTGGTGTTATGTTTCTTGGTGGTTTTATCGTTGTTAGTTTTGGAAGAGTATTTGATATTGTGTCTTGAGTTTCATTAATGTTGTGAATGTGACTTATTATGTTCAGAAGTGGTTTGCTGTCGTGCTTCTTGGATTTGTCATTGCTGAGTTTCTAAGTGGTCTTTGATGTAAGTTGTCTGTCTAGAGTTAGTCTTGTGCTATTGTTAGAAGTGCTTGGTCGGGGACCCTTCCTTGTCTACTCTCAGCACGGGGGTGGTTGGGTGGAACGTGCTTCGCACCCCGTTGGTTTTCCCTTTCTGTTGCAAATGTATCTTTTATTGCAGGGCTCTTTGGCGGATGTTGATGATCCAGTAGTTCTTTGTACCAGATGTATGTTATACTTCGGATGTAATGTAATCATTGATGTATGTCTCCCACATGTGTTGGGATGAACATGTTGTAAATTGTATATGTGGTTATTGGGATGTATCTTCAGTCAGTTGTATTTTATTATCATTTGGGATGGAATGTATATCCAGGCCTTGTAATTATTCAAGAATTGTCACTTGTAATAGTTGGATATGTTATGTTGTATCTATCGAAATATGTAACACTTTATGTCTTTATAATTCCATGTATTGTCACATGTGCATATGGTATTAATATGGTTAGTGTTTAATGAATATTTTAATGATGAATTGGGAATGAATAGATTTACGTAATTAATTAATTATTGCTATCTGTTTATCGTTGTTATGGGTTAGTGTAGTCATGTCACTTCGTGTACCCCATTGGAACTAGTTGTGCCTCGTAATACATTGTTATGTTATAATGCTTAGGTATGTTATTATATTCTTTAAAAAAAAAAAAATTGTTCCGTTGTTTTAGTTCCTTTGGGGTTCGCACGGCGGGGCGTGACACCTTTAGGATCGTATGATATAGTTTTAGGTATGGATTGGTTAGAATCTCATCATGCTATGATTGACTGTCGATTGAAGACAGTAAGTTGTATTAATGATTCAGGTGCAAAAGTTGAGATCATAGGTGTTCAAAGACCTATCTCTTTGTGGATGATTTCTACTATGCAATTGAAGAGATGTCTTCATCAGGGATGTCAACTTTTTTCAACAACAGTTAATGATTTGGAGTTAGAAGAGATTCGAGAGATATCTCTTGATGATCATCCTATCCTCAGAGAATTCATAGATGTATTTCCTAGTGATATACCTGGTATGCCACCGAAACAAGATATTGATTTTAGAGTTGACCTAATTCCTGAAGTAGAGCCTATATCTCGAGCCCCATACAGAATGACTACTCAAGAACTAGAGGAGCTTCATATCCAGTTGGAAGAACTATTGGATAAGGGTTTTATTCATCCAAGTGTTTCTCCTTGGGGAGCATCTGTCATCTTCGTAAAGAAGAAGGACAAATCACTTAGATTGTGTATTGACTATCGTCAATTGAACAAAGTAACAATAAAGAATTGATATCCTTTACCTAGAATCAATGACCTTTTAGATCAGATCAAGGGAGCTAATGTTTTCTCTAAGATTGATCTAAAATTAGGTTACCATCAGTTACGCATTGCAGAAGCAAACATTCATCAAACAACATTTTGAACTCATTATGGGCACTATGAATTCACAGTAGTACCATTTGGGTTAACGAATGCACCATCAGTATTCATGAGTCTGATGAATGGTGTCTTTCGTACATACCTTGATCGTTTTGTTCTTGTGTTTCTCGATGATATTTTTATCTATTCAAGAAATATGAAGGAACATGAAGAGCATCTGAGACAGGTATTGCAGTGCTTGAGGGAGAATCAATTGTATGCAAACCTAAAGAAGTGTGACTTCTTTCAGACTGAGGTGAAATACCTTGGTCATGTGATTTTTGGAAAGGGAATTGTTGTGGATCCTTCAAAGATCCAAGCTATTGTTGATTGGCCCGTGCCTACCAACGTAGTTGAGGTTTGTAGTTTTATGGGTCTTGTTGGATATTATAGACGATTTGTTTAGGGATTTTCTAGGATTGGGCACCCCATTACCTCTCTTTAGAGGAAAGGGAAGAAATTTGTTTGGATAGAGCAGTGTCAGTTGGCTTTTTAGACACTTAAAGAAAAGTTGACTAATGCGCCGACATTAGTTGTTCCTAATCCTGCTAAGGATTTTGTTGTTTGCATTGATGAGTCCTTGGAGGGTTTAGAAGTTGTATTGATGCAAGAAGGGCATGTGATCTCTTATGAGTCTCGCAAACTCAAGGATCATGAACTAAATTATCCCACTCATGATTTGAAGCTTTCCATAGTTGTCCATTCATTGGTTCGATGGAGGCATTTCTTATTGGGTCACCGCTTCAAACTTCATAGTGATCATCATAGTTTGTAATATATTTTTACGCAGCCTAATTTGAAAGCTAGACAAAGACAATGGATGGAGTTCTTAAGTGAATACAATTTTGAGGTGAAATATGTTCAAGGAAAAGAGAATGTAGTGGCTGAAACTCTCAATCACCGATGACATGAGATTTCTGCTATTACTCTTGAAGTAGATTTGAGGAGCCAAATTTTAACAGCACTTCCTACAGATAGATTGTATTAGGAGGTGAAGACGGAGATTGAATCAGGTAAGCCTCTAGAGGGTAGATTTATAAGGTATACTCTTGAATCAGATAGTTTATTGCAACATTTAGATCATATCTATGTACCACATTTAGGTCTTCGCACATTGATAATGACTGAGGCACATCGAGCACCTTACTCAGCTCATCCTGGTGTTAAGAAGATGCATGCAGATCTTTGACAACTGTATTTTTGGCTTGGTATGAAACGTGATATCGCTAATTTTGTATCAAGATGTCTTGAGTGCCAGAGAGTCAAAGCTGAGCATCAGCATCTCACCGGGTTATTGCAGCCACATCTCATTCCTAAATGGAAATGGGATATTATACAAGTTGATTTCATTGTTGGATTACCTATGTTGTCACATCGACATGATGCCATTATGGTTACTATTGACAAATTGACTAAGGTAGCACATTTTTCTCCAGTTTGATCATCTTATAATGCTTCATCTGCAGCTAGGATATTCATGGAGGATATTGTAAGGTTGCATAGAATTCCTCATAGGATTATATCAGATAGAGATCCTGTATTTACTTCAGCCCTATGGACTTCATTACAACATGCTCTAGGTACACAACTGAACTTCAGTTTAGCATATCATCTTGAAACCAATGGTCAAACAAAGAGAGTTAATCAAATTCTTGAGGATATGCTTAGAATGTATGTAATGGACCAACAATCACGTTGGGAAGATTATCTATATTTAGTGGAATTTTCTTACAATAATGAATATCAAAGTTCCATAGGTATGCCCCCTTTTTAGGCATTATATGGATGTCCTTGTCGGACTCCATTGAGTTGGGATCGACTTGAGGATAGAGTGTTACTTGGACCTGAGATGCTTCGAGATATGGAGCAACAGGTTGATCGCATTAGAGAACAATTGATAGCAGCACAAGATAGACAAAAGACTTATGCTGATGCGCATAGAGTCGACCGCCAATTTTTAGTTGGTGATAGAGTATTTCTTTGAGAGCGACCGCAAAAGAGTCCAATCCGATATGGAAAAGGCTCTAAGTTTGTGCCTCGATTTGTTGGGCCATTTGAGATTCTAAGAGGATTAGTCCTATAGCGTATTGACTTTCCTTACCACCCATTTTGTCACGTATTCATGATGTCTTCCATGTGTCAATTCTCAGACCTTATCATCCCGATATTTCTCATGTACTTGATTGGAATGTGTTACAAGTAGAGGATGGACAGCTAGCTTTGGAGCCTATGGGCATTCTTCAGCACCAGAAGCTCGTTCTCAAGGGTCGAGACGTTGATCAGGTGAGGATCCAATGGGATCCTAGTCATGAGACATCAGCTACTTGGGAGGATGCAACATGCATGAGGGAGCTTTATCCCTATCTATTCGCAACCTTTTAGGAGTAAGCCTGATCCTAGGGGGGAGGATGTAGTACCCCTCCATTTTTCTTATGTTTTCAGATAATATGTTTCACTTTGATAGACCCTAATATTTTGTTTTGATGTAATTGATCATTGATAGTAGAGCGATTATGGATTTATTTTATGATGTGATGATACACTGTTTGATGGTGATTATTTATGAGATGCTTTATGTTAGCATAGATGTTACTGCTATATTTATGCTTATGGTAGATTAATTGTTATTTATTTTGTTAGTTTGATGTGATGTTGTATTGGTGAGGAGAATAGAGTTGCATCACTCGCTTGTGAGTGCCCTGTGATTTCCATGATTTTCTCCTCACAGTGTGTTTGAATCATGGATTATAGATATGTATGTTATATGTTTGATTGCAGGATAGCAGGTACATGACACCGACTCTACCTAGTTTCACAAGTCTGAGCATGTCCAGACTCAACGGTAATGTTGATTGGGAGGTAGTAATGAGGTTTTTCCTAGTCTAGCCTTAAACGTAGTCACAATATGTTGTCAGTTTAGGTCTGGTATGTTTGGTTGTCATGACTAAGTTTACCTTGTTATTTTTTATGAAAAGGTTTATTTTGTGAATATAATTTTACATTAATGTTCTTTATAATTTAATGCTTATTTAAATTAATTTTAAGTATTGTAGATAAAAGCTGCATATTTTATTTAATTAATTAAATTAGTTTATTTGGTGAGATAATTTAGTCATTGTGATTAAAGTTATTTTATTAAATAAATTAATTAATTGATTAAATTTCTTATTATTGAGAGATAGATTAAATATTGTTTAAATGTTTTTGTGGGAATGAGAATTTTAAATTTGTTTAAAGAAAAAGAAATTAGTTGTTGAAATTTTTAATTAAATTAAATTAAATTAATTATTGATAATTGTTAGAAGAAAATATTTGTGAGTTTGTTAGAAGATATTTTCTTGATTTGCCATGTGTGATAGTAAAATTAAATGCAAATTCTTGTTGAGGATTTTCTCAGAGAGAATATTGCCAGAATTGGGAAGGAAAGAAAGCACTTCACGGAAAAGAAAAGAAAGAGAGAATTGTTGGAAAAATATTGTAATTTTTGGGGTTTTGATTTTAGAATTTTGGAAGAAGATCTAGGTTTAATTTTGGTACAGTGATTTCCATTCTATTGAAAGAGAAGATTTGGAAAGGGCTTTGGAAGTTGCACGCAACAAGCAAAGCTTTTCTTCAACAGTCAATTTTTCAAGCTACATGAATACAGGTTCTTTGATATTTATTTAGTTTATTGTGTATTGAAAAGATTGCCTATATAAAGATTCATTTTTGTAGAAGTTTTGTTAAGTTTATAAAATTAAAAGATTTCCTGTAGAAGTAATTTTGATTGAAGCTTTTGTTCTTTTCGGTAAAATTTTATTGGAAATGTTTCTGTATAAAATTTGTTAACTCTCAGTGTAAAATTTGAAACAAAACTTTATAGTGAAACCAGAGAGCAACCCAGAAGGTTATTGTAATGCCCCTTCTAAATAACCTAAGAATGTTGCAAAGGTGATATAAAAGTGTAATAATTTTTTTTTAAGTATTAATATAATGTTAATTAGTTGCATACATTCTTAGGTTACAACGATGTTACACTACTTTAAGTTTTCCATAAGCGACTTAAGTATTTCGCATTGCTCCCAATTAAATCATAACATAAGATAACATTGCATAATATTAAAATTTTCATCCATGATAACATAATAGAGTACAAACCATTTCTCTATACATTGCATTGATAAGATAATACATTGCTCATCCATCTGATGAGGTAGTTCCAAATAACGAATACTTTACAATTACATTGATCACCCCTTATACAAATGAGGGATGTTTTCAAATACATGTTTACAATATACAATGGTAAAGAAATAGAAGGAATCCATGTCCGAGCTCTCCATCTATGAAGCGCTCAATGCAACGAACATACTGGGGACCCAACGGAGTAAGGTGTACGTTCCACCCAACCATGTGGTACCCGTAGGTCCACCCCCCATGCTAGGAGATAGTAATAAGGCTACCTAGACCAAATCTACTAACCCTAGACACTAGTACATACAACTATAGGTTACATTGCTTCTAGATTTGACAATTGATTTGATACACATTCATAAGGTTTAAATGTTATTCTAGGTGGAGTGTCATCACAACGATGCAATGGTTACCCTGGTGTTTCTTCCTAGGTCCTGGCCCCCAATCCTTGGGTTACCCTGGTAACCTCTTACGAAACCCGGCCCCTATTGCATGCATTTGCGGAATCGAATGCCTCTTAAGGAAACGAGACATCAATTTTGCCATTCCAGGCCTTCTCGACTTATACTCATAACTGTAGAAGCTTATGAGTCATAAACGAGGCATAAACATCTTATTACATGTTTTAAATCTATCTACTGTGTTCTTTAGTTTTCACTGACTTACTTAACTAATTGTAAGTTACCCTGACACCGCTTTGTGTGTTGGCCCTTACAACTAGCCACTCCCCTAAACATAACATGGGTACTCAAGGTTCACTAGCTAGGGTTGACAAGTGCACAACTAGACAAGTAATACCAGATTTACCACAAAGTACAATTACATTCCATTTTGTAAAACAGGTGCACTACCCTAAGCTTGTTCAATCACATATAATCAAAAATCAATTTCATTTCTTCCCCCCCTTTTTCAAAATTTAATACTGGAAGACTTAATCATTAATCTATTTTCCCAAAATGACCATGTAAAAAGGAAAAATCATTTTTTTAAAACAATTTAAAATTCAACAGTAAGATATTCTTTGGATACTCTAAATCCATGTGTAACAGTTTGAGAACAAACATATTTGCAGATTGTCTTAATTATAAATCTTTAATAATCAAGAAAATAACTACTTCTATATTGCTGATTTTCACAATTTCACCATTTATAATTCACTATAATTTTTAAACCTTTATTTAATAAACTTCTAAAACTTCATAATTTTAAATGAAATAATATACATATATACAATTAAATTTTGTATATATATATTTCCTTATAATTTTACAAAACATTAAAATATAATCAAAATATCATATATATATATATATAATATTATAATTACATATCACTATAAACATTTATTATAAAATTCGCATTTAAATGAATCTCAAAATAAATATATACGAATTCGTATCACTCACTTTTTTTTTTAAAGAAAATAAATTTAATTTAATTTGTTTACTTCGGGCGCTGTACGCGACCTCCATAGAGGAGGCTGCGGCCCTAACAGGGCTGCGCCCAGCAGCCCTTGTGGCTGCTGTGCGCAGCCATGAGGGCTGCGCCCTCCGTATGGGGAGAGGGGAGGGTTTCGGCCCTCCCCAAACCCTCTTATTTTGCTATATATTTTTTTTAATTTTTTTTTTAACAAGTAAAAATCCTGCGGAATTAATATATCCGCATTTCGGATTTAATCCGAAATTTTACCAGATTTAACTTCGCCCGTACGGCGATTTTTATATTATTTTTTTTTTAAAAAGAAACTTCCAGAACAATATATTCATATAAATTTATCTCTAAATAAATATCAAAAGAACCTTTAAACACAGAAGTCATTTTCTGATGAAGATTTCTACAGAATTTTCTACTGTGAATCTGGAAAATTTCTGGGTTTAACAAATATCTTTCTTTCCTTAAAGTTTTCTTATAATATAGATGAAAAAATTAAACCTTTTTGCTGTTTATTTCTCAAGAAATTTCCAGTCAATACACAATAAAAATTAATTTCAAAAAAAATAAATAAAATCATTTTTCCTGTTCTTTATTCTAAATGTTTGCAAAAATTCTCAAACTTTCAACAGCTTATCATTCTACAACAGACTTTCAAGAAAATGAAACTCATTCTTTTCTCAAGTTCTTTTAAACAAAAGAAAATCCAATATTAAAAACAAGAAGAATACCTGTATCAAGAAGATTGTCTGTAACTTGAAATCTTTTCCTGTTAAGGAGAGGATCCTTCTTGCCTGTAACACAAAGAGTTCCACCAAGAATCTCCCACCAAGAGTTTTCCACCAAAAATAACAACCCCAACAGAGAGGTAACAAATTCTAAGAAAAATAATAATTTCACAGTAAAGATATTTTTTTGCTTGTGCCCAGAAAATTTCCCCGTGAGGAAATTGAATAACCCCTGTGAATTTTCCCGAGATCCACAATAACCTCTTCGTAACCAATTTTTAAACAACCTCATCAAAGCACTGGCACACTTGTCGAGAGGTTGTTGAGAAAATATCTTCTCCACCTCTCGGCAATTTTTTGCCATTTAAAATTTTGCATGCAATTTATCTAATTAATTTAAATTTAAATTTTAAAACTCTAATTTTTAAATCACATGCAATTAACTTATTTATTTAATTTTAAATACTAAAAATAAATTTCAAACACAATTTAATTCACATGCAAATTATTTTAATTTATTCACTAATTTTCTAATCTATTTAAACACAATATAATTTATGCATTTAATAATTTAATCTGATTAACTAATTTATTTAATTAAATAGTTAAATCCTTTTAAAGATTAACTATTTAACTAATTAAACTAACTAATGTATTAAATAATTAAATAAATAAATTTCAATTATATTTAAATATTAATTTTAATAACAATAAATACAACACAATAATCAACATTAAACATAACCAACATTTACTTTTTCGAGAATAATTTAACCAACAGAAACACATAACAACCTACGACTCAAAACTGAAAACTAAAATTGTACTAATACTAGGGTTAAAGACCGGACCAGGATTAACCTAACTACTATCTCCCTTCAACAATTCCGTTGAGTCTTGACACGCTCAGACCTGATTACACAGGTGGAGTCGGTGTCATGTACCTGCAAGTCCTGCAACCAAACAAACAATGTACATGCATGCATATAAATATAAAGCAGTAACCAGGCACACCGTGCGGAGAAAGTCACAGATATCGCAGGGCACTCGCAAGCGAGTGATGCGATTCTATTCTCCACACCAATACACTCACAGAAGACTGACTCAATACATGTTGTTAGTCCATCATAAGCATATGCATATCCATAAACAACTGAAAATAATCATCTACTCTAAATCACATCAAATCTGAAAACAATAAGCATCTCACAAAGTATCATCATGTCACACAATAATCCATCATCGCTCAAAATCAGCGATCCAAGTATCCAACAAAATAACAAAGTCTAACAGTATGAGAAAGTATCAACAAAAAGCATAGCATAAACGGAGGGGTACTACAGTTATTGTTAAACAATAGAAAACTCTCATTAGAAAACAAAAGAAATCTCAGAAAACTTATAAATCAAGTTTTGTGTTAAATTTGGGGAAACAAAAACCTCTGGGAAGAACTTTGCTAAAAAAATTCCTATAGAAAAGATTTTTAGAATTTGAATTGAAAGCCTTTATTATTGAAATTGAAATTTTTTGATAAATTTGTGTAAATTGATAAATCTCTCAATTTTCTGTAGAAAACCCTGTTGAAAATAATTGCTCAATTATAGTATTTTTATTTATTGATTAAAATTATATATATGTATGTATGTATGTATGTATATGTACAATTGATATATATATACATATACATATACAAACATATGTATAACATTTTAATTTGGTAAAATCATAGTGTTGGATTTCTTAAAAATTTGTCGTACATGATTTTTAAATCGCAGGATTTTTTTGGGTTTTGAATAAAATAAATATATAAAAAAAAAAATTATGAATGGAAGGCACAGGGGGTGGCTACTCCCACGGCCGACCCCATAAGGGAGCTAGTTGTGAGGGCAGCGCCTAGCGCTGCCTTCATAGGTAGTGTAGATGCTGCCTGCACAACCGCACCCCCATTAAGGGGTTTGGCTGTGTATGGCAGTCGGCCCCTTGCCTATGTATTATTACATTTATTTATTTTGTTTTTAATCTTTTGTTTATATATTATATTTAATATATATATATTTTATATATATTATATATTATTTTTAATATATATTATATATATTCATAAAATTTATAATTTGTTTAAAATAATAATGTTAAAATATATTTATATATATTTAAATAATTTTTAAAATAAAATAATTTGAACTTGTATTTATTTAAGTGTATTAAATACTATTGATTAGTATAAGAAAGCTATGAATAAATATTTTATAATGAAATGTATTAAGAAAAGAAATTGAAAGTTTCATTATAATGCATGAATGTGAAATTGGAGTTAAATTGTTAGTTTTAATTTTCATGCTTTATGTTATTGATTTGATTGGATTTAGAAAGTCCTAATTATAGATTCTTATTTTGCCTGAATTGCTTTAAATTGTTTCTACTCTTATTGGGAAAATTGGGATTATATGGCCTAATAAGTCTTCTAGATATAGTTTCTTCATAAGGGAGTTGTTTTTATGATGATTTCATATTTTGAACAAACTAGGGTAGTGCACATAGTTTTATCCGGAGTTAGACACATGGTATTATGAATAGGTTGTGATATCTATTGTTATATTGTTGTTCATTTGATGATTGTTTAATGTGCACCATGTCTATTTTAGTCAATGGAATTAGTTTCCTTGTGTTATTATTAGGGGAGTGGCTCTTTATGAGGGTCGACACACGAAGTGGTGCCAGGGTAACTCATGTAGAGTTAGTTAATCAGTGTAAACTAAATCAACACATTAGGTAGTCCAAAACATTTAACTAGAATAAATAAGCCTCACTCATGGACTCAAGGGCTAGTATAGACTTGTGAATGAATCGAGAAGGCCTAGAATGGAAAAATTGATATCTAGTCATTATGAAAGATATTTGATTTCCACAACAGATTGCATGTGGGGTTGGGTTCCGTAAGAGGTTACCAGAGTAACCCAAGATGGGGTTCAGAACCTAAGAAGATTCTCCTGGGTAACCTATGCAACATTGTGATGACACTCCACCTATAATAACAGTATCCATGTGAACTTACTGTATTTGATCCTTCATTTTTGGAAGCAATGTAACCATTAAGTTAAGTTGGTACTTGTATAGTTTTGTCTTTAGGTTTCATTTGTGTCTAGGGTTTGTAGGTTATGTCTAGGGAACCTTTTTACTATCTCCTAGCATGGGGGGTGGGCCTACGGGTACCACATGGTTGGGTGGAATGTGCACCTTACACTGTTGGGTCCCTAGTTCTTTTCGTGGCGACGAGTACTTCTTAGATGGAGAGTTCGTATATGAAAATGTACTTTCTTATTTGTATCAGTGGAAACCTTATTCATGTATCACTCCTCAATTGTAATTGGGGAGAACTTTTGTAATATGTAATTGTACATTTTTGTATAACCTACCTCATTTGGAAATGAGTATTGTAAATGTAACTATAAATGTAATGTAAGAAAGAATCATTTTGTACATTATACCTTCATTGATGTAATTTAATTATTAATGAATGTATCCTCTTAAGTTTATGAGAATTAAACAAATGCTATGTTAATTACTTTTGTCATCTATGGGATTTACATTACATAGTGTGTCGTTGTGTATCTTAGGGAATGTTTGCATTAATTAAGTTTATGTTCACTTTTTAAAAAAATATATTACACTATCATAGTCATTGCAACATTATTTAGGTTACAAGATAGGGCATTACAATATATAATATATATAATATAAAATTAAATTAAAAAAAACAAAAAAACAAAATTAAAATTTAAAACAAATGAATTATTGATGGTTGACCCCGTGGGCCCCCAAAGGGAGAGGGGACACAGCCATAGGCTATTCCTAGCCTCCCCTGTGGAGGCCAACATTGCTTGTGGCAATGCTTCCCCCACACAGGGTGTGGGGAGCATTGCCACAGCAGCGCCCTCCCTGGGGTGGCTGTGTGTAGCCATGGTTGTGCCCCCCCACACATACCCAATAATAAATTTTTATTTTTATTTTATTTTCAATAAAAAAAATACAATCACCCTCCCCTGTTTGCACAGAAAAAATTTCTTTGTAATTTTTTTATAAAAACAGAAAAATTTCCCAGCCTGAAGAAAAAAATTCATAACTATCTATAACATATATATATATGCATATATATATAACAAAATATATATTTATGTATATATATATATATAAATATTTCCCTTGATTTATAGTCAAATTGTGCAAATTTTCTCTAGAAAATTTTCAAACACAATTTCCTGGTTCCAATTTAAAATTTAATATGAAGCATTTCAACTCCAAAATAGATGTTTTCAAATTTCATTTTGTTCCTTTCCATCTTTCTATTGTTAAAATTGAAGATTTCAGTTGCAAGTTTTGTTTTTCTACAAAAAGAATCTAAATTTCTTCAAGATTTCATCAGGGTTTTCAAAAAGATTTCCAAGCAAGTTTTTAAATTGAAAATACAAATTTCTAAACAATAAACAAGGAGAACCTGTAATCTAAAGCTTGAAGGAGAGTTTGAAGAAGAAATTTGAGCTTCCCTGCAAGAAGATTTTTTCAAAGCTCTTCCAAAATCCTCACCCAAATTCCAATAATGCATGAATTAAAAACATGAAGAACTCTCCTTCCTTTTAACAACAATTTATTTTTAAAATAAAATATCTTCCCCAAATTTAGTCAACCTTCTCCAAAATATCCCATCCACCATAGTTATTGCTCCTCTATCCAATTTGGAGATATTAAATTGCTTTTTTTAAAAATTTAAACCTAAAAACAAATTTCTTTTTAACATGATTTTATTTCTTCTTCTTCTTTTTTTAAATTTCTATTTCAAATGAATTTAAATGCTTTTAAACATTTTCATTTCCAAAAAGCATTAGAATTAAAAAAAATTCTTTTCAAAACAACTTTAACATTTTTTAAAATTTTCAATTCAAAAAGAATTTAACACTTATAATTTCCAAAATGAATACCTTGATTTAATTCCACACAATTAATTTAAATAATCCATAAAATAAATCTAATCCATAAAATAAATCTAATCCAAGATTAGATCATTTTATTAATTAATAAATTAAGTAACATTTCTAACAAGTTACAACTAGATTTATTTAATAAACAACCTAAATACAAAAAGCCACTTATTTACCTTTTTTCAAATTGAAATTAAATAAATCAAGGAGAGATGAGCAACAAAGAAGCAACTTAACTCGACTAAAACCCAACAACACACTATGACTAGGGTGATGGCTTGGCACAAAAAACCTAACTACTATCTCTCAATCGAAAACTGTTGGCCAATGGACACGCTCAAACCTGTGAAATCAGGTGGAGTCGATGTCCTGTACTTGTCAACCTATGAACAAAGAGTACATCGAACATGCTTATATATATATATATAATCAGGTGGAGTCGATGTCCTGTACTTGTCAACCTATGAACAAAGAGTACATCGAACATGCACATATATATATATATATATATATCATTATAAAACACGCCATGAAGAGGAAATCTCAAAATCGTAGGGCGCTCACAAGCGAGTGATACAATCCCGTCCCCTTCACCAATGCATAATTACTGACTGATGAATCTAACATCAATAATATAATCAATATCATAAAGCGTTATTAATTAAATATCTGCTAAACTAATTCCAAGCATGCCATAATGACAACATCAGAGTAAAATACCATCACATCAAAATATAACATTCGCATCACTTTACAGTTAGCGATCAAATAGTAACCAAGTACCATAGGAAAAGTAATAGCATAACAAAGCATAACAAAGCAAACAGTGTACGATAAAAAGAGCCAAAATGGAGGGGTGCTACATGTTGGAATACTTAAGTACATTTATTATGTTCTTTTAAAAAAAAAAATTGTTGTGTTTTGAGTTGTTACTTTGGGGTTTGCACGGTGGGGAGTTACATCCAAGGCACTACCACTCCAATCAAAACCTACTGCCTTAGAACAATGATTATAATGTTAAGACTACCACTGTGTTATAGACATTTTTGATTAAGGAATAATCCTTATAGGCATTGTCACCTTAAGAGTTTATTCCTCAAAAAATGACACTTCCTTCATGCTTTGATACCTCTTTACCTAACCACAATCATCTATCACCCAACCTTTGTAACTCAAATATCCTTCATGATGAAAATCCTCATACTATGGTCTCTATTTATTGTCATCTTGGCATATTTCTTGACTATCATGCATACATTAGTGAGGAACCTATCATTCTATCCTTTACTTGGTTTTCCTTGAGATCTAGGGACATCAAAGTGTTTACTTTATACCATTTCCCAAGGTACCAAATCCCTACTCCATGTCCTTTCATTATAAACCTCTTGCTTCTAAATAGATAAACCCTTATATGTGGTCTCAACAATATTATTTCATGTTGTATGAAATACAGGCCTACATACTATCTTCAATATAGGTTTCCCTCTTTAAAGAATGTTGCCCTTTGTGACATTGTTTTCATGCATTTAACCTCTACCACTCTATGCATAATACCATGCTTACATACTTCACTACCCTATATTTTCCAAGGTTAGCATGTACAAGAAGCTCTTAAGGGTTTGGTCTTCATTACCCCTCCATTTTCCAATCCTTCACAACCCTATCACAATCCCATGCTTGATATGCTGACTATTTTGAAACCTCTTTTAACTGACAGTATAAGATTGAATTCCCTTCTTGATGGAAATGTTGGTTCATTCAAGGTTGGATTTCTATCAACACTTGAACATCATTGATGTTCACATTCACAATAACATTAATGTTCTTAGTCAAAACTACAGCATTGATGCTCAAAGCCACTTGGAGATCATTAACACTCACAGTCACTAGGAGTGAGATCAATTCATCATCAACCTGCTTAATCACACTAACATTCATATATTCAATGTTGCCTCTTGATGAACCTGACACAATGGTTGAAATGGAAATGATAACCTGATTGCAATAAAATCATGCTAATTTTCCCATTGTACTTGACTAATTGCTAATGAACCCTCCTCTTGTAAGCAACAAAGACATAATTCCATCATATACAGAGGAATCAAAAGGCTACATCATCACTCTAAATCATATGAACTCTCTATTATATTCATGTAGCCAACCCTCAAGTCAAATAAACCTATGTTTATTCTTACTACCTTTTCAAGCATGAATAGGGCCTCAAAACCAAAGAAACTTGAATTCAAATCTTAATTGACCTACCTAGGTCCTTGAAAGGTATCCTTGAAGGCTTTGAAAACCATAATGGGAAAACTTCCATTTAAAAGTATCAAGTTCATTTCATGAATGGATTGTGAACATCCATTCTTGATCTATAAAACCTCTACTACTTGTTGCAATACAACTCCTTTGTTGCTTATTTGAAACCCTAGGTTTTTCAATCATAGGTGGTTCATAATCCCTACTGAGTGATTGCATTAGCAAAGGTTTAAAGCACGAAAAATCCAAACACTTATTCTTGTATCCCAAACAACAGAGGAAACAAAAGGCAATCTTCAACATGAATAAGCATTCACAAACATAAATATGAAACCATAGCCCATGTTTAGAAGGAAAGGAGCCTTCAAATGAATGAAAACACCTTCATCGTGCAAATAGAATATGAAAGAACGTTGCTTTGCATTTACAATCACTAAAATGAAGCCAAAACAACTCCATGAAGATGGATGCACATAGAAAAAAAGGTAGAGAATGCAACCAACCTTGAAAATAAGGGAGACAATGCTTGAGAATATAGTTAGGGAGTTGATCCTTCATCATAGTTGAGTGATACTCACAAACTACACCAAAAACACTAAAACCTATCTTTGCAATGCAACAAAAATCAATCATGGCGGGCATTTAGGAATTGTAGAAGTAGCAACAAAGGATTTCCTCTTTGAAAACTAAATCTTTCCTTCCATAACTCGTGCTATTTTCAACATTTTGCTCAAAAAACAAGTGAAACCACTTGCATGCAAAGAAACCCACGTAAGTTTCCCTCTCATCTTCAAAAAATCAAAGTTTCAACTTTATCTTTCTGCCAAATAGTTCATGGATTTGATGAAAAAAGGGCCTTTAAAAGGATTAAAATTCCTTTTATAATGTTATGTGCCAAAATAAGACCCCCTTTTGACCTTTACAATATATAACCTAAGACCTCAACCCATCATTAAAACATAAAATGGATTTAATACACTAGATTTTTATGCAAAAAAGTACCTTATCCAAACCTAGAGGTTTATGGCAAAGATTTAAACTTGGGAATCACGAAAAATATTGCAAAAATGGATACTTTATGACACCTTGAAATAATGATCAGGGTTTTTAAATGCAAATTAGGTTCAGACCCAATTTGGATTACAATACCATTAGAGTAGGAGATTAGATGTTGAGGGGGCCTCTATGGTTTATCTTCTTCTCTCTTATGTTGGGGGATTTTTCCTCACATGGGGTTTTATCCTTTTTATACTTCAAATACCATCTTTTGTATATTGATAAAGAAAATTCTCCTTAGGAGGTCGTCTTGAGTCCTTCTTCACTCTTTTTCTTTTTCTCTTTTGAAGATTGTTTCTTTTTCCTTTTTTTTTTCTCCTTTTCTCTATTTGTAAGAGATTATTTTGTACATGGATACCCCCATCAAATTTTTTTGTCAAAACCCATATTTATATCTTTGTATATTTGCAAATTTTCTCATTCTACCTAGAAATTGCACTTAAGGGCCCGTGTTGGTGTGAATGTGATTTTCTACCTATCTAATTTCCTTTCAAGATATTTTCACACTAGTCTAGTTACGTTTGCATACACCATTTACATTTTATGTCTAATGTCATAATAATAAGACACACACCATCATTTTTGTTTGTCCAGTGTCTTACCCTTGGCTATATATGCATGGGTTCTCTTATTATAAAGTTGAGTAATATAATAAATCATGTATACATTGTACCTTTTTGAGAAATATTGTATAATCATCTCTTCTCTCTTGTGTGAAAGGTAATTGATGCTACAAGTGATTCATGACTCTTGTAAACCCTTGTCATTTCTCTTACATCTTTAACTAGATGGTGGTGAAAGTCAAAACACTATCTTAAATACACGTAGAGCTTTCATTTGATAGCTAGTATTCTTAAAAACCTAATTTTGTGATACCCATCTATTTAAAATTGTCCTAAAACACATTATTCGAAAAACAAAATATTATAAATGATTATATATATACTTCCTAAAAAAATTTAATCGTATTTTCACTTTATAAAAATAATTATATCAACATCAAATTAAAAACCCATATAAAATATGTATAAATCATAAAACCCCATTACCATATATATTATAGTAGCTCTCCAAGAAATATCAATATACTTCTCATTTGAAGTTAATGAAAACCTCTAAAACAAAAGAAACTGAAAAAAGAAATATAAAAAGTCGGCTGCTCTCAAGTGTGATTATATAAGAGAGTGATGGTATGTGGGCGCCCAAATGTTAGGTGGCAAAAATGTCACAATCATGAAAAATGTCATATATTTAAATATGGTTGACTTTAAGTAAGTCTTGTAAACTGTGTTATCTCTACTATTGTTTGTATGATGGGTATCTATATAGTATATTTAAATGCTTGAAGAAATATTGTCATTGTAATGATTACATATAATCTTTTTCTTGACTCTAAAATATCCATTTTCTTACAATCTTCGAAAAGCTTTGATTGTTTTAAAGGTGAAAACAAAAAATGGAATCAATGCAAGACTTATTTGTTTAGACATGTTTACAACTCTTCTTGTTCTTATTGGGTGGTTCTATTGACCTCCACTACATATCTAAGTCAAGTTTCACTACACATTTCAAATAATCCCCAATTAATAGGGCAGTTTTATTTGTGTTTTTTAAAGATAGATTAATGATTTTATTTATGGATGTAAAGATTAAAAAGTGCTTCTTTTTGTTTTCAATTTTTAGTATTTGTTGTTAGGTAGTATATTTTGTTATTATAATAAATAATTTTAATCAATAAATTTTTTATTTTTAATATTGTTTTAATTTAATTAGTTGTGGGTATTTATTAAAATTTGTTCTTTCAAAATTTAACAACAATACATAGTATGCATGTAATAAAATGTGATTATATCAATAGTCAAAGGATCGTCAATAAAGAAAAATAGTAAAATTTATATAACTTCTATCACCCCAAAAGAGTCATGAACAAAAAGGGCATTGATCACCACCCATTTGCGCAAATACAATAATTAGTATTAGAAAAATCCTTAGTGAACCACCCCTATATCATCCGTGACTCTACAATCAGTAATGTTCTCCACTTCTAACACATTTAGAAACTTGGTAACTTTTCCTTTAATTTAAAGATGAAAGGAAAACACCATAAATCACCTCTGCCCTCCTTTTCAATTTATGCACCTTGTAGCCACTAAAGACAAGGATGTGTGGTCATTGGTGACCTCTAGGTGCCCCTAATTATGGGAATTGTGAAGCCTAATAATACCTTGCTAATGTGCATAATGTTTCCTTTGAACTTGCACCTCCCTCAATAAATTTAAATATTCATCTTCTTTTCTAGCACTAACAAAGGCCCCTGAAGAAGGGACCTATGCATCATTACCTACTACTATATCCAGACCCTTCCATTTGAATTCTAATATTGGGGGATGTAACAATATTCCTTTAAAATGATCTAACAACAACAAATAGAGAAGCCAAATGCTTTGAGTTTCCTTCAAGATGCACATGACCAATTTTGAGACAAAATATTACCTAACCTAGCATTTGGATCTTGATGGTCATTGCAATCATATCCCTTCATCACTAAGAACTATCTCAATAAACCCTAATGCAATATAGAGGCTAAACAAATTTCCAAATTAATGACCTTTAGATATAAGTACATCACTAGCCATACAAGGACTACTTTTGAGTGCTAATACACTAGCTAACAAAAAAGCCTAGACACCATGCACTTAGAATATCAATAAATTACCCAACCATAAGTTTATTATAAAATATTTCTACATTCCCATTATAGTGGTTGTTTTGCTTCAACACTTGAGAGATACTTTGAACAAACACTAAATTAAAACATGACACTTCTAGTGGTTTCATTTCCTAGCCCAAGGTCATGAATCAAGAGAATAAATTAAAATGTGGATAGGTTTATTATAAATAAAAAAATTCCTTCCTTCCCAAACCAATGGAAATTGATTACTTAAAGTAGTCAATAGGTCTTGATCTACTTTTTAATTGGCTAATAGATCTACCACTACATTCAACAGATACTTACAATGTTGATAACTTACTTATAAAAACTTGGTACTTAGAGCTATCATTTCTTCAAATAATTCTTCATATGTCAATTCAATCAAGATCCCTTCTTAAGATAATTGATTAAAATCATGAACTCACCTTATGTTGGAAGAATGAGGAGATGCCACTGATGTAGTTGTTGGAAACATGAGCATGAGGGATAAGAGCAAGGTATACTAGATTATGTCTTGTAGTGTTGTCATTGATGTCAAAATTGTATCTTGATGTGGGATCATGGTGCAGATCATTTTGGTTGGTTCTAACATGTTTTGGGATGTTTGTGGAAGAAAAATTTGCAAGAAGGTTTGATCCAGTGAAGATAATTGTGATGAAAAATGACTAAGTGTGTATACCACTATTTCTAGGTATAAAGCATCTAGCTTTTTGGTCCACACTGGTCCACAAATGAAATTTTTTCTTTATGATTCTAGTATGTTTTCATTGGTTGATAAAAGTATCTAATTCCAAAATTCCATCTTATTTTGGATTTTGGTTTGAAAGTTATGAATGACAAAAGTTTGGTTTGGTAGTTACAATAATTTCTTGTACAGTGCATATGAGTTGGAGAGTCTACACTTCTCTATAGATAGGATTTTGGTCTGTGGATTTAAGGAGATGTTAACATATGCCAGTAGAGTGTGAATTCTAGATGGCATAGTATTTTGCTGCCAACATGTCTGAATATGGGTATACATTTGAAGAATTGTTGTGTTAGGTCTTTTATGGTATCAACCTAATAGGTGTGAAGGTATGTGAAGGTTAAGTAAGTATTGTGGAGTTATGTGGGAACTATTATAGGTAAATTCTAACCTATTTCAAATTGTTTTAAGGATTGACTCTTTGTGTGAGGCATGTGTGGAAGGATTTGAGCCGACAAGTTATATATTGTCTATTTTGTATGATACATAGATAATTAGGCCAACCTAATTGATGTTGTGCTTGAAGTGGATATATAAGCTAGATCCTTTTCAGTGATTTGAGATTTGTAAGACATATATGTGATGCGAATTGAGCGAATATTATCAAAGCGTTGTGAATCTTTAAGTTGTGAATTTTGAGTAGTGTGTTAGAGTGATGTGAATGTAGAGGAAAGAAGGGTGTTAGATTATAAATAGATGAAGTGTGTAAAGTTAGTTTATTGAGCTTCATTGGAACTATATCATGCATATGACAAATGCAATTTGGTAACAATTCAATCTAGGATATGAGCCACAAATTTTTTTCTATCTCTCTTTCTTTCAGTGGATAGTGAGTTCACTTGGACAGTGAGTCCACCTACAGTGAGAACTTTTGTAAATATACTATAATTGATTATAATATATTGTGAGCTAATCTGCACCATGGTTTTTCCCATTTTGGGCTTTCCACATAAAAATCTTGGTGTTCATGTGCTATGTGATGTTGTTGGATAATTCATGCTTTCTTTCATTATTGTAATTGAATATGTTATGTGGATTGGATGTTTAAATGTTTGAATGGTTTAAAATAATATTGATTCACCCCCCTCTTAGTATTTTAGGTGTTGAACAATTGGTATAAGGAGATTAACCGCTTGGGGAAGATCTTGGAGGTTGAACACACAATTGTTAGAAGGCTACCTACTCCACCAGAAAAGATTCCTACTATTGGATTCATGGAAGAAGATTGCATGCTTGAAAAAGATGGAGAAATCAAAGTTTCCCTTAAATATCTTGAAAGGACTGAAGGTGAAAATAGAGATTTGAAAGAAAATGTCAAAGAAGCATATGAATGCATCAGAAAATTGAGAGAGAAAATAAATAATTTTAGAGAAAGGAATAAGGAATTTAATGGAAAATCCAATAAAGAAAATGAAACTATCACTGGTTTGAAGGTGCAAGTTGAAGAAAAGAAAATAATTGAGGAATGTTTGAATGTAATGGTGAAAATAAAATTTGAGGAATGTACAAGGATTGAACAAGAAGTTGTGAATCTAGGATCAGATCTATAAAAAGCAATGATTCATGAAGACATTCAAGATGAGTTCTACTAAGCTTGATGAAATGATTGCAAATAAAAGAGCTCTAAAAATAAAGAATGTTTAGGATTTGAAAGGAGTGAAAGTTCAAAATCAAATCAGACATAAAATGCTGAAGATAAAAGAACAATGGCAAGTAGATTTGGAATTAAGGGAATGAAGCTAGAAGACCACTAGTCAAACAACCAAATGCACAAAGGTACCCATATTTTAATGGTTTCTATTAAATTCTTGTAATAATTTTGGACATAAGGCTATGGAATGTAGAATCAAAATGAATTAGAATGTTCCACATTTTTCTATTCAATGTTTTACACGCAAGAAATTTGGTCATAGAGCTAATGAGTACAAAAGTCAAATGATGACTGACTATAAGAATGGTAGAATGGTTCAATTTTTCAAAGGATATTGTTATACATGTTATAGATTTGGGCATAAAGCAAATCAATGCAAATCATCTAGAATGAATGGAAAGAATATTGGTTAGAAGAATGTCATATGCTACAATTACAATAGACCTGGACACATTTATAATTTTTGCAAAAGCAAAAATATGAAGAAGGATAATCCATTAAAGAAGAATGAACCAATACAAAAGATTGATCCTATAGAAATAAAGAAGTAGATGGATAAGATATGGAGAAAGAAGGAAGAAACCAAGGTTAAGGATGAATTTGTACCAGCATCTAGTGCAGATGTTTCCTCCATAAACTAAGTTTAAAGCTTTGGCTCAGGGGGAGCTTTAATGAACATCTTTTATCCCCTATCAAAGAAATTGGTGTTGATTTTTTAGCATGAGGATATGTGATGTAGATCAACATGCTTGATCTATTGGTGAAGATTGTAGAAGAAAATATGACAATGCAAAAGATTTTGGAGCATTTGAAGGTGAATGTACACATAGTGAAAAGTTTGACAACTTTATTGTTTGAAGCATTCAATGTGAAATCAGGTCAGATTCAAGGGTTATAAGTGATTTTACTTAGCCAAATTCATTCATAACGAGCATTAAGAAAGGTGTATTGACTCAAGATATTATTCTAGCACTTTATAGATTAACTCTTCAAAAACGAAAGGTTTTTATGAAGATAGGTACCACCCAAATAACTCAAAAAATATCTATTCACCTTCATTTTCTAATATTTCATGACTATTCATAAAAAAATTGCATTGAATTGTTTGAGTTTTTCTTTTAACTCTTTTATTAATAAACTTTAAAAATAAGAGAGATAAATTATTTACAATAAAATAATTGTACAAGTATTCCTTAGAAATTTAGGCATCAATGATTCTTTCCATCAATTGAATAGATTTAATCTTATACATACATGAGAAAGGTAATTAAAAAGAGAGAATCAAATAATTATTCTAATCTTTTTATCACTTAGGATCCATGTGAGAAGAAAGTATCACACATGGTTCTAAATGAGAGAAAGAAGGAAGTATTCCTCTTTTCGACTCTAACACCCCCACTCCAATCATTTCTTTTATTTTTATAATTTTAAAAGTGATTGCTTCAACTTTAACCACTCAAATTTTTGATATTATTTTGTATTTCCCATTGAATGAATGACATGTTCTTTTGGAAATATTAATAATATTTAGCATTATATTATGGTATCTAATCTCTATTACTAAAACAATCATAAAATGTATGCTTGCATATTCATCTATAGGTCAAATTAGATATATCATTATTGGAATAATTAATACTAACATTTTTTCTTTAAATAATATTGTAGGGTTAAAAATAAAAAAATAAATTAGGATGAGTGTTTCATCAATTATTATTTTTTAATGTAAAAAAAATAAGTTTCTCATTATCCTTTACAAGTTGGTGGCTAATATAAACTTATATACCAACACTATAGTTTATAACATGAATAAGTAATTATCTTTATATTGAATACAATTTTTCTATTTAAATTATAATTTTAAATTCGTGATGAAATTATCTTCTTGCTCCTATTTATCCTATACTTTCCTTCTCTTCCTTATAATAAATATACAAAGGTTGGTATGAGATGGGTATTTATGAAATAAAAAGTTTTGCCATACTCTTTTTGTGTTGCTATAAATTGTGAATAAGATATATGTCACTACTTTCAAATATTCTAATAGATAATATAATAGGTGACCCTATTTATGATGATGTGATACAATAGGGGCTATCCATTGTAATAATTAAAATAGTGTTATGCCTTTTATATGTCCAATTTATGCATAAAACCTCTCATTTTTGCATACTAGCTATCTTTACCCTATTGGTATTGTTTTACTAGTCTTGAATTCATTGACTCCTCCTATTACCCCTTAAATTTGTGTATATAGTTGGTTATATATATTTAATATATTACCTTACTATTTTCTTTGCAAGTTTACACTATATAGTGATAAGTTAGATGCCCAAAGTTTAAGTTTTTAGTTATCATGCCTTATAAGTTCCCCTTATTTCGTTATTTTCTTGGTACCATTTCCTTGCATCTTTTTCCCATGCTTTTGATTATTAATTAATACTCATATAATGTTTTGATTAGATTAAAATTGGAAGGGTCAGTACCCATTACAAAACAGCCATAGAGGCAAACCAAGAACTCACAAGTAGTGAGAAAACCAAAAAAGTAAACAAAAACTAAAGCTTAAACAAATCGACTAGTGGGAAAATAAACAAAAAGAAACCCACAAAGCCAGGACCATCACTAAACCACCATACACCTATAGGTATCCCAATAATTTGAGACCAGTGATCACATTTCATTACTAAGATAGGAACTGGAGCTTTTTTTCTAAAGTCTCAAGCCCCTATTGAATGGCCTGGGTATCCATTGTGATGTCACAAGCTAAGGTGTCCACCTTCTTTCCCTTCTTCTTCTGCATGAGACCAGCATCCACACCTTCCACCAACCACCTCCCCTGGCTCTTCCTTAACTCATCCTAAAAAAATTGAAGGGTGAGGGCAGTATTCTTCATGGTTTCTTTGTTGTAGTAAGTGATAACACTCAGGAACTACATGGTCTTCTCCTAGTTCTGGTGGATGGCATCAATCTCAGTCGATAAATTCTTCTTTTCTTCCTTAGTACCAATGATGGCTTGAAGATCATCAGAATATTTTCCCACCTTTCCCACCTCTCAAATGACTTGGCAAAAGAAGTAATCATGTCCCAATGTGTCTTATTCTCCACCTCCCTAGGCCATAGGACCTGTTGTTACAGAACCTTGCCTTCTATAATTTGGATTCTTTCTTTAGCCATGACCAACTGACCCAAGAACCATTTCATAATATCCTTCTAAAAATTAATAGTCTCTAAAATTTCAATCAATTTTTTGCTTAAGGGATCAGCAGGGAGGCGAAATGACCTAGGTTTAGTACTAGGTTCCTCCAAATTGATGCACAGGTTGGGAGAATTTTGCGGGTTAGGGTTAGAAATGGGAGGGATGTTGGGAACCTATGAGTCATGGCCTTGATCCCAAGAGTGAACAGGAGAGTTAGTCATGGTTGAATTCCATGAATCCTCATCATCATTAATGTTATCAGAATCTTTCAAACTAGAAGAAATGGGTGTGGGTGTGGGCTCCGACAGGGGGGTATTATCATTAATAGGGGCTTTACCCTAAGCCCGGATGCTACAGTGAATGACAAGAGTTTTTTTGATAGTGACAGAGTCCAGCTAGGGTACCTAGGGGGTTGGTGGGGTAAATGATAGTCAAAGTGTTCTTGTGCACAATAGTAGGTGAGGGAAGTAGCATAAAATGAAATTTTCATAAGCACAAAATAAGGTCCTCGTGAATGGGTAATTTCTTGTATTTGGCCTTGACATTCCTAAAGATTTCTCAAGCAAAGACGTGAGCCAAAAGGGTAAATTCATCTTAATATTATACCTAAGATGATTGAGCATAGGGGAAAGGTGGGCGTGGAAGTGGTGGAACCACCCTTTAAGAGTGGCGTACCTCATGATAATTTCAACAATTGTTCTCCAAACACCAGGCAGGTCCACATAGTTAAAAACATTCTGCAACCTATGAACACCTTCTTTGTAGTGCCCCTCCATTCTCACTTTAGATGTATAGGTAGTCTGGCTAAGGAACCTAAAGATGAAGATAGAACATGAGCTTCTATTATTACTTTTGTGAGTATGATGCATATTATTATGTTATTATTATTATGCAGAGATTTATTTGGATAGTTAGGTGATGCAATAGTATGTTGTTAGGATAGGTGGAAAGGGTGGCATCATACTCTTGGACATATGAGGGACATATGGGAATGAGATACAATTTCTAGAATTCCTTTCCTAGTGCTTCGACTATTATGAATATGTGCTCTAACTTGTATGCTTGAGTCAATAAGTACTAGCCTACATCTCTACCTGAATTAGTAGGTCTGAGCGTACCTCTAATCCCAATGGTGTTGAGGAGATAAAATCTAGGCCCAAGTTATACCCTAACCCTATCCATTGTCCCCAATTAGGGATAATTGATTCGGTGTATGACCACCTTTCTGGGTTTTCATGGGACAATGTTTGATCTCCTTTACCCTATGGTTGGAGTGTTGCACTTTTGTGAATGTTTATGTTGTGTTATGTGATTATGTGACACCAATGTCTAGCTTTGAGTATGGATTCAGTCCAAATGGTACAAGTCCTTTGGTAAGTCGAGTTAGTCACTATTGTGATCATTCTCATTATTTATGTTTTGATGTGAATGTCTCCTTTTAGTAAGAATTTATTTTGTGGTTTATGCTTAGTATTTGATTGTGACCTATTTCAGTGAAGTTAGTTTCTAGGTCGGATATGTTGATGGTAACTATAATTGTCACATGTGTGCATTAAAGTGTGATTTAATGTTATTATATATATATATATATATATATATATATATATATATATATATATATATATATATATATATATATATATATATATATATGTATATATATATATATATGTATATATATTGCTATGGTTATTCTTTGGTGTGAGTGAATATTGGTTATTAATATTATGTGTGTGAAGGAGGTAATTTAATATTATCATGGGTTTGCACCAATAAGGTATTATGTTAATGTGTAGACTATTATGTGTTATAATGTCACTATGGATGTTATTATTAATATTGGTGCGAGGGGAAATTGGATTATTATTATTATTAAATAATTATTATTATTAAATAATTATTATTATTAATTAATTATTATTATTAAATAATTATTATTATTAAATAATTATTATTATTAAATAATAATTATTATTAAATAATTATTATTATTAAATAATTATTATTATTTATGTAAGGGTATTATTTACTATTGCTAAGTGTTAATATTAATTAGTTGCTATGTTAGTATGTGCATATCATTATGTTCATTATTGTTGATTGTTATGTTTATTATCATTATGTTATTGTTTATTGATTTTGGAAAAAGGACCACTTGATTATTTAGTTGTGGTTTATTGAATAATGTTTATTTTATTGAGAAATGGAATTAATAATTAATTAGTGTTTATTTTTCAACAACATCAAGTTTCCATAGTCCATGATAATTAAGTGTTCAAGTTTTTGTATTTAAACTATGAGTTTTTTAAATCAACGTTTTGGATCACACTCCATGATCCATCATCAAGATGATTTTTCTTCTCTCTTGTTGCATGCAAATCATCCCAATGATGGATCATGGAGTGTGATCTAAAACATTGATATAAAAAACTCACATAGTTTAAATCCAGAAACTTGAACACTTAGTGTTTATTTGGTTGAAAAGGAATTTGGAATTGGAATTTATTTATTAATTATTTATTTTTGAAACTCTTGTTGGAGGGAAGTCTCATTTATGGTTTCCTTTTTAGTTGGGAGTTTGTGAAAAAGGAATTTTTGTTTGGTGTGGATTGGGGGTGTGAAATTATGTGATTTTTTTATTTTGAGAATGGAGAGAAAATGGAGAGATTTTTATAGGGTTTTGAAGTAATCTTTCAAAGGTTTTTGGGAAATTTTGAGTGGTTTTGAATTTAAATTTGGAGGAGAGTGAATTGGATTTCAATTATGGTTTGAGGGAAACGGATTTGTTACTAGATTGTGTGGAATTTTGATTTTTGATCATGCTTTGGATTAGAGATTTAGGTTTGGAAAGCTTCTTCAATTTTTAGTTTCTTCCATTCAAATTTTTCATGTTTCGAGGTAGGTTATATACTTAATTTATAATTTTGTGTTTTAAATTCATAGATATTTATATGGATGTTATAGAATATTTTATTTGAATTTTTTGAGGTGTTTCTTTCAAGTGATGAAATGTTGTTATATGCTAGGTTTCTCATTTTGATGTTTGATTGTAAACAGGTATGCCAAAAAGAGGGTTTTTAAGGGAGTCATTTGTTTGTTTTTCATTTTGAAATTTTTTGATTCATTTTTGGTCAATTCCATTCACATTACTAAGTATTTTAGGGTCTAATCTAAAACAGGATTTTGATGGATTTGGATTTTGAGTTGATTTGACTATTTTATGGTTGTCCGACTTGACTGCTATCAAGAAGGTTTTTAAGGGATTCATTTGTTTGTTTCACATTTTGAGAATTTTTGAGTCATTTTTAGTCAATGCCACCTATATTGTTGTGTATTTGAGGGTCAAATCTAAAATTGGTTTTTGACCGAATTGGATTTTGAGTTGATTTGACTGTTTTATGGCTGGTAGACTAGACTGTTGTTGAGAGGGATTTAGCTCAGTTTTGAAGGTTGTATAGAAGGATACAACTCTACCATTTTATCTATATTGTGTTGTACAATCTATGCTTGAATGTGTTTACTATCTATATGTTGATAATCCCTTCCTATTTTTGAAATCTTGTGTTGGGGATTTTGTACTATGTAAGGATCAATTATATCAAGGTTATGCATTGTTAGTCTTGATTATGGACTCCTGAGAAAGAGAGATTAAGTTGACTATCATGTTATAAGATTGTGAAAATGATGTAATGTGCTTCATTGTATGTGTTGTGGTTTAATGATCATCTTCTCATTTTCCTATCCATTTGTGTTATGTGTTGGGCCTTTGGAAGTATATGAAAGTCTATGTGAAAGTCCTTGTGATTTTTGGTTGATTCTTGTTTTAGGTAGTCTCCTTTGGTTGTTTAGTGTCAGCCACTCATTGTTTTTGTTTCTTGCTTGTGTGTGGGGCCTATTGTTGTCTCCTATCATAGAGGGAGTTGGCCTAAAGGTTCCGCATGGTAGGGTGGTATTTTTCAACCATCCATTGGGGTTTAGGTGGTATAGTTCATGTGCAACATGCAAAGTCTTTCCTTCCACTTCATTATAGAGCTGGTTTTATGGTGCAGATGATATTTCTAAGAAAATTGTGTCCAATATGTATTTTATATATATGAACCTCTCAGATGAATGAATCTTGTACATTGTAGCATTCTTGTAAAGGAAATGTAAATAAATTTATGTAATCTTGAAGATATATTTATTGTTTATTATGTAATGGAAAGGTTAACATAGGAATGTTATATTTATGATGCATATGAACTTAATTTAGTAGTAGATGTGATATATATTTATGTACCTATTTCATGGAATAGTGTTAGATGAGGTGTAATTATAATTAAGTTATGTTATCAAATGTAATTTGATATATGAGATTTAATTTACATTCAAAGAATTGATTGGATGTGTTCTTAGTGTATCATATATGTCTTTCTATAGGTTTAGTTAGTGTATATGTGTCTTAGTAGAAATGTTAGGGGACCATGATGGATAGGTGTGTAAGTGGTCTATGATTAATGTTACTTTTAGGTCATAATGCGATTATGATATGATGTTAATATAATGATGTTATCCATGTTAATTTGTTGAGTTGCATTAGTTAGTGTCACTTTAGTTTCTTGAAAACAAAAAGTTATTGTCATGATGTTTGAGGTCTTTTGTGTTAATCTACTGGGTCCCTTAGCAAGGCATTACATCTGGTATCAGAGCTAGTGTTGCAACACTAGGATCTCTGGTTAATGTTGTCACTTATGCCTAGTTATAGTAACTTTTCTTATGCATTTTTTCTCAAATGTTTGTTGGATGGTTAGAAGGTCATAGGGACCCTTGTGTTAGATACCATGTTTTAATCTTAACACCCTGCTTGATATGTGAGATAGATGATCAAATTCCTTGTGTATTCTCCTATTGTGTGTGATCACTTGGAGGTATGTAGTTGTTGATTCTCCTTGTGTGGCCTTGATTCATTTCCATGTCTTCTAGTTCCTTAAAAGTGAAAAATTAGTTTTGGAATGCATGTGTGGATTCAGATTAACCGTTGACAAAGTTGGCATGCATATTTCTTTTGATTGATGAAATGTGCATCAAGATAAGATGTTATTTTGTGCAGTTAGGTTACTTGTGTGGTTCTATGCAAGTGGGAATGTATGTTATGTGGCTTTAAAAAGGAAGTCCTAGCCTAAGTGTGTTATCTGTTCGTGTTTTTTTCCATGGTTTGTAGAAGTGTCTACACCCATATGTTGTTCAATTCATTTTCATAATGTTAAGAATATACATGTAAAAGGGTTGTTAGAATAGACTAAGGAAAATTATGTAGGTAGTTTATAAATGAATTATTGTCTATATTTTATGATTTCTATAATGCATGCAAAGTGATGTAATGGAATCTTGATCATGTGCTTAGTTATGATTAGAAATGCAAATAAAAATACTTGCTTGATGATGATAGTTGAGATTTGGGTAGAAAGTGTGACTTAATTTTCCTTTATCTAGATGCTTTGTTTGGAAAGGGTGTGTTTGCAAATTACTTGCATCGAATTAAATTATTTTTTTTCCTCCTTCTCTTAACCCACATATAGTTAATAAAGAGAATTAGTCTTAAACCACATTATGATAGAAAATCATTTAGGCCTTAAACTTGTATGCTTAAACCTTGACTGTGAATCAAAGAAATTATGTCTAAAATTACTTGAGTGAAAAATATTATGTTCTCCTGAAACTGCACTCCTTACTTTTGGTTTATGCATAAAAGATAGATTGTGAATGAGATTGAGTGTAGTTATTGGGTATTTAATCTATGCATTTGGAAGTAAACTTATGTGATTAATGTTTGCATTACATGATGTGATATGTTTTTATTGGAAAGGGATACTTCTGCGGAATAAATAAGATGCTAGTGCATAGAACTAGGTTTCTATTTGGAAAAATTATGATGCTTGTGTTGTTATTTGACATCTTGGTTGCTATGTGTAGCTAAAACCTATGATGTAATATGTTTCTCTTTTCTTACTATTGTATAAATAGTAAAGATTTATGCATTGGATGTTTTTCATGTTGAATTATTATGAGGGGGTAACATGTGAAGTAATTAAGCTTAGGTATGGAACAGTGATATTTGAGTAGGCACAGTCACTGTGTAAAGATTTAGTGTTACTTATACTGGCTTGGGATAAAGTTTGAGAGAATGTGGGATTGTGTTTTGGAAACAAATATGTGATTCCTTTTGTTATGTGAAAATTTAAATAACTTGTGATGAAGTAAGATTCGTTTGTTTTTGGGAAATGTAACGCCCTGTCGCGTAAACCCCAAAGAACAACTAGAAATGCAACAATTTTTTTTTTTGAAAGCATAAAGTATAAACACTAAGTTTACTAATGCAACTAACATAGTTAAAGATTACCAATTAAACACCTAAGTCCCTTGGGGTACACGAGGTTACATTACGTAATCTATCCCATAACATAGTTGATAAAAGTAATTATCAATTCAACTAATGTAACTCAATCATTCATGTCTCCAATTAAACATTTAATTAAGATATGCAATTAGAAAAGAATAAACCATATAGAAACCATACATGCTTTCATAAATGATTGTACTTGGAAACATAAAGAACATATTTTCTTGAACATAACACAACATCAAGGATATTTACAATTATGGATAAAGCATGAATTACATAATGTAATTATACATTACATCAATCTACAAGTACATATCATTGAGAAATTACTCAAGGTTACATCATAAATCTACCCAATGCATGGGAGAGTAACATATCAGTACACAAGTATAATAGAAGTAGAAGAATACATCTGGAAACATATAAACTCTAGATCAAAGTGTCTTTGCAAAACTCTACACAGAATGATACAACTACGAGATAGGGAACCCAACAGGGTGTATAGCACGTTCCACTCGACCACCCCCATGCTAGCAGTAGATAAGAAAGGGTCCTTGACCAAGAGCATCTAAACAAACACACAAGACTAAACTCCAAGCATGGAAAGATAAAACACACATAAGGGAAACAAAATATCAAAAGACCACTTCCAAAGGTTAGCAACAACATCAACGCAAGGGAAAGCTAGTGGAGAGTGTCATCGCATAGTCCTACATGGGTTATCCCAACTACCTATCTCTAGGAATTTCCACCATCTATGGTTATCCTGACAGCCTCTCTAGGCACCAACCCCATAGGGTGACTTGTGTGGAACCATTAACCTCTTATGGAGACAAGACAACGATCTCTCCAACCACGGCCTTCTCAGCCCACCTTTAGTCTACAAAAGCACTAACTGATGGATGAGGTATCCACAATTATCTTGTTAGTGTTTAACTAGCCACCCCCTAATCAATTACTTATATTTTCACTTATTACTTAAACTCTAACATGGGTTATCCTGGCAGCCCCTTTGTGCGTTGGCACCCACGTAGAGCCACTCTCCCTAAAACCCAAAACATAACAACAAATTTCAAGGGGTTGTACCCACAAGTACTCTAAAACAAAAAATAGAACAACCGTGAGGCAAAACCATCTTGCCAAAAGTCATATGAATCAACTCCAATAAGAAGAATGATACAACCCAAATAAATAAACTCGAAATCACAACAAAAGTCAAAATAGAGACAAATATCAAATTAAAAAGGTCACATAATAAACCACCATTTTACATACCTCTGGAAGTCCCTAATAAGCATCTTAAGCTCTCTTCAGAAAATTATGCTAATATAAGGGTTTTCCCACAAGACTATAACCCAATCAAGCAAACATCATACTTGACTCAACAATAATTCAACAACACAATTTTGTCAAGAAAATAAATAATTGATTCACCCATAAACATTCATCTTGATTTAATAAATAATGCTTATTTCCATTTAAACTAATCACGTCATATAATCAACTTGCTAAATAATCCATCTTCCAACTTTTCACAACATCAACATATATAAAATATATTTTCACATTTATATATATATATAAACAAAATCATACAATATAATTAACATGATAAAATTAAATCATATATTCACTGTATATTTCACACCCACATACTCATATATATATTATAATTCAAATCAAATAAAATTCAAATTAAACAAGTTTTCAAATTTTATTAAAGTAAATATATTTCAAAAAAAAAAAATTTATGTGCTGGCTTTAAGCCTACTGTGGGTGCTACCCACAGCCGTCCCCCATTTGGGGGGTCACTGTTGTGAAGAGCAGCACTGGGCACTGCCTCCACAGCAGTGCCTCCCCTATGGGGAGTGCCGGTGCTGGGGGTAGCCCCCAATCATGTTTAAAATTATATTTAAAAAAAAAAAAAACATTGTCGCCATACAAACAATACCTACAACGCTCAAAATAAATTCACTATATTTTTTTGAAAACATATATAATTATATATATATATATACATATATATTTCATTTATAAAATAAATAATACAAATGCATCATCTGGTATATTAGTAAGATTTTCCCAGTAGAAAATAAATTATTTACACAGAAGTTTTCTTCAGAAATTGTAAAGAAAATTTCCACTGGGGTTTTCAAATTTTACAATTTTGACAGAGGTTTCCATTGCAACCTACAAAGGTTTTCTAATATTTTCCTTTTGTAGTCTTCCTAGTGTTTAACAATAATTTTATTTCATGAGGTTCTCTGATTTTACTATAAAATTTCTATAGAGGCAACAATATAATAATGGAAAAACTTCAACAACTGAGAACAAAGTTTTTCTACAAAGGAATTTTTAACAAACTTTTCTACTCAGAAGCTACTCACAAACATATCTACTGAGGGTTATAACTAATTCATGATAATTTCCTCTTACACAAAAAATTTTCAGGCAATCTTTTCAAAACAAGAAAATAATAAAATAAATAATAAAGAACCTGTTTTCCTGAAACTTGAAGGAATGAGGGTTGGAGCAAAGCTTCGCCTCCACAATTTCAACTTCTAAATTCTTCCCAGAAACTTCACCTGCAACCAGAAGCAAAATATGAGCCCCAAATATATGTTGTAAACCTCCTCAACTTTTAAAACTTGAAAATCCCTAAAACCCCACACACTATCCTACAACCAAATTCTTTCTAAGAAGAAGCTTCTTGTCATTCACAACATGCCAATATTCTCTCTGAGAATTTTTTTTATACAAGAATTTAATTAAATTTCCACTCACTCCCATAAAACCTCTAATATAAATTAACTATTTTTTATTATTCTTTTTTTTAAATAATAATAAAACATTATAAGCTAATTAATTAATTTAAAAATTCAAAAATCAATACCACTACCTTAAGCAAATTTAAAATTCTAATTCACATTATAACATATATTATTTTATTTAAACTATTCACTCAATCAAGAACATTAATCAATTAACTTAATTATAAGTATCTACAAATAACTATATCAATTATATAACATTAATTAATCACACATAAAATAAAAATTAATTAAATAACAAACATTTACATACTAAAAAAAAAATCAACACTAACCCAAACATAAACAAAGATGAGTTTGAGACAGACACCATTGGACTCACAACAAGGTGATGAACTTGGGATGGGGACACTTTCTTAACAACTCCCTTTTCAACATCAAACCCGTTGGATTTATGGGAGACGCTCAAACCTGACTAGCAGGTGGAGTCAATGTCTAGTACCTACATCCTACATAGAAAAAAAATGCCAAGTAGCATGTAAATATCCATTGCAGACACACCGTGAAAGGTAATCACGGGCTAGCAAGGCACTTGCAAGCAAGTGATGCCACTCAGTCCTTTCACCAAGAATCACTAGCAAACACATCAGAAACCAAAGCAGCCTAGAATCACAACATTACCACATATATTATTAAAGAAAACTATGACATAACCATATAGCATAATCACCATGAAATGTATCATCAAGCATCATATATAATATCAAATGAAGCAAACCAACCAAACTATGAATCCACACACAACCAAAACGGTGAACTGATCAGCCACACAAACCAAGTACAAAATCCACACATAAGAGTATCAACAACATGAGGGGTATTACAGGAAAGACCTACATGAAGTAGTAAGAGTTAAGTAGAGGATCATATTTTTTCTTTTGTGAATATGGAACTTGTGTATAGTTTGTTGAACTTAGGATGCATGAATTTTGATGTGAAAGTATTAATGATTCTTGGATGCATTTAGAAATTCATGGTGCTTATGTAAAAATTTTATTGTGTGGAAGAAAATTTAGTTTGCATATGCATATTTTATGAGGATAGAATGTTATACCAAAGGAATAAAAGTGAATGTGAATTTGTTAAGTGATCATGATGATCATGACATTGGCATTTAGCATCATGTGATATATGGAAAAGAGTAGAGTGAAAGAAAATGGGTAAAGGGTTATGGATAATAGGTAATGATATGATTTTGGAAAGGGAATCATATTGGTTATGGAAATAAATGTACTTATGGTATGTGATCTTTTGAAAAGTAATGGAATTGTGTATGTAATTGTACCCCCTCGTATATGTGAAAAACCAATAATAGTGTAAAGGTTGAGTGTTGTGAATACCTAGTACTTGCTTTGTGTTCCCATGGGATGGTGATACTGTGTACCCATCCATGGGGAATATGTTGTATTTTAGGTGTGAGATTAACCATACAATTATGTGTGCTTGTGTGTTTGTTACCTGATTGAGGGCTAACCCACGTGTGGTTGAAATTTATATATATATATATATATAAGAGTAGCCAAAAGTTAGTTTCGTATATTCTTTTCTTTTGGTTCTCTAGTCCCTCATTCTATGGAGGGGTAGTAGTAGCAACAAATTTCCTTTGGTGGGGTGTGTAGCGTACACATATTGCAGCGCAAAGCAATCTTAGCTCAATTGATCCCAAAGAAAGTACTCACTACTTCCCTTTATGATGGATCAAGGTACTTGATCAATTTATACTAGCCTAATCCTCACAATTTTGAG
>VDFB02000013.1:84500195-84522711 GCA_007258455.2 Sequoia sempervirens
AAAAAGGACCACTTTATTATTTAATTGTGGTTTATTGAATAATGCTTATTTTATTGAGAAATGGAATTAAAAATTAATTAGTGTTAATTTTTCAACAACATCAAGTTTCCATAGTCCATGATAATTAAGTGTTCAAGTTTTTGGATTTAAATTGTGATTTTTTTAAATCAACATTTTAGATTACACTCCATGATCCATCATCAAGATGATTTTTCTTCTCTCTTGTTGCATGCAAATCATCCTGATGATGGATCATGGAGTGTGATCTAGAACATTGATTTAAAAAACTCACACAGTTTAAATCCAAAAACTTGAACACTTAGTGTTTATTTGGTTGAAAAGGAATTTGGAATTGGAATTTATTTATTAATTAATTATTTTTGAAACTCTTGTTGGAGGGAAGCCTCATTTTCGGTTTCCTTTTTAGTTGGGAGTTTGTGAAAAAAGATTTTTTTTATTTTTTTGGGTGTGGATTGGGGTGAGAAATTATGATTTCGGCTTGAGAATGGGAGAAAATGGAGAGATTTTATAAGGTTTTGAAGTAGTATTTAAAAGGTTTTTGGGAAATTTTGAGTGGTTTTGAATTTAAATTTGGAGGAGTGAATTGGATTTCAATTATGGTTTGAGGGAAATGGATTTGCTGCTAGATTGTGTGGAATTTTAATTTTTTATTGTGCTTTGGATTAGAGATTCAGGTTTGGAAAGCTTCTTCAATTTTTAGCTTCTTCCATTCAAAAATTTCATGTTTCGAGGTAAGTTATGTACTTAATTTATAATTTTGTGTTTTGAATTCATAGAGATTTATATGGATGTTATAGAATATTTTATTTGAATTTTTTGAAGTGTTTCTTTCAAGTGATGAAATGTTGATATATGTTGGGTTTCTCATTTTGATGTTTGATTGTAATTAGGTATGCCAAAAAGAGGGTTTTTAAGGGAGTCATTTGTTTGTTTTGCATTTTGAAAAAAAATCATTCATTTTTGGTCAATTCCATTCATGTTTCTAAGTATTTGATGGTCAAATCTGAAACAGGTTTTTGATGGATTTGGATTTCGAGTTGATTTGACTATTTTTTGGTTGGTCGACTTGACTGCTATCAAGAAGGTTTTTAAGGGAGCCATTTGTTTGTTTCGCATTTTGAGAATTTTCGAGTCATTTTTAGTCAATTCCACCTATGTTTTTGAGTATTTGAGGGTCAAATATGAAATGGATTTTTGACCGATTTGGATTTTGAGTTGATTTGACTATTTTATGGCTAGTAGACTAGACTATTGTTGAGAGGGATTTAGCTCAGTTTTGAAGGTTGTATAGAAGGATATAGCTCTATCCTTTGATCAATATTGTGTTGTACCATCTATGCTTGAATGTGTTTACTATCTACATGTTGATAATCCCTTCCTATTTTTGAAATCTTGTGTTGGGGCTTCTGTACTATGTAAGGATCAATTATACCAAGGTTATGCATTGTTGGTCCTAATTATGAAATCCTAAGAAAGAGAAATTAAGTTGGTTATCATGTTATAATATTATAAAAATGATGTAATGTTCTTCATTGTATGTGTTGTGGTATAATAATCATATTTTTCAGTTTCCTATCTATTTGTGTTATGTGTTGGGACTCTGGAAGTATCTGAAAGTCTTTGTGAAAGTCCTTCTGATTTTTGGTTGATTCTTGTTTTAGGTAGTCTCCTTTGAATGTTTAGTGTCAGCCACTTGTTTTTTTTGTTGCTTGCTTGTGTGTGGGGCCTAGTGTTGTCTCCTATCATAGAGTGAGTGGGCCTCAAAGTTCCACGTGGTAGGGTGGTATTTTCCAACTATCCATTGGGGTTTAGGTGGTACAATTCATGTGCAACATGGAGAGTCTTTCCTTCCACTTCATTCTAGAGCTGGTTTTATGGTGCAGATGATATTTCTAAGAAAATTGTGTCCAATATGTATTTTATATATATGTACCTCTTAGATGAATGAATCTTGTACATTGTAGCATTCTTGTAAAGGAAATGTAAATAAATTTATGTAATCTTGAAGATATATTTATTATTGTTTATTATGTAATGGAAAGGTTAACATAGGAATGTTATATTTATGATGCATATGAACTTAATTTAGTAGTAGATGTGATATATCTTTATGTACCTATTTCATGGCATTGATTAGGATTAGATTGATATTGGCATAGTGTTAGATGAGGTGTAATTATAATTAAGTTATGTTATCATATGTAATTTGATGTATGAGATTTAATTTGCATTCAAAGAATTGATTGGATGTGTTTTTAGTGTATCATATATGTCTTTCTATAGGTTTAGTTAGTTTATATGTGTCATAGTAGCAATGTTAGGGGACCATGATGGATAGGTGTGTAAGTGGGCTATGATTAATGTTACTTTTAGGTCATAATGTGATTATGATATGATAATACTGTAATGATGTTATCCATGTTAATTTTTTGAATTGCATTAGTTAGTGTCACTTTAGTTTCTTAAAAACAAAAAAATATTGTCATGATGTTTGAGTTCTTTTGTGTTAATCCATTGGGTCCCTTAGTAGGGCGTTACATCTGGTATCAGAGTTAGTGTTGTAGTGCTGGGATCTCTGGTTAATGTTGTCGCTCATGTCTAGTTATAGTAACTTTTCTTATGCATGTTTTCTCAGATGTTTGTTGGATGGCTAGAAGATCATAGGGATGCTTGTGTTAGATACCATGTTTTAATCTTAACACCTAGCTTGATATGTGAGATAGATGATCAGATGCCTTGTGTATTCTCTCATTATGTGTGATCACTTGGAGGCATGTAGTTGTTGATTCTCCTTGTGTGGCCTTGATTCATTTCCATGTCTTCCAGTTCCTTAAAAGTGCAAATTTAGTTTTGGAATGCATGTGTGGGTTCAGATTAATTGCTGACAAAGTTGGCATGCATATTTCTTTTGATTGACTAAATGTGCATTAGGATAAGATGTTATTTTGTGCAATTAGGTTACTTATGTGGTTCTATGCAAGTAGGAATGTATGTTATGTGGTTTTAAAAGGGAATTCCTAGCCTAAGTGTGTTATCTCTTTGTGTGTTTTTCCATGGTTTGTAGAAGTGTCTACACCCATATGTTGTTCAGTGCATTTTCATAATGTTAAGAATATACTACATGTAAAAGGGTTGTTAGAATAGACTAAGGAAAAGTATGTAGGTAGTTTATAAATGAATTATTTTCTATATTGTAATTTCTATAATGCATACAAAGTGATGTAATGGAATCCTGATCATGTGCTTAGTTATGATTAGAAATGCAAAAAAAAAAAATTCTTGATGGTGATAGTTGAGATTTGGGTAGAAAGTGTGACTTAATTTTCCTTTATATAGATGCTTTGTTTGGAAAGGGTGTGTTTGAAAATTTCTTGCATCAAATTAAATTATTTTGTTTCCTCCTTCTCTTAACCCACATATAGTTAATAAAGAGAATTAGTCTTAAACCACATTATGATAGAAAATCATTTAGGCCTTAAACTTGTATGCTTAAACCTTAACTGTGAATCAAAGAAATTATGTCTGAAATTACTTGAGTGACAGATCTTATGTTCTCCTAAAACTACACTCTTTACTTTTTGTTTATGCATAAAAGATAGATTATGAATGAGATTGAGTGTAGTTGTTGGGTATTTAATCTATACATTTGGAAGTAAATTTATGTGATTAAGTTTTACATTACACGATGTGATATGTTTTTATTGGAAAGGGATACTTTTGTGGAATAAATAAGATGCTAGTGCATAGAACTAGGTTTCTATTTTGAGAAATTATGATGATTGTGTTATTTGAACATCCTGGTTGCTATGTGTAGCTAAACCCTATGATGTAATGTGTTTCTTTTTTCTTACTATTGTATAAATAGTAAAGATTTATGCATTGGATGTTTTGCATGTTGAATTATTATGAGGGGGTAACATGTGAAGTAATTAAGCTTAGGTATGGAACAGTGACATTTGAGTAGGCACAATCACTGTGTAAAAATTTAATGTTACTTGTACTGGCTTGGGATAAAGTTTGAGAGAATGTGGGATTGTGTTTTGAGAACAAATATGTGAATCATTTTGTTATGTGAAAATTTGAATAACTTGTGATGAAGTAAGAGTCGTTTGTGTTTGGGAAAGACCTACATGAAGTAGTAAGAGTTAAGTAGAGGATCATATTTGTTCTTTTGTGAATATGGAACTTGTGTATGGTGTTGAACTCAGGATGCATGAATGTTGATGTGAAAGTATTAATGATTCTTGGATGCATTTAGAAATTCACGGTGCTTATGTAAAATTCTTTTTGTGTGGAAGAAAAGTTAGTTTGCATATGCATATGTTATGAGGATAGAATGTTATACCAAAGGAATAAAATCAAATGTGAATTTGTTAAGTGGAGTTGTTAAGTGATCACGATGATCATGACATTGGCATTTAGCATCATGTGATATATGGAAAAGAGTAGAGTGAAAGAAAAATGGTAAAGGGTTATGGATAATAGGTAATGATATGATTTTGGAAAGGGAATCATATTGGTTATGGAAATAAATGTACTTATGGTATGTGATCTTTTGAAAAGTAATTGAATTTTGTATGTAATTGTACCCCCTCATATATGTGAAAAACCAGTAATAGTGTAATGGTTGAGTGTTGTGAATACCTCGTACTTGCTTTGTGTGCCCATGGGATGGTGATATTTTGTACCCATCCATGGGGAATATGTTGTATTATAGGTGTGGGATTAACCATACCATTATGTGTGCTTGTATGTTTGTTACCTGATTGAGGGCCAACCCACGTGTGGTTGAAATTTATATATATATAAGAGTAGCCAAAATTTAGTTTCATATATTCTTTTCTTTTGGTTCTCTAGTCCCTCAGTCTATGGAGAGGTAGTAGTAGCAACAAAGTTCCTTTGGAAGGGTGTGCAGCGTACGCATATTGTAGTGCAAAGTGATCTTAGCTCAACCAATCTCAAAGGAAGTACTCACTACTTCCCCTTATGATGGATCAAGGTACTTGATCAATATGTACTAGCCTAATCCCCACAGTTTTGAGTACAACATTTATTTGTTAGTTTATGCCTAGCCATCCGTAAGGAAATTGAGTTGTAATTTCTTGGCCACTTGTAGGGGCGTTGAGCTAGAATTAGCTAGTCAACCTTGTTCATATGAGAGGTGAAGCTTGAGTAGCACCATATTGATATATTGATATATGCATTATAAATACCATATCTGCACGTGTTCTAACATGATGCAATGCATATGATGCCACACCCCACTAATGTTTCAACATAGCTGGTGATGATGTTGTGTTGTTGATGGTAGTGACCTAGGCTCAAGGACACGATGCCACATGCATAGACACGTGAAGGTGCATTATGAGATTGTGTTATGATAGCCTACTTGTGTGATGAGCGTAATGGGGCCTCATACACTTGTAGAGGGATACTCATGTTTGATTTTGATAGTGTTTGGTTTAGTTAACATATGGGTATGCCCTAGCCATGTATACCTCTAGCTATGGCGAGTACCTATGTGTTCCTTCTCCATGACGTATTGCTATGCAAGGTGTGTTCTATGCATTTCTACTTTCACAGAGCTATAGACACACTACCATGCATCATACAACTAGTACGTGCCTTCTCTGGCTAGTGTATGACCATGTCGCATTGAGATGTGATGCAGGATGGGGGTCAAGTTGCACATCCCATGTGGGCATCTAAGGAGTGCATGGGCCACTTGGCTAGTCCATGCCCCATGACGACGCGATGTAGGGTGTAGCCGAGGAGTACACTCTGAGCCATGTGGATAGCCTACTCACTCCCCACCACATGAGGGATACTACTATAGTTTGACATTTTCCCCTCCTTCCTTGTTTGGTGGCTAGTATCTAGTCACACAGTGTTGTACAACGCAATTTCGAAGATTGTGTATTTTATTTATGGTATTGATGATTTTCCATTGACTGTGAAGGCTGACATTTTGTTTATGTTTGATTGTGATGATTTGGCCACACCTTGTGATCATATTTGCACGTAACCCCCATGGTTACATTTGATTTAGTGTTTAAAATTACACACATTTCTTGCTTTATTGCTAAAATTGATTTTTTATTTGATGAGTATGTGTAGGATCATGATGGGCCAAAAAGTGATGATATGATGGGTATGTGTAGGGTATGTGGTTGACAACTTTTTTTTACCCAAAATTGGTGAAACGAAAAGGGTTTTTAAAGGAGATTCTTAGCTTTCCACCGATATAAATTATGCTTTACTTTGAATTTAATAAATTATTATTATTCATTTTCTATTTAAATTACGACTAAAGTCCTGATTGATAGGCTACTTGAAAAACATCTATAGCTTTCAAACGGTGTCACATTTTTTGAATCTAAAACATGCATCACATTCTATGCTTTGCATACTATAGGATTAAAAAAAATTTAAAAAAATGAATTTCATGAAGTTTTGACCAAGTTAAGGTGGTCACACATACGAGTTTTTATATTTTTTAAAAGTTGTAATAAAAAATTCATAATTAATTATTTACTTGGAAAAAATTACAAAAAAATATGCATCACATGGGACATGAGTCCTCTACTTATATCTAAAATCTTATAAAAAATATTATCATTTTATTATGGTTAGGGTGGTCGACAATCACCTACTTCTTATTTTTTTCCCTAAAATTTAAGTACTATTGCATTGAAATTTCAAATTTTCACCAAATAGATTTTTTTTTTTAAATAAACCTAGTAATTTAGAAACTACATTCAATTTTCTATAGATTCTATTCTTACATATTTTTGAAATAATATAGATAACTTATTCAAATTTTTATGTCAAGTTGCCTAACTCTAATTTTTCTGAATTTTTTGCCACTTAAGGGCCTATTTTTTCCATGATGATCCTGCACATACCTTGATCTTTCTTTATGAGTTTGGTGGATAAACTAGTTTATCCTTATTATTTTTTATCTCAGCCATGTGTTGTATTGTGATTCCTCTCCAAGGACGTATGAGGTGGACTTGGTGAGTGTATACAAGGTAGCAGATGCAGGGAACCTTGAGGATGGGGGTATGTGAGGTTGTTATACAACTAGGACCCACTACCCACCTATGTGTGATAACTATCTCTTGGAGGCTAACCACCTTATTCAACAACAGATAGGTCATTGTGGTCTTGTTTGGATGGTCTCACCATGTCTGTGTGGCCTAACACCATCAAGCCATTGCGTGTGAGGTATGGATTATATGAGATGGATATTGGCTCTTGGCTCATGGATTATGTATCATGGATTAGTATGTTGCTTCCCGGTGTCCAGATGGACTTTGAGTAGCCTTGTGATGTGATTCTCAGTGATGTGAATTTGTGTGTATGTGAAGAATGTATGTTAAATCATGAATATAGTATTTATAAAATGATAAATTGTGTTTCCATGCTTCTAAAAGGTGTAAAATCATGATCTTTTGTTGAATATGTTATGAGATTTAGTGTTGTAAAATGAATAAAGTGGAATGTATTGTTTGTAAATGATGGATATTTAATGAAAAATATGTGCTTTGTGTGTATAATTATGTTGTTTTTTATGGAAGCATAGCATTTTGATGTATTGATTGCTTAACAGTGTATTGGAAGAGGAATTGTAATTTAAGGATAAAGAAAATGAAATGGTAATGTATTTGAAATTGAATACTTTTATATGTTTCTATTATGAGAAATAATGCTAGTTAGGATTAAAAGGGTGCAATGTTTTCTTTGTCCTAAAAGAAGCTGATGGGTGCTAATGCTAATATGTAAGGATTTTGAGTGGTTTATGTACTATGGAATCATTTTTGAAATGCATATCTTGATTGTGTTATTATTGTGACATTGAAAACTAAAAGGATAGGTCATGTTTGAAATGGATTATATAAGTGTATATCCTTGTGAGATGAATTATTTTCATAGGAAAAATTAGTGTATATTATTTTGATGTAATGAATCATCTTTGATGTTGGTTAACAAAAATTTGCAGTACTAACGTGTTTTGTTTCCACCATAGTTTATGACTTCTAGGAGTAAGTTAAGTTTTAGAGGGGGTAGGATGTAGTGCCCCTCCATTCTCACTTTGGATGTGTAGGTAGTTTGGCTAAGGAACTTGAAGATGAAGATGGAACATAAGCTTTTGTTAGTACTCTTGTGATTATCATGCATATTGTTATGTTATTATTATTATTATGTAGAGATTTATTTGGGTAGTTAGGTGATGCAGTAGTATGTTGTTAGGATAGGTGGAAAGGGCGACATCATACCATTGGACATATGGGGGACATATGGGAATGAGATACGATTGCTAGAATTCATTTCCTAGTACTTCTGCTATTATGAATATGTGCTCTAACTTGTATGCTTGAGTGAATAGTTACTAGGCTATGTCTCCACTTGAATTAGCAGGTCTAAGTGTGCCTCTAATCCCAATTGTGGTTGAGGAGATAACATCTAGGCCAAAGTTATACCCTAACCCTATCCATTGTCCCCAATTAGGGACAATTGATTTGGTGTGTGACCACCTTTCCAGGTTGTCATGGGATAATGCTTGATCTCCTTTACCCTATGGTTGGAGTGTTGCACTTGTGTGAATGTTTATGTTGGGTTATGTGATTGCGTGACTCTAATGTCTAGCTTTGAGTATGGATTTAGTTCAAATGGTGCTAAGTCCTTTGGTAAGTTAGGTTAGTCACTATTGTGATCATTCTCATTAATTATGTTTTGATGTGAATGTCTCCTTTCAGTAAAAAAATATTTTGTGGTTTATTCTTATTTTTTTATTGTGACCTATTTAAGTGAAGTTAGCTTCTAGGTCAGATATGTTGATGGTAACTATAATTGTCATGTGTGTGTTAAAGTGTGATTTAATTGTAATATATATATATATATATATATATATATATATATATATATATATATATATATATATATATATATATATATATATAGATTATTTGTGTGAAGGAGGTAGTTTAATATTATCATGGGTTTTCACCAATAAGGTATTATGTTAATGTGTGTAGACTACTATGTGTTATAATGTCACTATGGATGTTATTATTATTGGTGTGAGGGGATATTGGATTATTATTATTATAATTATTATTATTTATGTAAGGGTATTATTTACTATTGCTAAGTGTTAATATTAATGAGTTGTTATGTTAGTATGTGCATATCATTGTGTTCATTATTGTTGCTTGTTATGTTTATTATCATTATGTTATTGTTTATTGATTTTGGAAAAAGGACCATTTGATTATTTATTTGTGGTTTATTGAATAATATTTATTTTATTGAGAAATGGAATTAAAAATTAATTAGTGTTTATTTGATTGAAAAGGAATTTGGAATTGGAATTTATTTATTAATTAATTATTTTTGAAACTCTTGTTGGAGAGAAGTCTCATTTTCAGTTTCATTTTTAGTTGGGAGTTGATGAAAAATGATTTTTTTCTGGTGTGGATTGGGCATGAGAAATTATGCATTTTTTTTAGAGGGTTTGAGAATGGAGAGAAAATGGAGAGATTTTACAGGGTTTCGAAGTAATCTTTCAAAGGTTTTTAGGAAATTTTGAGTGGTTTTGAATTGAAATTTGGAGGAGAGTGAATTAGATTTCAATTATGGTTTGATGGGAATGTATTTGCTGCTAGATTGTGTGATTTTGATCATGCTTTGGATTAGATATTCAGGTTTGGAAAGCTTCTTCAATTTTCAGCTTCTTGCATTCAAATTTTTCATGTTTCAAGGTAGGTTTTGTACTTAATTTATAATTTTGTGTTTTAAATTCATAGAGATTTATATGGATGTTATAGAATATGTTATTTGAATTTTTTTAAGTGTTTCTTTCAAGTGATGAAATGCTGCTATATTTTGGGTTTCTCATTTTGATTTTTGACTATAATCAAGTATATGTTGAAAAGAGGGTTTTTAAGGGATCTGTTTGCTTGTTTCCCATTTTGAGAAAATTTGAGTTGTTTTTGGTGAAAGGTTAACGTAAGAATGTTGTATTTGTGATGCATATGTTCTTAATTTATTAGTAGATGTGGTATATCTTTATGTAATTATTTGATGGCATTGATTAGGACTAGGTTCATATTGGCATAGTGTTGATGAGGTGTAATTATAATTAAGTTATGTTATCATATGTAATTTGATGTATGCGATTTAATTTACATTCAAAGAATTGAATGGATGTGTCTTAGTATGTCATATGTATTTTTATAGGTTTAGTTAGTGTAGATGTGTCGTAGTAGCAACATTAGGGGACCATGGTTGATAGGTGTGTAAGTGGGCTATAATTATTGTTACCTTTTAGTTCATAATGTGATTATGATATGATGTTAATGTAATGATGTTATCCATGTTTTTGATAAAGTAAGTAGCATTTTTAGGGTGTTGTACCCTTCATAGAGAGCCACAAGAGCCAATAGAGTCCAAGATCAAAAAAACATCAAAAAATAACACCAAACCAAAAACCAAATGCGGACTAACAACACACATATCAATAGAAAACTAGCAACAGACTAGCTGGAATTCTCCTAGTTCTTTGATAGAAGTTGAACCAAATCATCACTGATCCAGTCCTGGTGGTCTTCAATCTTCTTCATCTCCATCTTGTCCTTCAAAGTAGCCAATAGGGTACTAGTGACACAGTGAACCAATTTGACCGTGAAGCGGGTCAAACCATAGAATTTTTTGTCTAGTTTGTCCATTCTTTCTTTCAACACATTGAGCTCCTCCCCGCCGCCCGTAGTGTATTTAGGATCATTCTGCTCAATATCTAGCAGTTTCGACTAGCGAGAGGCCGAAACCTCCTTCTAAGCTTTACCCTTGTCAAGAATGGATGAGGGACCTCTACATTTCTCACCTTCCTTTCCCTCCAACACCTCTTCAACTCTGTTATCTTTGTTGTCTAACAACTCCTCTTCAATGTCCAAATCTCTAACCTGCACCTTTTTCTTGTTCTTTGCCAACTTTCCAGAGTGACAAATGATGGCATCACAACCAATAAACACAATCTACACAACCACCGTATCACCTAACGATTCCTTTCTCACAACATTTTTTCCTTTATTCGGAGGCTCCTTCTCCTCCTTACCTTTCTTTTTCGGGGAAAACTTACTGGAAGTCTTAGCAGGGGTAGACTTGAGATCACATAGGCTAGCCATCACACTGGTTTGGGAAGCTCCCTTGATACCCTTAAGTTTTTTGGTAGCAGGATTAGGTTTTTGAGAATCAGTAGGGATAGGGTGACTCTTCCTAATAGGGCCTTTAGATTCGACCAGAGATAAGTTGGTCGCAGTGGGGGGCTCAATTTCCTCAATTCGGATGACCAAAATGGGTTTCAAAGGGAATAAAGGCAGATGAAAGTGGTAGAGTCTTAGGATAAGACCTTGGTGGAGTGGCAGGGGTGTAGGTTCATTGGGATTTAAAGCAACAAACTCAACACATTTTTTGACTGAGTTTTCAAGGTCCATTAGCAGGAAAAAGGGAAAGCTTAGTAAAACTTCATGCCTAAGATGATTTAACAAGGGAAAATGATAGAAGTAATAGGTCTTGTTCCTACCTTCCAGCATGGCATATTTCATTAGTTCAAGACACACCTAGTTCCACAGCTGAGGAAGAGACTCTCGTTCAAACCTAGACTGGCTGCACACCGGCGTCTCGTCCCCCACAAAGAAATTGTTCATGCTATCATTATCCTAGGTCTTAGAATGTTGAGGATGCTTCATGCCAAAGCATTGGAGACCTATTGCCTGCACAATTTCTTCCTCATCCACCGTAAAGGAGATGCCTCCCAGAGACACATGTTGATTGTTCCAAGAGTTGATGAACTACGTCGACAGATTAGGGTTATGTCCCACAAGTCTCTCCATTAGAGGAGCAATGCCACCTTTGACACAAATATGCTAGACTATCGGATCCTTACAAAATTCATTGCAATTATCTAGCTCCATCTACACCCTATCACCCCCCATGATTTCGCACTACACATAGTATAACTAGGAACCCTAAAAAAATAGAAGGTTAGAGATAATAGCAAGGTGAAAAATCACCGCACAATAAGGCATTAAGCCATAAATGACAATGTTTGGGAATCAAGCCTAAGGATAGGTCACATGCATGCGTAAATAATTTCCCTAAAATAATCTTAGCAGAGGAATTAATGAGGATATCCTCGCATAAACAACTAAGTAAAAAGGACATGATAGGTAGGAAATGATTGCCTTCCATGTAGCATAAACACATAAATCTAGGCAGGATAGCCATGGGGCCATAGTTAGAAATCTCCAAATTGATAGCATTTAAGGGTTGGCCAACATTATTTATACCCCAGATAGAAGCTATAAGGTACGAAACCCAAATAGCAGATAAAGAAAATCCAAAAAGGAGCTTTGTCTCATAATTACAAGTCACATAAAAATAAAAAATAAAGAATTTTAAAATCCGAGAGCTTAAGTAGATCCCCATAAGGAAATTATCACAAGTATGTTCCAACTTAGAATTAATCATCTGGTACTTTTCGCAGCAAAACATGATTTCCTTTTTCCAAACAGGCTCCATCCTATAATTTGAAAAAATCCACTTGTTATACATCCCATCAATACAACATATCATCCATCTCATCAAAACAATAAGACCACATAGCCAAACAAAAAAGAATGTGGACCACACAGAAATCTAGCTAAGCACATGTGTTTTCATCATAGGTCAAGTAATGGCTTTGTTCCTTCACTATAATACTCTGAATATTAGGAAGAAGTATACTTAAATCATGCCAACATTTGGACAATTTCCAGTGTGTGCCAAAAATTGGCTAAGGCATCAGCCACTTGGTTCTCTCTGTAAATATGACTAGCCACTTTTAATTTTAATTTAGACACAAGGAATATAATGTCAAGAAGAATATCCTTAGTGTTCTACCCTAGTAGTCTATCAAAATTAATATCATCAATAATGGACTTAAAGTCAGCTTCAATGTGCAGGTTCTCTATCCCCAAGGAAACAACTATCTGTAAGCGCTTTAACAATGCTCTAGCTTCTACTATCATAGAAGAATGAAGACCAATCCCCCTAGCATAACTAGCCACTAACTTTCCTATGTGATCCCTGATCACACTTCCTATACTTGCTCTGCCTAGGTTGCCCTTAGCAACCCCATCAAAGTGTAGTTTAAACCAGCTCCTATTAGGGGGTTTCCAAATAGGGCCTCTCCTTGCTAGAATTTTGGAGTTGTCATAAGAATTGGCATCCAAGTTCTAATGCCAAGCTTTAGCTATGCTTATTTCCATCTCAGTAGGACCTTTATCTAGGGTTTTTCCTTTGAAGAGAGATATTTTTTGCAATGAGTCAAGCTCCAATACCAAACACCTCTTTTGGGTTCATCTCAGTGTTCCTGAAGATCATATTGTTCCTCTCTTTCCATAAGCACCAACATATAATGGGAGGACCTTGATTCCATATTTCACCAGTTAAAGGATGAGTAAAGGGTCCAAACCAACTCAAAATAAAGGATGTGATGTCCTTACACATAATCCACTGAATCCCCAATCTTCCAAGAGCCAACTCCCACACCTCAACTGCAAAAGGGCAGTGTGACAACAGATGATCAACTGATTCTTTGTTGCATATACACAAAAGGCATCTATTGGGGATTTGGAATCCCCTTTTCCTTAGATTGTCCTGAGTAAGAATTCTATTATGACAAACAATCCACCAAAAGAAGTTAACTTTCGGTATCATGTATCGATTCCAAACCTTTTTCCATAGATTATTGACCACACCCTGATCAGTCAGTTGACTGTAAGTAAATTTAATAGTAAGATCACCTTGGTTATCATGAATCTGAAAGAAATCATCCCCACAGTGAGAAGGGGGTATCCTAGTGAGAGAGAGCAACTCCTGTAGTGTCTTGGCTAGAAGACACAGATTAGGGGATAAAGGACAACAAAGGCTAATGTCATTCCATTTCCTAGCTCTCAAGGACCCTAACAGGTAATCAATAATATATATACCAAACACTTGTTGAGCCTGACCCTTAAGAAACTTGAACTCAGAAGATTCCAATGGAGAGTTGAATAACCAAGAGTCCTCCCATAATCTAATTTTATTACCATTACCTATCTTTCATTTGATCCCATTCCTCAAAAGTTTCTGTAGACTATAAATTCCCTTCCAAACCAAGGATCTTGGAGGGTGGGCCTCTGAAAGGCATTCAATCAACGTCCGGTTCAAAAGGTATTTGGCATTCATTATCTCACACCAATCCTTCCTATCCCTCAGATGATCCCAACCCACTTTGGCCATAAGAGCTTTGTTAGAATTAAAAATGGTTCTTATCCCAAGACCACCACAACTTTTCGGTTGACAAACCTTATCCCATTTAACCAAAGCAAGCTTCTTTTTTTCCTTAGTGCCTGACCAAAGCAAAGACCTTTGGATTTTCTCAAAATTTTCAGCAATATATCTAGGTATCTTAAAAATGGATAGGAAATAGATAGGGATACCTTGAAGAATAGCATAAAGAAGCTGAAGCTTACCAACATGGCTGAGTAAAGAGCCTTTCAACCCAACAAGCTTCTTTTGAATCCTTTCAAGGATAGAATTCCAAAACTGTAGAGTGACTTCTTTGATAGTTAGGGGTAACCCAAGATAAACCGAAGGGAGAGGACCACTCTAAAAACCCAGAATAGAAGTCACTCGATTTTGTAGGTTAGGAGTGATGTTAAAGAAGTAAATCATGCTTTTATTGTAGTTAATGCATTGCCCAGAACAAGCAGCATAATTGTTAAGACAATTTTTCTATTTCCTCGCTTCCAACACTAAGGCTTTCCCAAATAGAAAATTATTCTCCACAAATTGTTGAATCACAGTCGGCCCAAGGGTAGAAGCATCCTTAATTCCTTTTATGTACCCCTTATGTCAACATATTAGAGAAGTTCATGCTTAAAACATCTACCACCATTATAAAAAAATAGGGAGACAGTGGGTCTCCCTGTTTAATACCTCTCCCAGCATGAAAAACCCTGAAAGGAGAACTATTAACCAAAACAGAGTACTTAATTGTGGTAACACATTCCATAATAAGATTGATCACTAATTGATTGAATCCAAACTTAGCAAGAACTTTAGGGACAAAATTCCAAATCACCTTGTCATAGGCCTTAATGATGTCAAGCTTAAGGGCCATGCCAACATAGTTGCACCTATCCATTGAGTGAATTAGTTCATGTGTTGTGATAGTAGCATCAAGGATATGCCTACCAGGCACAAACCCTTTTTCAGTAGGGTTAATAATTTTATGTGGTTGACCAAAATTTTAGAGAGGATTTTATAAAAAGTATTGCATAGGTTGATAGGGCGAAAGTATACCATATGTTGAGGATCAACCATCTTGGGAATAAGAGCAATGAATGTGTGATTTAGTTGCTTAAGAATCTTACCAGATTTGAAGAAATCAAGAGCAGCTACAACAAGGTCCTCACTAATAATCTCCCAAAAGGTCTGAAAGAAAGATGAAGGGAAACCATCCGGGCTAGGAGCTTTGAAGTCTCCCATACTAAATGTGGATAGCTTAACCTCCTTAGGTGTGACAACACTGAGAATCCCCATATTGTCGTTATGAGAAATTAAATTTGAAAGTGAGTCTAGCAACAGACTGTCAAGAGCCAGGTTAGGAGCTTCAACAAGAGCCACATAAGCCTTTTGGAAATAGTCCGCAACCACTAAACCAATAAGGGAGGGTGAACAGACAACCTCTCCCTGGGAATTTTGTAACTTATTTATCTGGTTCCTCCTCTTATGTTTGACAACAAAAATATGAAAGGAGGTGTTCCTATCTCCTTCTTTCAGCCATTGCACCCTAGATTTTTGTTTCCAAAAAATCTCCTCTTTCTTGAGAATTTGTTCCCACTCCCACCGGTTCTCCTTCTCCTGGTTGCAAGTGGAAATATTGATATCACCCTCCTTCATTCTCTTTTGAACCATTTTCAAATTTTCCCCAATTATTTTTTTCTCTTGGAAAACATCCCCAAAGACCCTTTTGTTCTAGCCCTTCACCATAAATTTAATGTGTTTTAACTTAAAAAAGACTATAAACATGGGAGAACCATGCACAGGGATATTCCACCATTTAGCAATTTTCATTTTGAAATCAGGGTGGGAATTCCACATGATTTCAAAGTGGAAGGGATAAGGTCCAACAACAAACTGATCACACAAAGTTAACAACAAAGGATTGTGATTAGAAACAGTCCTAGGTAGAGCCCACAAAGTGGCACTAAGTAGGCCAGGCCAATTACTAGAACAAAGGAAGTAATCTAATCTAACTTGAATTAAGTCTTCACCCATATGTCTGTTGGACTAGGTAAAAGATTGGCTTGACAAGTCTATATCAATCAGACCCATAGAATTCAAAAAGTTAGTCAGATCAACCATGTTGTTAGAGTAGTTGATCAGACCACCACTTTTCTCTAAGGGAAATAGGGGGGAGTTGAAGTCCCTAGCCACTAGCTAGTGAAAACCACTATTGTTTTTTATCCAATCAGTAAGAGAAATTCATAGAGCTAATCTAGTATTCCTTTGGCTAGGTACAGAAACATTGATAAGTGACCAAGAGCTGCCTGGGAAGGTAAAAGAGACACCGACACTATTCTGACAGTAGAATAGTTCAATGCTATTTAATCTAGAAGGGTTCTAGAGCACTGCTAGACCTCCAGAGGCCCCTTCAACATCACTATAAAAGTAGGAGGCCCCGGGCCATAAGTACTTAGCAATATTATAATTATCTTTCTTCATTTTGGTTTCTTGTAGGAGTAAGACATTTATCTTATGTTCAAGAACATAGTTCTTTAAAGCAAGTTGCTTATGGGAGCTATTCATCCCACACATATTCCAAGACATGACCTTCATTTTTGACCTTTCTTAGAGGACACTTCCAATGTCCTCTATTTTCCCAAGGCAATCTCATTTGTGGTTTCTCTTAATCTTGTGGATCTTTGGGTTGGCCTACCTAGCTTTAAGTCACCTCCCACATCCGCTTTTTTCTTCAGAGTTATCTAGTTCTCCTCATCGGCAGCTGACTCCTATTTCAAATCCTTTGCAATGAAAGAAGACTCACCCATGCCTAGATCCTCCCATATTTTACCCTCTTCACCAACAGTCTCACTAGTTACTACTAAGGCCACCTACAACAACACACCACCATTAAGGACCTCATCCCCAAAAGCCATGCTAGGAGCAAGATTCTCTACTTCCAGCACATTAGCACAAGCCATATTCACAGCTAAGGACAGATTAGCAAGACCCTCATCCAAATCAATCCTAGTCATAGACTCAGGAATAGGAACACTAGGATTAGGAAATTCTTAGTTGGCCACTAACTCAGGCAAAGGAGTCTTAGAGCTAGGAATGTCAAAGAAAGCTGCCAAAGATGCAGAACCATCTTTGGGAGGGTCTTCAATACCAGGAGGAGAACCAAAAGGAGCAACAAAGTCTCCCTTGTTAGGATTCTTATTAAAGGATGACTTGTAGTTAGAAATAAGGTGCCCAGGTTTGGCACACTTCTGATAGTATACCACAACATTTTCATAACACACAGGTTGAACCTAGGACCCGAATTTAGAGCAGAGCTTAACAAAGTTAAGCAGAGATTTTTTCACACAAATATTCATGCAGAAGCGGGAAAACACTAACCTAGACTTCGATCTGGTAATGGAGTCGGAAGTGATGAAGTTTCCCAAGGAATCACCAATGTTCTTAAATATTGATTCATCCCAGTATTCCAACGGCAACTCAGGAAGATGAATCCAAACCAGAGCTGACTTATTGAGGTCCACATCAAGGTTAAACCCCAGCTTCTAGTGGCATAAAGCCAAACTGTGTTTACCATACACCCAAGGTCTTGAAGACAGAATAGATATCAGATATTCTAGCGTCATGAACTTGAATAGGAAAATACCACCAGACATAGTGTAGATTTCCACACTTCCCTTGAGTTGCCACTTAACAACCCATTTCTTGACCATATCCATAGTAGGGTGAAAAGAGAGAAACCTACCCACTACTACATTCTCCTTGGATGAGAAAATCCTATCATTGATCAAATCATAAATAACAAAGTCTGTTCCAAACACAATAACCTCATCCCCATGAGGAGGAGGAGGGAGAGAGCTCTATTTACTATTGGTTAGAATATCTTTCCACCCAAGGGATTCAGGAGGAATCACAATCATCGGCACTTCAAATAAAGACATGGGAGGCACTAAAAGATCAACAGTCAAAAGACCTATCCCGCCAGGAGTGTCTCTTGAGGGACATGAGTCTGCATGAGACAAGGCTAGGCCTAGGTCAAGGATGGGCAGAGGGGGACCGTGGGGCACCCCCAAGGCAAAATCCACCATGTGCACAAGATGTTCAAATGTGGGCAGAGGATAGGGAGAGCGGGATATTTGTTATGTTATCCATGTTAATTTGTTGAGTTGCATTAGTTAGTGTCACTTTAGTTTCTTACAAAAAAAATTAATTGTCATGATGTTTGAGGTCTTTTGTGTTAATCCATTGAGTCCCTTAGTAGGGCATTACATTCTCTCCCTCTTTCAAGAACCATTTCATGTCATCCTAGTAATGGATTTTTGACTTGCAAGGAATGCAAATCCCTTCTAGAGAAATCCCCATAACCTCTGCAATAAGCTCAAGGGTCACCATAAAAGAAACCCCACCAACAATAACAGTCCAATCCACCCAAGAATTGGTGAACTTCAAAGAAATTTTTGGGTTAACATACAAGGCCAACTTGCCTCATTCAAGAATAGTCTAGACCTTCTTATCTTACTTCCAACCATCAAAATCAGTAAGTTCACCCTAGAACAAATCCCCTCCCATTGTGAAGCCCACAAGTTTTAGAGCAAAGAAACACTAGTAATGGAAATGGCTATACAAAAACTAGAGCCACAAGTAATAATAAAAATGCATAGATTGATTAGCAGGCTTAAGTTGCCATAAATGATGAGTGTGGTAACCATTAAAATGAGTTGACAAAAGTTCCATCTTGATCTCACTTGGACAATACTTTGACATCATTTTGAATTAATTCGAGCACCTAACTTGGGATATGGAGGATACTATCCCATTTTATTAAATTTGGAGTAAAAGCTCTAAGATTTTCTAAGGCATCGACAACTTTATTTCCACTTCTATACACATGATTCACACTACAATTCCCAAGGGAAATCATGAGATTGCAAGCCAAGGACACGAGGTCCTGAAGAGTCCAGCGAGGAGAGGCAAGCCTAGACATCATAAGAACCATGTTCCGTGAGTCACCTTCAATGATTAAGTTAGAGAGCCCAACTTGCATGACAATTTTAATGCCATGGAAGGCCACCACCACCTCAGCAAAACTAGAATATTGAACCCCCAATTTAACTGCATAATCCAAAAATAACTTCCCCTTGTGGTCATAGATTACCCCACCCCCACCCACCTGAACTGGGTTGGGTTTGGCCAACCCGTCAAAATTGAGCTTTAGCCAACCAAGTACAGGGGGGACCATGACATACTTCATCTATCCAAAGGGATAAGAGATCTAAGAGAATCAAGGGTCCTAGAAATATTCCAAGTAGAAGCAACCAAATCCTCCAAATCATTAGGATTTTTTTGGGCTTGTAAGGGGTAGCAAAATCCAACTCAACAACCTGACTAATAATTTTGTTGGCCACCACCTACCATAGAGAAGTTTTGTCTATGAACACTCTATTATTACACTCCTTCCATAACACCCACCCTATGAAGAACAATGATTTCCAACAAAGCTCAACGAGTAGAGAGTGAGACACCAAGGGTGACCAGCAGTCCAAAATCTCAATGATATCCTTTTTCTAGACCCATCAGACTTTGAAAATAGATTGAATTTTTTTCCTAACCTACCAAGAGTAAGAACAATGGAAAAGCAAGCGAGGAATGGACTTGGCTTCATTCCCACAAAAAAACACTGGTTCCCAAGATGAATGTATTTTTTTAAAATTATCTAAAGTGAGGATCCTTTTATGATAGACAGTCCACCAAAAAAAATTGACTTTAGGTAAGGTATTTCCATGCCAGAGTTGCATCCAATCAAACATGGGGTTCCAAGAACTAGAGAGGAAGTTGTAGCTAGTCTTGATTGAATAAGCATAATCTTTAGAATTTTTCTAGACCAGTGAGTTAGGAAAGTCAAAGGTGAAGAACTTCTAATTCTTGACAATTCTAAGAAGTTCTTCAGCAACCACACGGAATGGGGGGTCATACTAGTTAGGGTCAATCTTCCATCTAAGTGGATCAAGAGAAAAATTAATGTAATCCAAGACCTTATCACCTAGCCAAGTATATAGTTCCCAACAAATAATAGATAGAACAGGGTGGATACCAAGAGCCTAAGAAGACAACCAATTATCATCCCAAAAGGAGACCAAAGTACCCGATCTAGCCAGCCAAGAGGACCCAGAAGAAAGAAGATTCTAGGTTTTTAAAAGGTTATTCTAGATCACCGAACTAGTAGGTAGAACACCATTTCCCAACAAGGAAAGGAAATTATTTCCTTGCAGATACTTATTCTTGAGGATAGTAATCCATTCATACTAGTTGTTAAGAAGCTTCTAAGAAATTTTGGTTATAAGATCCATATTCATCAATCTTGTTCTTCTCAAACCCAACCCTCCATAACATTTCCTAGAGCACATAGTATCCTGGCTCACCAGGGAGAACCTATTCTTTTCCTCAGTCCCTGACCACAAGAATTTACATTGGATTTGTTCAAGTTTCTTCAACCACATCGCAGGCATAAAAAACAAAGATATTAGGCACACAACCTAGCTTTGAAGGGTGGTTTTAAGGAGAGGCCTACCATCATTGTTGAGAAGGATTCCTTTCCATGTAGCAAGCTTTCTTTGAACGTGTTGCAGCAAAGTAGACCAAACAAAATTATCCACCTCACCCACCGTAAGCAGCATACCCAGATAAGTCAAAGGGAAGGAAAGTGTTTGAAAATTAAGAATTTTGGAAATCCTAGCTTGAAGAGCAATGTCAACATTCAGGAAAAAAATAACACTTTTGTTAAAGTTAATACATTTCCCAGAGGGAAAAGTAAACTTAGAAAGAGTGTCCATCCAACCTTTAGCCTCTGCCAAGGTAGCCTCCCCCATAAAGACCATATCATTAAAAAATTGTTGATGAGAGATTGGACGAGACACAAAAGAAGGGGCAAAACCCACTAGAGAACTAGTCAAAATTTTATGTTCAAAATTATGACCAAGAACTTCAACCATAAAAATAAAGAGATAGGGGAACAACGGGTCACCTTGGTGAATACCACCAATAGTTTAGAAGAAACCTTGTAGTGTGCCATTGATAATCATTGAGTACTTGAGAGAAATCACACAACTCTAAATTAGTTTCAACAATTTACCAGAGAAGCCAAAATGATAGAGCACTTCAAAAAGGAAATCCCAAGACACCTTTTCATAGGCCTTGGAGATATCCAGCTTAAGAGTCATACTTTCCTTTCTAATTCTATCCATAGAGTAGAGGGTTTCATGCATGAGCATAATAACATCAATTATTTTCCTTCCAGGCATAAGACTTTTTGGCTAGGGTGTATCAACTTGTTCAAGTGGGGTTTAATGTGATTGACTAGTAATTTGGATCAGATTTTGTAAAATGTATTGCAAAGACTAATATTCCTAAATTTAGTCAACTTGTTGCCCCCCGATGCTTAGGAATAAGAAGAATGAAGGTATTATTGAATTCCTTAAGAATTTTTCTAGAAGAAAGAAATTCAGCCACCACAACCATGACATCCTGACCAACAATATCCTAAAACATTTGAAAAAAGAAAGGTGGGAAGCCATCTGGGCGAAGAGCCTTGAATGGGATGATGGGAAACACAACCTTACAGACCTCCTCCACCTGAGAATTATCTTCCACATGGACGAGACCTCCTACTGGAAAGAGCCAGAGGGATGACATTAAGGATATCACCTGACAAAAACTTTGTAGAGTTAGGATTGAGAAGGTTATGGAAAAAACACACACTAGCATGAGCCAAATCATCCTCACTAGTCACAATGGAGAAATGTTCAAGGATCGATTGTAAGATAGAGTTTCTATTCCTATGTCTCATCACCATCATGTGAAAGAATCTATATTTTTTATCCCCTTCATGGAGCCACTGATTCCTAGACCTTTGTTTCCAATAAACCTCCTCCTTTTCAATAATATTATGAAGTTGAGTAAGCAGGGTCTTTTCCTTAGAAATGAGATCCCCTTGAAACCCCAGTTCTAGCTCATTTTGAACCAGTCAAATCTAGTCTTTGATAGACTTTTTCTTTTCAAAGATGTTATTGAAACAACTCTTACTCCAAACTTAAAGATTGCATTTGAGACTCTTGAGTTTAAAAGCAAGATTGTATGTATAACAAAACCACATCCACGACCCTTCCAC
>VDFB02000013.1:84522811-84559117 GCA_007258455.2 Sequoia sempervirens
TATATATATATATATATATATATATATATATGTGTGTGTGTGTGTGTGTGTGTGTGTGTGTGTGTGTGTGTGTGTGTGTGTGTGTGTGTGTGTGTGTGTATAAGACTAGTATTTATATTAATTTATTTAAGATTGTAGAACTAATTTGATGTGGTTTAAAAAATATTGTTCTAAATTTAAAATTCTTGATCTTATCATGTGATCTAGTACCTCATATCAATCTTTATCTTTACTAATTTAAGTTTGGTTTAAACTTGCAAATTATTGGTTTTTCTTCTAGAAAAATAATTGCATTTCTTGAAAAGACTTCGCATATTTGTTTGCTTATAATTAAATTAATAATAATTTGGACAAAATAATCAACTAATACAAATACATTTCAATTTCACAATGTTTATCTCCACTTAACGCATAAATGACTTGGTCCCTAAAGTTGGACATAGTGTGCCTCTTGTTTCAAAGTGAATCTATGACTTTTAAAACACCTATATAGATGAATGTCATATTCGACTCTTTTTCCATATGCTATTTTTGGTCCAATGAATATCCCTACAATTATTTCACTTGAGTGGTACAAATTTTCAAACATGTAAGGTGTATAATTCCATACAACTTGGATTGCATTACATAAAGTTCCTACTTTATTCTCTTTTACATTTTTTGTTTCCACGCTACTCTATCTTCTTCATATTTTCTTCTCTTGGACAAATTTTATTATTATCTCATATCTCTAACATTTCAAAATAAAATAGGACACCACCATACTAATCAAGAGAAGACGTGCCTACAATTTTAAAAAAATGATAAAGATCGTATCTTTCTATCAAAATCACCTATCTATTATGCTTACAATCATATTTTTACAATAATATGTTGAAATATTTGATTTTAATTCAATCACATGTATCAAATACCACTTTATGATAAATACTAACCACTACATAGCACATGTTACCAACACTCCACTTTTCATAGAAAAATATAAAAAATGTGTGCATGTGGTAGAAGAAGCCAATACTTACTTAAATGATTAAGCCTCTTGAGAACATGTGACTAATACTAGTGCGCCTTGCTATGTTGAGAAGTAACATATGTTTTTTGTTTTTCTTCTCTTCCATATAACATGCAGTTTTATTTGTAATGGCATCTCAAACTAAAAGTGACTACTGACTATTGTTATCGTTGAAAGATTGGTTGAAAGTATTTGTGTCTCATGAGTGTTCGTAGACGCATGCGTACAGTTTTTTGTGGTACTAAAGTAAAATCTTAAATAGAATAGATTGCAGATTTTAATGACACTTTTTTGAGTATTTTTTAAAATAATTTTAATATATTTTTTTAAAATTAATATGTATATTTTTTTTAATGAAGAATTAAATATATTGTATATATAAAATGTTATTGGTTGAAATAGTTATTTATTAGAATTTATATGTAAATTTTTTATCTTTTATTTTCTAATTTAATGTATAAATGATATGTGTCTATTATTACAAGTCGAATTAGTGGTGAGAAAGGGTGAAATTTGTGAAAGTAGTGAAAAAACTTTGAATAGTCTAAAGATAGAAGAGGCTATAGGTGACAAAGAAGGAGATAAGGGCAGAAGTATAGATGACAATGAAGGAGAAACAAGGTGCAAGATTTTTTCCCTTATCTATATAGGTGTAATTGGAAATAGAAGTGATATCATGATTATTGTGAATAGCCAAGAGCTTGGTAAATTGTTCAGTTTAGTGGATGCTAAGGTAGAAAAGCATAGTGAAGCATAGGAATATGGTCATAAGAGTTACAAATTTACCATTTTTAATGTCAGTGTGGTTGTGGAATCTAGTATTCATTGTATTAATAAACTAGACAGTATATTAGCTAAAGAAGAGAGTAGTGATTGCAAAATTAATTGGCATTTGGCCTTCAATAGAAATAACCAAGTCATGGATTAATTTGAAATGTTAAAATTGTCCCACCCCTAAGAATTTTTTTGGTATTAGGGTTTATTCAAATTATTTTCTAGTAAAAATTGGATTGCAATAATATTCTTAGGGGAGGCCCTTGGTTCATGAGGAGATCAAGATTGACTATTAGAGCCTAGATACTTGGTGTTGATCCCCATAAGTAGTGGATTAAGGAAGCACCATTATGGAGATGGATATATAAGATACCACAAGGATTATGGCCATTTAGGAGATCTTCAAATGATTGGGAAATCCTTTGGGGAATTTATCCAAAGATCCTCAACTTTGAAGGGAGGACAATTGTATACATATGCTAGAATTTGTGTGAAAGTGGATTTGAGCAAACCTATTAAACAAGAAATTAAGATAAAGTTTATTTATAGGGAATGCATTTGGGAGCTAAATTATGAGTGTATCATTATTACATGTTTGAAATTTTGGAGGGTTGCACATGTTGCCAAATGGTGCAATAAAACATTAGATAGAGTTTTTTAGGAATCTCCAATTTAAGAACATGTCAATGGGAGAAGAAGTGTCTGGCAATCAATCTTCCCTATGAAGAACAATAATTGATAAGATACTCTATAGTCAACTCAATTTATGTGAGAAATTTATTTCTTCCCCTCTTAAAATGGGGGATAAGTTGGCTTTTAGAGAGGAGGTAGGGCCTAGGGAAATGCTAGAAGTGGGAGATGGAAATGATAGTATTTTATGTAGTAAGGTTGGGTTGAGGGATTTAAAGAGGCATGTGGAGAGTGATGAGGATTTGGTTCAAGATACTATGAAAGACAAGGATGCAAATCTATAATGGTGTATTGTGATAAGGAGGGGTAGGTGAAATAGTAGGAAGAGCTATATTGGGCATTCAACAAGAACAAGTGGAAACAATGCTAGACGTAATGATATAGAGGTAAGGCTAAGCAAAGATTATGGAGGATCTAAAAAATGGAATGTAGATACCAATATGGAATTTTTTTAAGAATGGAGGAAAGCACCTTCCTACACATAAGAAGCCATTAAAATAATCAACTAGAATACTTGGGGGCAGAATGCCCCAAAAAATATCATTTACTTAAACAACTAATCAAAATAGAGGCATGGTATTTTTATTGTTGTAGGAGACGAAATTGAAAGGGAAGTTCATTCGAGATATATTTAATAGGTTTGGAAAGAGGTGAAGGATTAATGGTTGACATTATTACAATTGTATTGAAAAGGCTATTTTTTGGGATAGCAATAGAGTTGTAGGTACAAAGTTGCTTCTCAAACTCAAAAATGTATCAATCTTTTAATTACTTGTGTGCAAAAGAATATCTCTATGGTGGTGTCCAATGTCTAGGGTCCTAATCTAGAATTATATAGAGCTCTAGAATAGGAGGATATTAAGGAAATGAGGAAGGCGATTAGTGAGGAAAAGTGGATATTATGAGAGGATTTTAATGCAGATTTAAGTTATGAAGAAAAAAATTAGGGGTAATATATTTTCTATGGTTAGATCCTCTTCCTTTAGGGGGTTCTATGGGGATATTATGTTGGTAGATATACTCCCTAATATTGGGTGGTTCACATGGAGTAAAATAATAATAGGGGATGATTACATTTTAAGTTAGTTGGATATATTTTTTGTCAATTCAAATGGTTGATCGCTCCTATCACTTTCTTACCTAAGGTTATACAATAGGTGACTCTACTCATTGATTAATTAAGATGGTGATAATATGGGGTAGAAGGCATTCTTGTAGTCCTATTAAATTGGAGTTTTCAAGGTTTGAGCATCCAAATGTTGAGGATGATCTCAAGGGATGGTGGGGATTGGAGATAGGTTCTCATAGATTCATGTTGTAAAGAATACTTGTTGAAGCTAAGAGGAATGCTAGATATTGGAATAAGATTGATGTGGGGAACATCTTTGAGAGAAGAATTTAAGTGGAGGTAAGTCTTCAATAATTTGAAGAATTAATTGCCAAAGAGGGTCTTACATTGGAAAATAGTTCTATGTCTAATATTTTGATGGAAGAATTAGACTCTATCATGAGAATGGAAGAGATTTTTTGGAACCAAGAATCCAAGGTGAAATGTTTATAAGGAGAATATGCACACAACTAAATTATTCTATCTACCAACTAATATAAGGAAATTCAATCATATTGTAAGTGTTCAACTTCCTAATGGTTTGATAGTGAGTGATATAGATGTTATCAAGAAAGAAGGTATCAGCTTCTTCAAGAGGTTGTTAGCCACAAAACTTTAGGGAGAAAGGGAAGATCAAGAAGAATTCTTGTTAAACATCCCCTCATTTATGAAAAAATAATAAAACATGTGATGAATTATTTAATCCTTTCACTTTGGAGGAAATTTTTATTGCAACTTTCTCATTGTAAGCTAAAAAAAGCCTTGATTCTAGATGGATTCTAGGCTAGTTTCTTTCAAAAAATTGGATTAGTTTGGGGAAGACATTTGGTTGGTGGTTGAGGAATGTAGAGAAAGTAAATGAATGATGAAGGGATATAATTCCACCTTTTTTATCTTATCCCTAAAGGTAAGAATCCAAGATATTTTGATGAATTTAGACCAACTTCTCTTTGTAACACAATATGCAAAGTTGTCACTAAGGAAATGCCAATGAATATGAGGAATTTTTTTAGTGGGTTTATTTTAGAGGAGAAAAGTGGTTTTCTGAAAGGTAGACAAAATCTTAATGTGATTATAATTGTATGTGAATCCATGCATTCAATTAAGCATAAGAAAAAGGACAGAATGATTCTTAAGTTGGACATGAATAAGGCATATGATAGGGTTCCTTTGGATTTCCTTATTGTGGTTTTGAGGATTTTTTTCTTTCTAGTGACTGGTGTAGATGTGTTCAAAGTTGTGTCACCTTTGCATCCTTCTCTATATTAACCAATGATTCTTCAACAAAGTTCTTTCAAATTCCAAGTATAACCTTAGAAATGGTTACCCCCTCTCTCCTTTTTTATTTCTAATTGTGGCTAAGGTCTTAGGGAGATACCTAAAGGATAAATTTGAGTTGAGGAATTGGAAAGGGCTCTAGGTTTCCACCTATGTGTATAAATTTTACCCATTAATAATTTGTTGATGATAACCTATATTGTTTGGTGAGGATTTATATGGAGGTTAATGTTTGTAAGGGTATCATGGATAGAAATGAGAATTTTTTATTAAAATTTTAATAATCTCAAGTCCAATTTATTCTTCTTAAAGGATTATTTACTAGAAGGTTTGGAGGTGCAAAGGATTTCAAGATATCTTGTTGACAAACTATTGAGTTAATATTTGGGGATGCCACTTGTGGACATAACAACTTTGGAGGTATAATTTAAATTGGTGTGGAAAAGATATATATTAACTTATTTTGTAAATGAAAGTGTCTCTCCCTATTTGGCAAGATAATTCTTATTATTTAGCATCCCTAGTAGGTATTCTAGCTTATGTAATGTTTTTTTTTTTAATCTTAAGAAATGTTTCTAAAATAATAAGGACCACATAGAGAATTTCCATTTAAAATGAGGAAGAGGTTCTAAGTAAATATTTCCTAGTTAAATAGTATGATGTTGGTATACCCAATAATAATGAAGGTTTGGGTCTCAAATAATGTAAATTGATGAATATATTCCTAGGGAAAAAGTTGGACTAGAGGATTCATGAGGAAAAGGATAGGTTATGGAGCTTCATCTTACAATAAAAATATATTTTAGAAATGGTGGATAGGCTTTTGAGGGATGTGAGGTTGATGCCTATGATTGCAAGTATATGGAAATTTTATGGTTATTTTGTTAATACATTTTATCAAATGTCAAGTGGAGACTAATAAAATGGAATAAAATAAGGTTTTGGAAGGATTGATGGATTGATAAGATGAATTTGGTGGATGTTGGGGTTCTATGACCCTTGGTATCACATTCTAAAGGGGTATAATAGTGTGGGTCAAATATTATTATAGGAATTCCATGAGTAAGAAGGAATGGGTTATTATCTCAATGTAAATTTGGTAGAATAATATTATATGCTTGAGGTTGAACTAATCTCTCTAAGTTTTCACTTGTGATTGTTAAAAGGGAGGACTTGTTGGTATGGGATAGGATTATTAGTTATAGTATCTCTAGAATTTTGGCATACCACCACCTAAATAGTAAGGATGGAGAAGGGAGGTACTTCCTTGGTGAGAAGATTTGGTTGACTATAGAGTTACCTAAGGCTAATACCTTTCTCTAGGAAATTTCTAATAAGAGGGTTCTCACTTGGAATGCATTGTATAAATTGGGGAAGGCTGACCCAAAAATATGTATATGTGAAAAAACTAAGATTACAATAATGACCACCTTTTTATAGAAAATGATTTTTCTTTGTAGAAGTGGGATTAGTTTCTCAATAGGTAGTCGTTGATGTGGGTGACTCAAGAGTAAGAGAATGAAGATAATTTTGAATTGTGTTCATTCATTGATAATATAAAATATATGGTTACAAAGAAATAATAGGATTTTCAAGAAATGGAGCCTTTTGTGGAAAGAGTTTGGGATTAAGAGGAATCAGATTTGAAGGAGCTATTGATTGCAAGTGGAGAGAGGAATGAGATTTTAAGAGTGAGGATAAATTAAAGGTGGAGGTATCACCTATGTTCTAGTGGCTATATAGATCTTCCAAGAGCAAGGTCTTGAAAAAAATATAATAGATGGGGTTGTATGAATATTAGGTGGGTCAAGTTTAATTTTGGTGGTGTGGCCAAAGGAAATCCTCATGCAACTAGTGGTGGATGGGTTAACTTTAATTTTGGATGAGCATGTTCATCCTCTCTACATTTACTATTTTAATTTTAAAATGGATACAGTCAATATGGTGCAATAAAGGACCTTATTGTGGGGATTAAATGTGTCCAAAGAGAAAGGATGGTGGTGTATCTAGGTTTAGGGTGACTCAAAGTTCAAGGTCATTTTTTATATGACTAAAGTGGGTTGTAATAATTGGTTGTTATAAACTATTTTATCTAAAGAAAAGGTGCAAGTTGTCACATTTGAGGATATCACTTTAAATCATATTGGGAGGGAATGAAATGTCATGGTTGGTTGTGGCACCAATGAAGTATTTAATCTAAAGAGATGAAGGATTAGATGATTAAGAATTGGAGAAATAATTTCCTTGAGTAGAATTTGTAAATCATTTGTAAAGACATTAGTTGATTATATCTCGACCATAAGTAGGTGAGGTTATTTAAGGCTTGATCATATGAGATATGATGGGAATAAGGATGATAAAATATATTATTTTTATTTATATGTGGTATTTTTAATCATAGCTAATGGTAATTTCAATGATAGTTTCAATTGGCTATTTCATACCTATGTAGATGATACTATGATTTTTGGGTGTAATAATAAGGATAGATGGCTTCTTTAAGGGGCAATAAGTGTGGGGAGGAAATAAAATTGGGTAGTTCTAAGGGTAGAGAGCTTTGTTTATATAGAAAGGAGAAGTAGAGGAAACATACAATTTTAAGCAAGGAGATTATAGTTGATTTCATTAATTTTGTGGAGAGAGATAAAATTCTAAATCTTTGACATTGGGTGGTTAGGATATGGTTGGTTTTACGTGGGTTAAAATTATCCCTACCATCCATGCTAACATATTACTTGTCTACTAGTAAGAGGTCTAAGGGTCATGCAAAGGTTGTGGATGATAAATTTTAGAAGGTGGCGGGGAATATTCAAGGTGATGATTCTGGGATTGGTGGGTCCCTTGTGGTTGGTAAGAGGAATTTGGTGGTCAATCTAGATGAATTTGCTCAGGTTTCTGTGTCCAAGGATAGGGGAAAGGCTAAGCTTTTCTTTGAAGGTTTGCATGAGGAGGATCCTATGGTTGGTTTGTACCAGGGCAATGGTGTGTTTTGGGGAGTGATGGATTTTTCTCAAGCATCGGGGCTGGTTAAAGAAGGGGCAAATATTTCTTTCAATCTGCTTATGTGGCTTGTCCAATGTAATGTCCCCATTTTAGCTGATGTTGTTTGTTGAGGAGTGAGCCTATCAATCAGATCCTCATAGGCTGGCAGAACTGTTGAGAGGATCACTTGTGGTAGTTATCCAGAGTTTCAAGACATTACTCCACCAGTTGAGTCAGGTTTGGGCCTTTGCAGACACTTTCTAAGTGGTTTACAGATACTTACTATTTATAGTAAGTTAGGCAAGTGGGAGCTGCTATTTTGGGTAGGGCACCTAGTTTAGCTGGTCAGCTCAGTTTCGACCTAGTTTGTCAGTTTGATGAGCAGATGGAGAATAATGGAGCATTTAATGATTATTAAATAATTATTATTTTGACTTTATGTTATAAAGTCACTTTAATGATATATTAAAATATTAATTATTAATGGCATATTATAAAGTATTTAATACTTTATAATAGAGGAGAAATATTATTATAATGAATAATTATTTATTCATTAAAAGGGACGCCATTATGTAAATATTATTGCCTAAGTCAAAAGAGGTGAATTAATATTATTAAATGTATTTTAACTATTTTTTTGAGAAGAGGGTCAAATTCTTGAGAAGGTTATATATTCTTTCAAAGGGAAAATTGAACTGATATGTTGATTATTCGAATTTGTTATCTTTTTTCTCTGAGAGCATTGGGGTTTGAGAAACCAGGGTTTCTGCAGATCAACAGGTTTTGAGGAACGTTCCCTCTTCAAGATCTGACATATTGAGACTGTGAAATATCAGTTGAAGATTGTCAAACAAGGTGACTTCATTCAGAAGTTGCAGTTGTGCTTATTGGAGTAATATCAAAAGGGTTTTTGACAAAGAATATTCATCTAAGCAATAAGGTGACTTATCTATTCTTGATTCAGAGTCTGGCACATTCTTCTAGGAGGTCCGTACTTATTTAATGCTGCTGGTTGGGCCGTACTTTTTTGTTCTAGCAAGGATCGTACCTTCTTTACTAGAAAATATGCCTCCCCTTTTCATCTTCTGTCTGTTGCAAAGTGGATGCCTAGGGTTTTTGGAGACATTTCACTAGTTTCAAGGTGGGAGATTGCATCATTTCTTTTAGCCGTACCATTTCAGTCTCTCTTTTTGGCGCCTGCAAGCTTATCCAGGTTTTCAATAAAATGCTTGCCTTTTTGTCTGAATGTTTAAATATTGCAGTGTAATCATCTGGGAAGATTAATAAATCATCTGGTATTGAGATTTGATCTATGTTCTGTAGTTTTTGTGCATCTAGTATTTTATATTATTTTTCCAGTCATTTCTATGCAAAATCGCAAATTCTTCTTTTAGTGCAAAAACACCAAAAAAATCAAAAATACAGAAAATAAACAAAAACTCAGTATTCTCAGACAGTGTCTGGGTTGAGAGACACCTGGTCTCTTACATCCAAGAGGTGCAGGACCTCCACAATGAGCATGACACCATTTCCTGTTGTAACATTTCTACTCTATGTAGTCTGAAGGTGAATCTATTTTTGGGCTTACCAGATCTTTAAATTCCAGTGTGGGTTGTGTGGTGGATGAGCTTGCTAGTTTGAAGAGTGATTATGGTCTGAGGGTGGATTTTCTAGAAAGATAAAATAGGCAACTCCGTAGGGATTTGGACATGATCATAAACATTAGCAAAGAGAAGCTGGAGGCCTCAACTGAAGGTATGATTTTCCTCAATCAGAAGGTGAAGGAATTGACTGAGAAGGGACTGTTTAATGACCATGCGGCTATGGAACATGGGGAGGATGTTGGGATGGATGTGCATGCTATTGATTTGGAGGTTGTTCCGAGTGTGCGTAATCAGAGAAAAACAAAGAAAGGTAAAAAGGACCCTGCTCGAGATGTTGAGGAAATCATGGGGATGCATGGCAGACTGGCACCTAAGGATTTGGATGCAGAAAATGCTTAAGGAACTATTTTAATGGTCATGGGGGTGTCTTTCTATTTTTTGTGTTGGTTGTTTTTTCTATTGATGGTCTGTTAATCAACTAGTTTTTTTGTGTTGTTGGGTGGGCAGTTTACTGTTTTATCTTTACTGCCACTTTCTTTTTTGTTCAAGGTTTCAGGTACCCTTCAAAACCTGTTTATCATTAGTCAAAAACATATTACTTAGCATTGGTTACATCAGAAGTAGAAAAACTATGTTTGACATCATATTGACATTGAGTGACATCTCAATAATCTCAATTATGATTGATTCATATTTGTCACATGATGACATTGAAGATTTCCTCCAAGTGAAGATATATTTTAACTACATGTTAGATCATCTACATGGTATAAAAATGAGGCAACAATGTTTGTAGAGAGATATGGAAGAAATTGTGAAGGTCCCATAGGTAGTTCTATAAGAGGACTCCATCCTTACATTCACTAATAATTGTGATGACAAGGAAATAGATGAGGTACTAATACTAGGTAAATATTTTTGTTGTCCAATATGTAAGAATTTTAATATGGGAGTCATAGAGCCAACATAATTTTTATTGGCCCCTTTGAGTATTATTTTTTGTTAAAAAATGTTATAGTTATGGGTAATCATTTAGGTGGTTTATGAGCTATGGTAAGATGGTTGGTTAGAGAGAGTAGGATGATACTATTGTTTCTATGTTAGGCTAATTTGTTTTTATTTAATGATGGTGGTTGATTTCTTGTTAGTGATAATATATTTTTTTATGAGGTGATGTTTGTGGACTTGATGCCCTCCTTAGCATCAACATCTTAAATTTTCCACCTTTTTTGTTTTATATTTCCTAGGACTTTCTATGTATACTATCAAAAAAATGATATGTGCCTAATATTATTATTAATTCACTATTACAATTTTACGAAGTATAAATATTTATTAGTTATTTTTGATAACAGATAAAAATGGGCTTTGAAATGGACTAGACTCTTTTACAAAGAAATAATAGCCTTTAAGCAGATGGGATGAAAACCATTAAATATGGGACTATAAAAATAAATTATAAATAGTAGGAGAAAATAAAAAGAAAAGTAACACCAATAAGATAGTAGAAAAACCACATTTGTTATTAGCTAGTTTCTCAAGCCCACTAGTCCCTTATCATTCTTTGATGAGAAAATAGACCTAGTCAACAAAAGAATCCTCTAGGGGATCCTCTTCAATAGCAATATTTTTTCCTCTCTAATTTGTGGACTTAGCCCTAGTTCTCTTGGTCAAGCCCTCCTCTATAATCTCCCTTTTTCATTTTTGAAGTGCACTTCATAGAAGATAAATCTAACTAGAAGTTAATTTTTTTATGGTATACTTGATAAAATTCGCAATCTAAGATGGGATTACATTCACTTCATCCATATTATTTTAGAGTGTGAAACTTCAACTTTAAGTTCTTCAATGGAAAAAAATCACTCCCTACCATATGTCAAGTCATCCACATGGGTTTTAAGCCTTTCCTTAAACTATTTGAACATATTCATGTCAATATCTACATTCTCATCCTAGTGCTTTGGAGATGAGAAAGGAACCATTTCATTACATTATTGTGAATATTGAGACTTTCATATAAATTTTCAACACAAGTTTTCATTTTTATAGTTAGGACAATTCATATCTTCTTGAATAGTATGACAAAATTGGGGAACCTTAGGGTCTCCAATTATGGTCCCATATTCATATGTGTTTCTAGGATAGGGGTAGGATGGTCCCTCTTTGTCTTGCATCTTAGTTTATTGGTCATAGTGAGATCGACAAAAGGGCTATGGTTGAATGGGAGGTTGATACAAGGGTCTTCCTCCAAAATGGATTTACCCTTATCAACCAATAGGGTTTGGAGATAGGGGAACATGTGATTAATAGAATCCATAGTTGAATGTAGCATAGTGAGGGATAGAAGGATTTTAACCACAAGATTAGGTTGGTTTCAATTCCAATACCAAAACCTTGAGATTTTGGGGGATGGGAATCTATGACACCATCTGTATGGATAGGGGGAGAGGATGATCCACCTTTCTTCTTATACTTGGACTAAACTATGGTAAGGTTGGAAATCCTAGATATGAATAAATATTTGGGTATTTTTTCTTTATCATATCTATAGATATAGTAAATGAGGTCTTAGTGTAGGGGTAGTTGGTAATTTCCAAAAAACCACATTTAAGATGGAATCCTCCAAGGAAAAAATAAAAAGATGAAATAATTTTCTTATTATACCTTAGGTAGTTCAACATATGGATATGATATAAATATGTGTTTTTACCTACCTTCAGGGATAAATGATCTCACAATCACTTCAACTGCCTCCTACCATGGCTTGGGTAAGTCCTTTTATTTAAATTTATTCTAGAATATCAAGACCTTCTCTCCCCAACTAAGGAGTGCGTCTATGTGTTGGTGACCCCATTTTTTGGTATTTTTCTATAGATTCATCCCTTCCATGCTTAGCCACATTATCAAAGAGATTATATGTCAAGTTGCCATGAGATTGGAACCTTAACTAACTATAGCCATAGAAAAGAAAAAATGATATAATTATAATGATGATGCCTATGGTGCATTGTGTGTGTCCATTTCAATAGACCTACTCTTCCATATTGAATCAGTCACAACACCTAATGATGTGTGGATAAAATTTGAGAATCTATCTGGAAAACAAGATACAATGAGAGGGAATCAATTAGAAAATTAATTAATAAATCTAAATCCACAAAACTTTAACATGATACATGATTTATTACCAATTTAAATTTGACCAATTTTAACCTCAAACAATGTGGAATTGAAAAGAAATATGAATAATTAGTCTTAAGTGTCTTATCCAAGCTAGGTCCTCACTATTCAATATTTTTTTCTACTTCTCATACAACAAAAAGTGATTTAGGGATACACTTCAATATGCCCTCACTTGTAATTTTTTTGTTTCTCCCAAAAAGGGGAAAGATAAAATAATTCAAATGGGTACTTTGAAGTCTTCAAAATCACAAGTGCTTGTTGTTGTGCAAAAAAAGGCTCAAAACTCTAAGGAAAATTAAAAAATGATCAAGCTAAGGACACAAAATAAGATATTCCAATTGATTCATCCCCCTCATCAAAAGGGAAAAATTATAATCTAGGCACATATTTAGTTATTGTAAGAATTTAAGGCACAATGAACAATGCTATAAAACAAAATTGAAAAGTTAAGGAATCTTCTTCAACAAAATTTAATTTAATTGCCTACACCAAGGATAAGTGGTTCTTCCTCTTCTCCATACACATCATATAAAAATTCAAACAAAGATTTAATAAAAATGGCATTACACTCTTTTCTTATACAAACAACACATCACATAAGTGAATTATGTTAGAGTTATCATGCATTAGCTAATAATTAATTAATATTTAATTGATTATTAGTCTAATTTATTCTCATGCACCTAAGCTAAACTTAGGAGTTCTTCATTCAATTAACTGAAGTGAGCTATTATTAGATCATTCTATCTCATCTCATGTGATGTTGACACTTGTCATGATCTGATCCCTTTCTCATTTAGGGTTTTGCTCTTATAAGCACTCAACCCTCATTGTAATTATATCTTGAGCTTTCATTTCTTCTTGAGAGTCTCATGCTTCTGTAGCTTTTTCTTGTTGAAGAATATTGCATATATTATTTGCAGATCTCTTGTGTGGAAGGCGTATTTGTTTGTTGTTTGATCCTGTGGCTCTCAATTTTGTGCTTGTTTCATAATTCTAACACGGTATCAGAGCATGGATTCAACAAAACCTTCTCAATTTATGAGATTTTTTTCTTCAACAAGGGTTACAGGTTTCAGATCTAAATCACCAAGTTGCCTTTTTGCAAATTTTGGAGGTTGGTGATTTTAGGCATGTTTTGGTACAAAAATAACTTCACCATTAGATTCAAAGCAGTCGAGAAAGTCAAATTTGGCTTTTGTGTCGCTTGGTTTGGATTCTTAATGCAAGATCTATGAGGGTTTGAAGTGGTTGCTTTGTTTATGAAACCGAAGGGTATCTACAATTTTGGTATGTTTTGAGCCAAAACAGACATTACCATTGTGCTCAGAAGGCCCAAAAATCTTAAAATTGCCTATCAAATCACCAAAATCCATGTTGGGAGTTTTTGAGGCAAACAATTTTTGTCAAGGAGATTGTATGACCTCCCCCAGCACGTGAATCGAGGTAAAAATAAAAAAATATTTCGATATTTTTGGGTAAAAGTACAAAGTTGTGTCACACTTTCAGCCAACTTATCAACACAACTTAATTTAAGTATTTCTAATTAAAGATCAATTTTGGTCAAACATATGATCCAGTAAGGTTCATTCTAGCTAATTTACATACTTCCACAACTTTCTCAACTAAAATTGTTGGCTAAAAATATATGGAGCACCACTTTGAGTCCAATTTATCAAAAAAATAAAATTATTTGAAAAACTTGAAGTTTCAATAACTCCTACTAATGTAAATAACATTTTTTAAAAATATAAAAATACCCTTTTGTAGATCCATAAGTGTAGTTTTATTTATATTTATTTTTTATTTTCTATTTTTACTAAAAGTAGGTTATCAACACAAATATTAGGTTGATTACCATGACAAGGAAAAATACTAAAACTTATTAAAAAAATTGAAAAAAATATGATGCACTAGATGAAAGAATCTATTTCAAGATGGTACAATTTTTTTCCATTTTAAATAAATATTTAATATAAAAGTTGACGTCCGATGGAAACAACTATCTTTTGATTCACACACATTTTAATGTTTATTTAAAAATATATATATATCAAAATTGGAAAAAAAAAATCCAAGCACTAAAGTTTCAAGTTATAAATACACACAAAAAAATTGAAAGAAAAAAAAAAAAAATTACTATAAAAAGTTTGACGTCTCATGAAACTTCATTTTTTAGCATTTTAAGCAACTAAATTATAGTGTTAAATTATTAAAAACTAGTTTAAAATATTTTTTTTTTTAATTTTTAAAATACAAACATAAAATATAGTTAAAAATACATATTTTACTAGTTTACATCATTTCAAAATTCAAAAAATATATGCCACTTTTTAGTGATTCAAGTTTAAAAATTGGATCAGTGTTGGTTGTTTCCTTTATAAAGTGTGACACAACTTTGTGTTTTTACCCTTTTTTTACCAGCAAAATTTAAAAAAATTAAAATTAAAAAGCCTTTTTAAAAAGGCCACAAGTTTTTTTTTTAAGTTTTTATTTAAATTTTATTAAAAAAATTGTAAACCCCATGGTGGGGTGCGGTAACCAAAGGGGTACCACCACTTGCCATAATGGCAGGTCAACGGCCCCTCAAGCCCCACCTCCATTGTGGGGAGGATACAGGGTGGTACCGCTCCTACCACTATGTGGCAAGCTCGATCCCACCTTAGGCCCCGCCCAAATTTTTTAATTTATTCTTTTTAAAACAAGTTTTTTATTATTTTTTTCTCTTAAAAAAAAAGTTTTTTTATATGTTTTAAATATATATATATATATATATATATATATAAATGTTTTTTGTCTTTTTTTACTTTTAAAATAAATGAAAACACAGTTTATTTGCACTTTATTTTTTTGCAAAATAAATAAATGCACTGTATCTGGAGGTTTTTTACCAGCACCACTATATTTAGTAGGCCTCTATTTTTGGAGGTGTTTTTGACAAATTGGGAGGAATTTTCTTTTCCCTACTCAACTCCTCTTGATTGGGCTTTTCAGATTTACACCCTATATTCTAGAGGCCATATCTTGGCCATATGGTGGGTTTTTTTGGTGTAATTTTTTTTGAAATGGGATAAAATTTTGAGCTCTTCATGGCGGTGTAGGTTTTTTTTTCAGTTTTGACTTCTAGTTTTTTCCATAATTTTGTTTTCTTAGTGCTTTTGTTGTTCAGTTCTCATTGTGGAGACTTCGAGAGGCCATATCTTCTACATCTAAACACATTTTTGGGTGTCGGTTTTTTTTAAAGTACATTTTTTTTGTACTTCATCATGGTGCTACCAATTTCCTCTTTTTCTATCAAAAAATTATATTTTCAGGATGTAGTCCTTTTTTGGACATTATGGGCTGCTATTATGTGCACTTGTTATTATGTAAACACACTGAAATAAAGTGTCTTTGTATTTCACATGATTATTGGGATCTTGCACATCACCTTGTGCCTTATTTTACTTGCACTATGCTATAAAATGTCATGGGGGGGTTTGATGTTTTTCCTTTGTTAGCCATCCTACCTTTGTCAAGGGATTGTCCCTTCCATGATAGAAGCCTCATGCATGTGTGACTTTTGTTTTCACACCCTTTATATGTGTTGGTACTTTCATGTTTTCAAGTTCAGATGTTCCTAATTCTTCTTCATGTTTTTTTTTTTGGCATTCAATTTCAGTGTACTTGTCATGCCTCTCCTTTTTCAGCATTATGGGGGGTTTCTACTATTGGTGCTACTACTTCCTTGGTTTCGCATTGGAGTGAGCTATGTATACAATATTTTTTCCTATGTACTAGGCGGATGCAGCGATTGGTTATCCATGAATTTCGATGAGATGCGGCATTTACCATATGGACAATCTTGCATTCCTATTTTTAGAGGCAACCTTCCTTTTCACATGATCAATTCTTCAGACTTTTGGTACCTTTTCCATCTATATCTTTGAGTTCCAAGTGTTTTCCTTTTTTTTCCATTTGATTCAAGTAGTGTCGCTGGGGGCACTCATGCAAATTTTTATCTTCTTGATCCTGATCATCATTTGTTTCAACGGAAGTTCTTGTTTCGGCATTACATCAGTCATTCTTTAACAGTTTTTGTAGCTTCTTCATGCTTCAATGGTGTTATTTTTGTTCATCCTTTGTTCCTATATTTTGGACAACATTGTTTTGTTTGGAGGCTTTTCTAGGTCTTCACTTGGCTTTCATCACTTTTTGGAGTGGGGTTTTTCCCACGAGGTTTTCTCTATTTCTCCACATCATAGAGATCTTCTCACCTAGGAATATTTCATGCTGTAATCTATATTTTGCTTTCATTCACAAGGGAGTTCAATGTTGTTCAAAATTTAGGGATCACATTCTACATTCTTCTTCAATAGCATCACTCAACACTATAGCATTTTTCATCTTATGGGGGCTCTATATTCTCTCTTTATCTCTCTTATATAGGGGTTTTAGTCCTTGGTGGGCCATGATAATTCATTCCTTCTATATTTTATATCCTTCACTTGTATATTCTCTTTGTATCATTTCTCTTTTAGAGAGGATTTTTCCCTATAGGGTTTTCTCCTTTACTCTATTTATGAGAAGAAGAAAATATACTTGGGTACCTAATATGTTTTATTAGATGGGACCCATCATCATTATATTTATCCTCCATAAGTTTAACTTAGGAGGGACTGTGTTACTCTAAATAGCATCATTATCAAACTAGTTAGCCAATCACCCTTTGTAGTTTGGCCCTTTCACACTTGGCTTAAGTTTACTTAGAGGTTATCTATCAATTTTTTTCTCACCTCATGTAGACTTCTCACATTTCCTCACATCTATATCATTTGAGCTAATGTGGTACACACTTGGAGGAGTATTTATATGTTTAAGCCGACATTCTTGTACCTCCTCTATGTTGCCCATATATACAAGGCTCTCATTTTATATTTAAACATACTCTCATTTTTATTTGATAGACATGATTTGATTATCATTGCTCACTTGTGAAAGTTTATATTTATTCTTGCATTCAAATGTTGGTTTCTCCAACAATGCCAATAGGAATTCCCTTAGTCAAAAGCACTTGAAGAATTATATAGACCAATGGTGAAGATTGAAAGGACTACGATCAAAAAAATATTAACCTTACAATTTACAATGAAAATAAGATTGTGACATGTATTAAATAGACTTTTATTGGAAAATAAAATTATTTTATTTCTCTCTTTCAATGCCATAATAAAAACAAAGGGGATGATATACATGTTTACAAGTTTTCTTATGAGTTATCGACATAAAAGGTATCATATATAAATATTTGTAAGTTGCTTGAATTTCCCTATCAAGAATATTGATCACAATGGATCAGGTGCACTTTGAGCTCTATGGAATATAGTGAAATCTCTTTGGATTATTTTTTACCTTTCATGCTTGGAAATTTGTGCAACTTTTTAAAAATGTTATTATTTTCAATATTTCCTATGAGTTGGCGCAAATAATAGTAGGAATAATTATATAATAGTAATGGTAGCACTCTTTGAGGAAATTTAGATGATACATGTTATAAGAAGCCCAATTATCCCACCCACTTTTTTCTTTTAGACGTATATGTAAGTTCATTGATTTAAATAGTGATATGTCAAAGAATAGGTTTCAAAATCACATGTGATAATATCTTCAAAAATATCAATTACTTGCTAACTTAAAACATTTAAATATGTTGTCACAGTTTATTTTCATAAACAAAGACCTCTTTATGTAGACCAATTTGCAAGAGATGTCATAAATTCACCTCTAGCTCCTAGTTGTGTATGATGTTGAGGCATAGTTGGTTCGAGAAGAAGACATGGAGTGCCCATTTTTTGAATATTGTCAAATATTCACCTTGGGATCTTGTTAGATCTAGTCTATAAATAGGACCACTCTAATGTGTTCTATTTCTACTTCAACTAATTTGTGTGCTTAGCTATTAATGGTGATGACTCTGACGGGCTCGAGCCAATGACATATTTGGTAGTAGCAATATTATTATTTTTTCTACTACTATTATGATTATGATTTTAGTTATGATTTTTTTCTTTATTTTTAGGTAGAATATTGTCTATAAAAATTATTATCTTCTTGATATCTCCACAAGTGTGATGCCTAGGAAATTATAAAGATAGTTGGGTTAGCATTTAATTACACAATAAATGAATCTGTCATGATGGTTAGCCTCAAATTTTTAGATTTTATAGAAATAATAGATCAAGTCTATAACTTCTCAAGACTTAGGGGAGAGGGGCCCATAGTGGAGCATCCTAACTTCGTGTTTCTAAAAATCTTATATGGAAATTTCAAATCACTCCCAATTTTGTACAATAGTTTATTTGGCAACTCAAATGCTTCTATATTTCATTTTAGGGCCACATCATCAAATATGATGCCCCATCAGCGTGCTTTTTTTGTTGAGGTATCCAAAAAGACCCAAAAAAAAGTGAGACTGATAGTGGTGCACTAAGTCATGTTTTATTAGTGTGCTGATAAGGCATCACACGATTTGTCAGTTTATGTACTTTATGGATAAAAAGTGTTTTGTAATTGGATATTAAGGTGCTCCACTATGGGGCCCACTAAGGACTACTTTTATCCCCACTATTGGACCCCGCTCCACAATGGGCCCCTCTCCCCTATTGTCTTCAAGATCATATGAGAAAAAATAATATTTCTTTGATCCATAAGGTTGAGGAAAACATCATCCCTCAACAAACAACTAATGATTTTTTAAGTACGTTTAATTTGTTAGCATTTGAAGGTTGATTCGAGTAGGAAAAATATTGAATATATACATGATTTTTCATATGCAAGAATTTGTAAAATAATAAATCTTATTGGGATTAAATATTTTAATTTTTTAATATTTTGGAAGTGATTATGTTCATTTATCTAATAATGATATGTAGATAACCATTTGATACAGTTTTGTGTATAATTCATGTTAACCTCTATGTCTTGGGTTCATAAATTTTATTCAAAGGTGAAGTATCTATTATTGTTTACAAAAATTTGAGAGTAGACCACTTGATATACCTTCCTTTGTTGTAAAGTTACAATATTATATAAAAATAAGAGCAAGTCACCGCATCCACCTCTATTATTCTAAAATGGCTTGGGTATTGACAATCTATAAAGTATATGGTCTACCAATAACTAGAGAAATAATCAACATCAAAATATAATTTTTCACAGTCTTACGTTCATAGTAGTATCATGAGTTTAAATATTATTATATTAATAAATATCCTTTGTGTTCTCATTCCAAAGGTATGCATGCACTAGTAGAATTTGGCAAATAAATGACTACATGACTAACACTTTTAGTCACAACAACTAAAGATGATTGAATTTTACTCATTTTTTGCAACACAACTATAAATGATTAAATAAATGACTAATTTGATCATCATAAGTGACTAATTTGATCATCGGGTAAAAAACACAACTAAATACTTAGTCACACAAATCAAAATTACACAATATGATATTAAAGTGGATAATTAAAAAATATATTTCAAATTAAGGGAGTGGGTTGTATTATAATATAATAATATATATTATATAATATTATATTTATATTATAATGTATTTAATATTATATATAATAACATAATATTATAATATATTTAATAATATTTATTGTGTAAATATGCACGATATTATGTATTTTAATATATTTATTTTGGATTTCATTTCTAATAAAGTGAAGTGGGAAAAGTAAAGTGGAGCGGGAAAAATAAAGTTAAGAGGGAAAAAATAAACTATAATAGCCGGAGCTCGCCTCATTCTTGGCATAAACCCTAATTGCACGACGACAGAGGAGTGAATACTAGCAAGGAAGAGTTTGGAGGAGTCGAACAAGAGTGCAAGAAAGAGTTTGGAGGAGCCAAAACCAATAGCGATAGACAAAGTAATAAAAAATGACTACAAAAAATGGGTAATGTAAAAACCTAAATGTGCTCATTATCAGATCTTTTTCATTTTAATAAGCATACTCTAAAACCCTCGTCGAAACCTTATTTTTAGGTTGCAGCTTGCCAAAATAGAGAAGTGAAAGACGAATGCTAGCGATGAAAAGTTTGGAGGAGCTAAAACCAATAGCGATGGGAAAAGTAGCAAAAAATGGCTTATAATGTCTCTTTGTTATGACTCTCCTTAGAATTCTTCCCTTTACATTGACATGGATTTCACTAACTAATAAAGACGTAGTGATGCATGATGTTCATTGATGATGTTCTCCACCTGCGTACGGAACTTACAATCAAGCCACAGTGACATATAAAGGATCTTGTATTCTCAAAACCCATTATCATGTCATACAATTTGGAAAAAAATAGCATTTGCTTGAACTGTTGAGATGTCAAACCAATAGGGTTGTATATTTTGATGTCATACGTATTTTTTTTAGATTTATGTGATGATTTTGGTGTCGTAGATATATTCAAAAGTTCCACTTTTATCTACATAATTATTTGGAGCTCTACAACTGAAATTCACAAGATCAAGTACATCACTTTCTTCCATTTTGGAATAGATGGTGATTTTGGACAAAAAAAAAATTCACTCACTTCCCTTACAATTTCTAAAAGAATCTTCAAGAGGCTTTGTAAGGACATATTTGTTTATATTTTTGCAAATATTGTGATCAAATCTAAAATTTCCTATGTAGTGGGTGACCTATATAGCATATCCATCGCTAGATTTGTGCTCTCTTTCTTATATTTCATCATTGAAATAAATTGTTAAAGAAGTACCATCAATTTTTAGTGTATTTTATCATTTTATTCATTATGTTGTTTTGTAGGGGTGGTCATGGTAGAGGAAGAGGCTACGGAAAATAAGCATTACAATATATGAATGCCTACTCTATGATGCTTGAAATTTTAACAAAGTTCATTATATTTTTACCTTGGTTTCTTCCAAAGAGTCTCACCTTGCGAGGGATGGTTGTTTTCTATAAATATTTTGTGAAATTATTTCATTCATTGTCAAACTTGATTTTGCTTTGCTAGTGAGGCAATTGTCATTGAGACATTGAATGTAACAAGTGAGGTTTTGATTTTCCAATGAGGCTTAAAGAAGTAAATTTTTAGAGTGGTTTTTTCTCCACTCATAAATATTGTGTTGTGGCTCCTCTTGTGTTTGATCAATCATATTTGTTTAAGCATTTTAGTCTTCATTTCATGGTGCTTCTCTCAACATTTGAATATCTATGATACTTGAAGTTTATATGCATAAATTTGTGAGGATTAATTAAGTTAGATTTGATTTGTAACTTGAATCATTGATTCACCCAAATAAATGACTAAACCATGACTAAATAAATGACTAAACCATGACTAAATAAATGACTACCATGACTAAAATAAATTATTACAATGATTAAATAAATGACTACAATGACTGGGTGATCCCACAATAGTGGTTTACAATTTTTGGCCAAACTAGACACTGAAATTATTATTTTTAACTAAATCTTCACATACGGGCACCTATAGTGGATAAACCATGAGGAATTTGAAGATGATGCAAACTAGAGTCTCATCACATTTTTTCTATAGATTTTAAAATTATTTTTTTCAAAAATTTTGGAATCAGATTGCACTTCTTTTTCCATCTCCCACGAAAACTGGTTTTTTTTAGAAAACAACATTTTAAAAAAATGACGCACACTGTATAACACATAACTTTTTTTCCATGAAGGATAAAATTATAATTCTTTCAAATTTAGATTTGTAACTATTACCAATTTTTCGCTACAACTCAATTGGTGGAGCTGATTAAATATTGTTATATTTGAAAGTGAAAGAACAATTATTTCTGCATGTGCTTAAGTGTTGTTTGCACTATATTTATCATTCACCAAGTGATAGTTATGCAAGTGTTTTGAGAAAACTGAGTTTCAGAAGTATTGCTCAATTTTTTACAAAATCAAATGGAGTATAGAACTGAGTATACAAATGATAAAGTATTTTGCTTTCATTTATTTCAAAAAGTTATTCATATTACATGTTTTCATTTGATTGCAAGAATACAAATGATGGTACAATTTTGCATTTCAATGCAATTTTCTTTCAGAATGGAAATGAAAGAAGAAATTTAAATATCCACACAGGCCGTGGTTTTAGTTAGTTCCATTCATTACAAGAAAGGAAATATACAACTGAAAGAGAGAAGCAAGTAACATGGGACGTATCCGTCATTGCCTGAGTTGATCTTTGGTTGATGACTCGTAGCTTGCTCCATTCTGATTCCACTCCTGAATGTACCTACAAAAGATCGAGAAGGTTGTCAATTAAGAGCTCGAGATATGAACTATACTACATGCCATACTAACAGATATATATTTCAATCCTTGCAATGCATAGAATCAACTAAAGGAAAGAACATAAGCATGAACTGAAAATGGAAACATCATCGTCATATATTTTTTTTATGCTAACATCATTCGTTTCCTTGTGCAGGTATAGAAAAATTCATGTAGTTGATTGTCTTATGAAGACCAAGCATGTGCAGAAAAATGGGCTCCCACAAGGGTAGAGCTCGGCATGCTGCCCCTTTGGTATTATAGATGGGGGTTGAGCAAAGGAGTGCAATCATCATGTTCATTAGAACTATTCATGAAAAAGTAAAGCAGAGTTTCGTTCATCAAGCCATTAGGCCAACTGTTCGCTCATAACAATCAAGTAATATGCTTTTCCGAAAGCTACAAGTAAACAACAGACTTAATGAGTTCAATCAATTCAACTGAGATTCCTCAATGTCATACTTGCAAGTTTAAATGTTGTGCTATTTGTTTTGTTAATGTGAGTATTTGTTATTCATCATGCTTCATGATATTATGTAAAGCCACAACAAAGTGTTCATGCTCATGATGGTGATAGTGAACAGGCATACATAATGCCTCATCAATAAGACACTATTCAATAATGGAAGCATGTGTAAGAGATTTAGATTTTCATTTGACTGGAAGATGACAAGCATCAACACATAAAAGTCATTTGCAGAATGAACAGAGATTAACAAAGTATGAAGGAGCTTTAAAAGATGTAAGCTAAAGTAACATAAGGTGACATGGGAGTCACAAGAGTGCATGATAAGACTAGACAGACAATTTGTAACTTCAAATCAATTTTTGTGTGTACAAGATGGTGTTTTTTAAGGAAAATGTGCTTCAGATTATGTTTTGAGACTTTCAAAAATTCCCATGTATAATATGTTCATGTTCTTTATAGATTTCTGAATATTTAATCTTGTTTCAAACAGATATAATACAACATCTTATGTAGTATGCCAGATATTGGGGTTTTTAAACCTAAGATCAAGTATCCTCAAGCTAGGGTTTTATTCAATGGAGCATAGAAAGTGTATGAAATGCATATTTTCCATCATCTATACATTATGTGAGTTTTGATCTTGAAGGCAACAAATGTTCCCAGAAATACAATAGGGGTTTGATCAAGAATTTCAAAATATTCACTGGAGCTTGAAACAGATTTAGGGGTTTATGTTGTTTTCTCATTTGAAACAATTAAATTGCATCTCTAAATCAAATGGAGCAGCCATTCGTGCATAGAGCCAAGCTTATAAAAAGCTTCTATTTTGATAGAAGGAAACAAGTACAATGTTGTTATAGAATGCTATGAAAGGATTTTAAATCAAATGCAGTTTTCTAACAGAATGCCATTTACCCATGAAAGTGTTTTTTACAGAGATCAGAATGTAAGCAAAATGCCATGGTGGGTTAAGTCCAAATTTTGAATGTATAACAAAATATACAAATTTTTCGTTATTTTCATTTACCCATGTAAGGGTTTTGATAGAAACTACAAAAGAAAGTGAGATATCATCATGGGTCGAGCTCCAAATAGAATAAACATGGTTTTTTTCATTATTTTTAGTATACCCACATTGAGGTTGTTTATCAAAGTGAAGTTTTTCACCATTTCTAGCTTACCCACATGGGGTTTTCAATAGAAAAACAAAATGAATGATTTGATTTAGAATCAAGAGATACCCATGTAGGGTTTTTTATAAAAGATGTTGTAGACATAGAAAATATACAAATTGATATCGCACACTCGATCCTGATCTACTAACATCGCCTCATCCTGAATTATCCCTCTATCTAACCGTTTAATTGAATAGCCTTATTTGATTAAATTCATCATAATTCCCCTTTTAATTAAATAAATCCCTCGATTTAATTAAATCATTGTCTCTGTGTAATTAGCTAGGTCACTTCATCTTCCTATCTTTGATTTAATTAAATAATCCATATTATTTGATTAAATCTCTAAAGTTCATCTAATTAAATTAAATAAATCAAAAATTTATCTAATTTAATCTAACATCACCTCCTTTGGTTAAATAAATAAAAAATATTTATTTAACTAGGTCTAAATCATTCTTTTCTCATTTTGAGTTATTTAAATCCTAAAATCTAAGTCAAAATGGTCAAATCAACTAACATCATTTAAATTAATCAAATCATGATCAATGTCAATCCTAATCACTCCAATCCTCTAGATTTTGCAACTTGCACAATTAAATCATTTATTTGATTTAATAATTCTCTATTTACTTTCAAAATGGCATCAAAAAGGGAATATTCCTCCAAGTTTGAAATCTCCCCCCAAATAGACTTGTCCATCCAACAAAGCATTTAAAGCTCTTACATTGTCTCTTACATGTCTCCCACTTGGAACTTAACTCATCTTTCATCCCCCCTAAACATGTCATCTCATCAAATTCAAATTTCAAACTTGCACATGGATCAAAATGTGCTCAACCTTCATCCTATCAAATGTTGACAAGTGGCACCTTGCCATTGGTTGAATGTTAGTCCCGCATTGCTTCATTTTTGGCATTCATACATCTTAGCATTCTATAAATGAAGAGCTTATCCTTCATTTTATCCATCCACAATTTGAGTAAACTTACTATACTCAAATATTTAGCAATATTCATCCATATCATTGAGTTTATAGCTAGGTTATGCAGGTTTTATCTTGGAGCATTCATCAATCTTCATCAAAGTGGATCACAATATTCATCAAATCATCAAAGCTAGCATTGGAGTTGGGAAAGGGCCAATTTTTACATGAAATTGGCACCAATTACCTCAAGAGATCAAGAATTTACATTGCTTTCATAGGATTTAATCTCTTTTGTTGATTTCTCATTGTATTGCTTTCATTTTCCTATTTAGAGCATTAATAAATGGATTTCTTGAGGAACTTAGATTCTAACTTGCATTTCAATCTTACAATGTGTTTATCTCTTGTGTTTCACAGGTTTTAGAGGGATCTTGGTTCACATATGCAAAAATACATGTAATGCATTATGGGTTGAGCCCAGTACATGGAAGAAATCGCAGAAATACAATAAGAGTTTCTTCTTTGAAAGAAGAGGTTCATTTGATTCCATGCTAGGGACTAATTCAATAATTTTAGAGTAATCAAAGCAGGCATATGATGGTCATTCCATGGAGATTCTTTTCCTTTTAAAAAGTCAAATAACCACAAGAAGATTCGAGTGGGGAATGCAAATATAGAGGAGGGAAACCATGTTTCCAGCTCATTCAGTATTGGAGATCACTTAGAATGAAGATAAGAGACACAAGGATAGGGAATGAGAATGTGAGGCCTTCATCAACAGCATAATAAATGAATTGATAATGCACAATTGTATTGAAGGAAAAGAAGACTGTGAGACTTGAATGTTAAATAGTAGAGCTTACCAAGTTTCTCTGTAGAGAGGTATACTTGAATACCACAGTAATAAGACACTCATGTCATCAGTGGCGCCTCAAAAAGAGAGAAGAAATACTAGCAATGAAACAAGCAATGAGTGCATCAGAAATATGTTAATGGTCGCGGCCTTATTAGCTTTTTTTTGTTATAAAAAACACAGTGAATGGAGCTCACAAAAAACAAAAAAAAACTATGAATAGCTTACCATAAAATTGCAGAGTAAGAGTCGAACCAGTTGGAGGAGAAAAATCTGAGGAATGATGTGAAGTTTCAAGCTTCAAAATGAGAACCCTAGCATGGTGGTGGCACATTCTTTCCTCTCAACAGAGCTTTCTTTCAAAATGACAAGTGTGAAATGAAATGGTTTTAGGGTTTGCATTGAAGTTTTGTTTTATCTTGTGCCCTAATTCAAACTTAAGGTTCCCATGTTTTCATTTTAAATCAAACTTAGGTTAATGTCTTAGGGGCCAAAAGTTTTATTTGCCTTAGGCTTTCACATAAGACTTTATAAGATCAAGCCTTAGGTATTTTTGTAATGTCAAACTTATGCCTTGGAGGGTAACTTTTATGCCTTGGGTTATGGCTTAGGTTTTATATGCCCACATAAATATTTCATAAATCTTTGGGGTATGCTAAATCTTGCCTTATTTTGTGAAAGGGATATATGACTATAGGTTATTTTCTTTATGATTTTGAAGAAATCATTTGGGCTTAGGAGATATTTTATTGAATTTTTAGAAAATCAATTACAATGTAAGACAAAATATTATCATATCTTTTATGATTTTTTAAGAAAATCAATATTGTAAATGGAGAGATAAGTTATTATTTTTTGCAAAAGATTTTCTAAATCTTTAATTGCAAAAAATAATTAGATTTAGGAAAATATTAAATCTGCAAGCTATGTAAAGCAAGAATAAAACAAGTTGTTTTAACTCTGCTATTTTTAGCACATTTGTGAGTGGTCTTTCCTTGGTCGAATTTGAATTTCCTGATGACGAGATAAGGTGTTTTTTTTGCTTTAAAAGCATATTTGACCTATTTTGAGAAGCTTTTCAGTATGTACATGCAAAAAGTGTGTTTTTTTTCGCTTTTGTGCAAACTTTTGGGGCAATTTTTGATGATTTTCCCTGAGCTTTCTTCTTGAGCTCGGATTAGGGTTTTGGAGATATATCTTGAAGAAAACTTAGTGTTTTCTTAGTTCAGATTCTAGTTTCTTGCTCTTACACATTTTTGAGCTTGTAAACTTCTTTGCACTCAGATTTTGAGAGTTTCACTCCTTCATTCAATAAAATAGCAGAGTTTTCATTTCTCAGTTCTTGTTTATGATTTGCAAAATTAATTTGATGTGTTTTGTGATTCAAATCTGTTGAATCCTTTTCTTGTCTTACTATTGTTAAGTGATTTGCAGGAGTTGCATGCTAATTAAGGTTGTGCCTTGTGTTTATTTTAAACCTTTTCACAAATCACTTTTGGATTATATGTGTTGTGAGATTGTGAGAATCAAATTTTAAAGAGGTGGTCAATAATTTTAGGTGATAGAATTTCAATATTAAATTTTAAATCGAACTTATCATTCTATCCTTTTTCCCAGAAAATCACTTAGAATAGGATCCATCATTCAGAGAACTAGCTCACTTTGGAGATTCTCTTTTCACATAGATGACCCATATCTGAAAAGAGTTTCCATGTTTCAACAGATAGTTTGAATTTTTGCAAATCTGACAAAGGGTGCATATCTAATTGTTAACAATAACTCTGATATCTAGTGCTTCCACTTGGTTAGATAGTTTTTTATTGAATATTTTTTCTTTAATCAAGTTTCAAAGTCAAACCAATTACAATTCAAACATAGCACAACTGTATAACACGTAACTTTTTTTTTATGTATTGAAATTCCATTTTTTTTGGTTGGATCAAGGACTTCAATATCTGGTGCGCTCATATTTTCAATTTTTTTTTTGATAATCTACTATTTTTCCACATGTGCAGAATAAAGACCATCATTTTCGATGAAAAACCTATGTTTAATAAAACTAAAAAAACAAATACATAATAAAACCAAAAAATATTAAAATTATATTCGTTGGATAGCTTGTTCCAAGCACTACCTAATTTTAGTTGGGTTTGTGAAGATTCCACCATTTTCATCCTTAAACCGAGCTTCGAAGCGTAAAAATTTAGGTTTTTTTTGTGTTTCAAGGGGAGAATGAGGAATAAGGGGGGTTTATACGAACCCCTAGAGGTTCTTCTAAACCCTGGTTCGAGTGAACCACCCTCAATTTGCATTTCCTTTTGTTATTTTGGGCAGGAAATGTGGGCTCAGTAATTAATGGGTTTGCTCAAACCCTAGTTCGGGTGAACCCCTTTTGGGTTCGGTCAAACTTGTAGGTTCATTCGAACCCCTAAAACCAATTCTTTTGCCATGGGGTCATTTTTTCTCAGTTTTCCTTCCTTTATCAAATTGTAAACCACTATTGTGGCTTCACCCAACTAAATAAATGACTACAATGGCTAAAATAAATGACTACCGTGACTAAATAAATGACTACAATGGCTAAAATAAATAACTACCATGACTAAATAAATGACTACAATGGCTAAAATAAATGACTACCATGACTAAATAAATGACTACCATGACTAAATAAACAACTACCATGAATAAATAAACAACTATCATGACTAAATAAATGATCAGTTAACAACAATCAATGACTAAATTAACGACTAAATATACCACCAAATTGATCAATCAAAATAGCCAATAAATGACTAAAAATGGTTCAGTCATGAATTTGGCTACGTTATAAATGATTGGCAATAAACTAGACTAATGGTTATGTGGCCAAACTAATGGTCACGTGACCAATTTTTAGTATTTTTTTCAGTCTTTTTTTTTTGTACAAGTGATGCATGCAATCCTATAAAAGCAAGAGGAAGTTCATCTCCTAAAAAATATCCTAATTTTTTTTATAAAAATTACGTTGGTTCATTTTAATAAATGATATATAAAATTTGACATTTATATCTTACCATGTGTAGACACTTAAAAATGTCTTGAATGATATCATGCACTTGAATCAAGTATACTAACACTGTTTTGTCCTCAAATCCATCATCTTTTCGCTTAATTAATTAAATTAGCCTAGCTATTTAATTAATTACATCATTTGCATCTATTAACCTAATTAATTTAATCATGATTTAATCCATCCCCTTTCATGCTACCATTTCATCTTATTGAATTAAATAAATTGAATTATTTAATTTAATCCCTAAAGTCCTCTTATTTAATTAAATAACCCTAAGTTATTTAATTAAATTTCATCACCTTTTCCCCTTTTCCTTAAACCATTTATTTAATGAATATCATGTAATTGTTCTAAAAATTGTATAATTAACATTGTTTTAATTATCAATTACTATTAAATCTAATTCCCCCCACTTGCAAGGGAATATTTCTCTTTTGCACATTCCTCCAAAAGGAATGGAATATTCCTTCCCCTTTTGCACATTAAAACATTGTTTTAATTTGTTAAATATCTATTTTCCTCACCCATGAGAATATCCTAAAGAATATTCCCTTTCTCCACTCATTTGAAACAAAAGAATATTCTCCTTTGTAAAAAACTTACAAGACTTCTTGTGCTAGTTAAAAGTGTGTTTGGTTGAAGGAATATGAACCCTTGATTCTTTCTTTGATCCATGTGATCATTGATTCTCATCCATTGATGAGAATCCATGATCCATTTTTCATCTTTCCTCCATCCTTGACCATTGATTAACCTTTTTAATCTTAATCCTTCATTTCTCATTTGTCCTCCTATAAATAGTTTACTATTTGGAGACAAATGGATCCATCTTTTAACATCAAACTTATGTTGATAAAATCACTTGCATTTGCACTCACATTTAACCTCATTTTAGCTTATTTTAATTGCATCTTATTAGCTTAACTTCCATTAATGGCTTCCATGATAACATAAATCCATCCATTTAGTATTGTGTAATTAGGGTTTGAATCTTTTTTAGCTTAAATTTCATTTAGATTAGCTTTGCATATACCCATATCAATCATCTTAGCATACAGGGTGATCCCACAATACTAGTTTACAATTTTTGGTCAAGCTGGACATTAAACTAATTTTTTTTAACTAAATCTTCACTTTTGGGCACCTATAGTTGCTAAATCGTGAGGAATTTGAAGATGATACAAACTAGTGATTTGTGACATTTTGTCTGTAAATTCTAAATATATTTTTTTCAAAAATTTTGGAATCAGATTGCACTTATTTTTCCATCTCCTTTGAAAACTAGTTGTTAATAGTAAACACCATTTTTAAAGAGTGACATTACTGGCTAACACATAAATTTTTTTCTATGAAAGATAAAATTCTATATTTTTCGAACTTAGATTCCTAGCTATGATATCTAGTGCATGGAATTGGTTTCATAGCATTTTATTGAATATTTTTTTCATAATTAAGTTTCAAAGTCAAACTAGTTACAATTCAGACATGATTTACTGGCTAAAACATAACTTTTTTGTATGTATCAAAATTCAATTTTCTTTTCTATTGGATCAAGGACATCAATATCTAGTGCACTGATATTTTTCAAATTTTTTTGATAATCTGCTATTTTTCCACATGTGTAGAACAAAGAGCTTGATTTTTGGTGAAAAACCTACATTCACAAGAAATAAAAAATAAATATAATAATCAAATTAAATATATTAAAAATTAATACATTCCAGGAAGCTTATAATAAGGACTATATACTTACAAAAAAATATATTTTAAATGAATTAATTTGATCCCCAAAAGTTAAATCAAAACTAGTTTTTTATTAGCATTTTGATAGGTGTAAAGGAGACTCTGTTATAGGTATGGTTTAAAAAAAGCAGGGTTCTATCCAAGGGGGTTTGATCAAACCCTCTTCAATTGGAATCCTTTAAATGGAACTTTTCAAGGCTTAAATCATTATATTTTCTAAAAATATGTGATTTTAGCAAAAATCAAAATATCCCAAAAAGTGTAAACAACTATTGTGGGATCACCCTACATCATGTTAAAATAACTTACATCATGTTCATTTAGCTTTAAATAATGTTTTATCACACATCTTTCATCGACTTCATCAATTCTCTTCAATAGAATCAATCGCAACAAGCTCATTATCCAAGGGATTTGGAAAGGGTCACCATTCCACATCAATGTGACACCACTCCCCCAATAGGATAAGTTTTATTGTCTTAGATTAGAGATTTTTCAAGCTTTCATGATTTAGAATGTTAGTTTTAATGGCTTCTTTGTCTTTGTTTACAATGAATGATCTTATTGGGATTGATGCTTAGTGGATTAAATATGCCTTGAATTCATATGGATCAAGTGTAGTTAACCTATACTATGTCATTGGTCACACTATGTAATGTAAAAATATGTTTAGCCATATTATATGGAAAAAGATGAGCTTTAATGTGATAAAATGTAAAAAGTAATAACATAGTTTAGTGGATCAAATAACTTATAAATTAAAAAATAGAAAAAATATATGTTAAAAAAATAAGAATATTTGAAGAATAGTGTTTTGAATTATGTGTGTCAGATTATTTATTTATTTATTTTCATAAATTTAAGAATTTTACTATATTATAACATTAGACAAGGGAATTATCAAGTGCTACTTCTTATAAACCTTATTGAGATATGGATACTAAATATAAATAGAGCAACAATACACATTGAAATATAGATCACACATGTCTTATCTTCATAGTGGTGTCCATAATTTTTAGATTTTTAAATCTATGAATATCTCTTGCATTCTCATTCCAAAGATATGCATACATGATAAAAAATTATTTATTCTTATGTAGGCAAGATGAGTATAGTCTCAAAAATCCAATTACTATATGTCAATTTATGAAATGATTTCTTTCATCCTTTACAATACACGTTAAATTTAATTTTATATGGATTTTAATTTTTCTTTGTGATAATGATAACATTTGTTTTTATACAAAATATATTCTAATAATTAATTAAGAGTTTGATCAATTTGGTCCATATATAAATCATACATAAGTCTCACATAATTTAAACATTTGAATCCTATAAATATTCTATTTGAAAAAATGCACAAATTTTATATATCTTCTATATAATTAAATATTTGACTATGAAAAACTTTATCTCCAATAATTTTTTTGGTATAATCAGTTACTCAACAATTAATTTCTAAAAATCCAAGTATTATATCTCAATACGAAATGATTCTTTTGCTCCTTTGGAATACACATTAAATTTATTCTTACATGGATTTTATTTTTTCTTTGTGATAATGATAACATTTGCTTTTATAAAAAATATATTTGATAATTAAGTAAGAGTTTGATCAATTTGATGCATATATAGATCATAGACAATTTTCACATAATTTTATTGTAGAAAATGTAATATTAGAAGTTTGAATCCTATAAACCATCTATTTGAAAAAAATGTACATGTTTTATATTTTCTATACAATTAAAAATTAGACTATGAAAAAACATATATCTACAATAAAGAAATTCATATATAATCCAATTACTATATCTTAATATTAAATGATGCTTTTGCTTCTTTGTCATACACCTTAAATTTATTTTTACATAGATCTTAGTTTTCTTTGTGATAATGATAACATTTATTTTTATAAAAAATACACTCTAATAATTAGTTAAGAGTTTGCTCAATTTGATGCATATATAGATCATACACAAGTTTCATATAATTTTATTAAAAAAAATAATAATATTACAACGATTTCAATCCTATGATCAATCCATTTGAAAAAAATGAACATATTCTATATAGTTAAAGATTTAAAGATTTAATGTGAAAAAATATACCTCCAATAAAATTTGGGTATAGTACTAAAAAAACTATCAAAAAGTACCTAAAAATTTGACTATGAAGAAATATATCTCCAATTACTAATTTTACTCCCTTGCAATACGTATACATGCATATGTTTTAGGCCTGACCAAGGCATGCCCTACCACCTAGAGATTAAGGTGATGAAAACAAAAGCTTACCAATTAACTAGGCATTACGCTAAAATACAATACTGTGGCCGTTGACCCCTTACACAAAACTCCACCCGCCCACTCACATCAATCAATATTAAGGATTACAATTTTCCGTCTCGTAATGAGTGAAACAAGAATTTCAATCCTACTGCACGTCGTAGACCAATCACACGCGCGGGCGTGCTATACTTCAAATAACAAACATCGACGTTATCACCTCAGCCCATTAATGCCAGCTGGGTAACCTTTCCTTCCACCAATTATGAGATTACAGGCATAGTTTCCAGATGCCGGCCAAACATGAATGAATAAAGAAAGGTTTTAAATGTCTATGAGGTCAAACAGTCTATGGGATCACTCAATAACTAATCATACTTTTAAGCACAAAAGTCTAAATAAACAGATTGTAGATGTAGTGTCTATTTGATCTTTCTAGATCCGAATCTTCTGAATCTTCTGTTGCGATCATAACCAATCACACTACTAAACACAAAAGCTTAAGCAAGCAGGTGGCCGACATAACACCTACTTGATCTCCCTTTCTTTTTAGCTCCCAAACCTTCCATTGTACATCTTAACCATAACCAACCACACTACTAAACACAAACGTCCAACCAAACAGACCCCGTCACAGTACCTACTCTCTCTTTTTCCTTTTAGATCCGAAATCTTCTACTATAAATCTTGATCACGACATTTTTCATTAGAGAGCTAAAACAACAGTGAACAGTGGGTCCCGCTGAGAATGCAAAAGCCTCGTACACTTAGAGTCGCAAGAGTCGGCATTGCCGGCGCGTACCGTCGGGCTGGTGGCCACGGTCGGAGTGTTGGAGCTTTTATCACTGCACGCATAGGAAGTAAACGGGCCGCTACGTCAGCGTTGCATCTAGTGAAAAGAGTAGCTGAAAACTAATGAGATGTTAACCTGGGCATGGCGATGGTGGGGACGGCAAGCGACGGCGAAATCGGCACCTGCGCAGGTAAACGTGCTTGTCTTCGTCGCCCAAAGCGTAGCAGGTAAACATGCGGACACATAGCTTTAAAGAGCTGCCAGTAGACCAAGGGCTTACAGGTGTTGCGATTGATGTTGGCCTCAGTACAGCAAGACTGCGGGCCGCCCAAAAAGATGCCGTTGTCGTTGTCGAGGCCGTCATTCAGTCGGACCTCCACAAATTAAGGTGGTTCTTTTTGGGCAGCAATTGAAGTTAAATGTTGTACTTCAAACAAATACAGGAAAAGTTTCGAATACCTAGGTATCTCGTGTGTCTTGAGTACGGGTGTTAATGTATGTCACACAATTGGGATAGGTACTGCATTTTTCATACGTGTATATAAAAAAAAACACATAAGTTAACATTTTTAATTTATATAAAATATAACTATATTATTTATTTAGATTGTGGAAATCACACATTACTTAAAATTTAATGAAAGTAAACAAGTAAAAATAGAACTTGGTTACAAATATTGCATGATACAATATATTCTATAAGAAAATTCTGCATCATTATAAAAATCTTTTAATGAACAATATATACTAAATGTTTATTTAAATTTTTCATGTATATTGGAGGATTGATTCATATCTATTAGAATGCTCTATCGTAATTCTCTTATACTAGAACTCATTCAAACATAAAAAATATCCTACATTTAGCTAAAAGTTGCAAATCAAAGTGATTTTACATGAACCCATTAGTTATATATTAAAAAAAGGTTTCATATTCTTCACAATGGTATCCAATCATCATTTTGTTTTCATAATTGAGATGTGGAATACCATAACCTCCATTCTAAATTTTTTTATCTTCTATGTTGTTAAACAAATTTAGTGGTCAATGGACCCTTGTTCTACTCGTGAAGTTGAATGGTTTTGAATGAGTTTGTTGGGGATCAAGTCTTGCTAAGTGTAAGGTCTCAACACCATAAAGGATTATGTCAAGATCGCGCCTCAAGTGATTTTGGCAAAAGGATTTTGTGTGTTTGATATTAAACTCTCTAGCGAAAAAATAAATAAATTTAATGTCTACTAAATATATTTGAGTTTTCATGTAGACTATAGATATTCAACAATGATCAAACTCTACGACTGAAATTTATTAATTCAATTTTTCCTAACATTGGATGACATTAATTCATGGGATATAGGAACTTATCCATGTCTTCGAAACAAAAAAACATATGAGGTCCAACAAGGTTCATACTATCCCTAAAGTGTTCATTCTTCATTTAACTTATTCTTTCAATCATTAATTTTATTGGTGTTTTTTAAATAGTGAGTGTAAATAGACTTAAGAAGAGGGTGGAGGTGGAAATTTCAATAAAAAAGGAGTGACCAAAAGTAATCTAAAATGGGAAATATAACTCCCTTAGAAGATGGTGATACCTCAACAACCCACTCACCTAATCAACACTCACTTTATTAACCTAACCAACCTTAATAAAAAGTGTAGGATAAAACTCAACATAACTTCAATGGTGGATAATTCACACATGCACACATATTGCATGCTAAATACCACAACTATAAGCACCTTGAATGTGGTGGATAACTTGATTGGTTTCTTTCCAATACATCTCATGGGGCACCTACATGAATTGAGTGACCATGCCCACATCATATAAAATGTTAGATCTAGTGTGAATCGGGTAGATGAGATTCCCAACAAGCTATTAATACAAAGTAACATCAACCAAAGATAAAGAATGTGAGCCTCAAGTTTGACCCTCTCTCTCTCTCTCTCACACACACACACACACACAAACTCACCTAGATATCTCCTCCCTACCTCTCCCTCCCTCCCTCCCCTCTCTACTTCTCTCTATCTCTCCTCTCT
>VDFB02000013.1:84561273-84600138 GCA_007258455.2 Sequoia sempervirens
AAATGTCAACTTATACTATAGTTAAAATGCATTGCAAAAAGTCATGCTTCACATTTGGCACTCACCAAATGATGCACTTCATTTGGCTAGCACCAAATTTGGTGCTCGCTAAATGATGCACTTCATTTGGCTAGTGCCAAATTTGGCACTCGCCAAATGGTGCACTTCATTTGGCTAGCGCCAAATTTGGCGCTCGACAAATGATGCACTTCATTTGGCTAGCACCAAATTTGGCGCTCGCAAAATAGGTTGCATTAGGAAATACCAACCCAAAGGGTTGGATGACCATTTCATGCCAAGGTAGGTAAAGTCCTCAAGAATATTAGGGATATTATCAATTCCCTAACCATCCTTTTCACTGATCACATTCAAGGCGAGGGGTTCATTTCAATCTTCTTATCCACAACCTTCTCCTTCCCTTTGTCTCTTTCATCATTTTTTATTTTCAAAATTTCCTTCCCCACAATTCTAGTGTTTTCCTCTTCATTCACATCCCTAGTCTGAGATCCCTCAGACTAGGAAATCTGCATTTTGGCTTTCTTCTTTGGGGTTTATTTTTCCTTATGTTCTTCCTTTTCTTTGGATTGTCCTCCTCCTTTGATAGTGGAAGAGTATACATCTCAATAGAGGCATCTCCCCCATCCTCTTCATTTCATTTCTCATCCTCCTCTTCTCCGCTAGTATTTGAGCTCATATTCAAGCAACACACCACCATAAGTTTTTGTTTCTTTTTAACATTAATCTTTACCTTAGGCTCAATATTTTTGGTTTAAGCTTTCAAAAACTGCATTATTAGTATGATTAAACTTTCATGCAACACAGGGAGCTCAGGGTTTTTGGAGTGCTCCTTTATTGTATGGTCTATAGAAACCAAAAGAAAGTAGGGAAATGAAACAAACATTTTATGATTAAAATGGTTAAGGAAAATAAAATGCACACCATAGATAGTGGTAAATCTACCATCTAGGGTAATGTATCTCATCATAAATTTTGCAACCTCTGCCTAGATTGGTTTAATTGACAGATGATTGTATCCATAGGAAGAAAGCTTTACCAATTTGTTTCCCTTGCCCCCCTTGAAGAAATGGTTTAAGGCCTCATCATTTCCTTTCTCTCTAAAAATATTTCTTCCATGCACAGAGAGTCCTATGATTTTAGCAACTACATCCTCATTGGTATCAATTTCCCTCCCAAATGCATTCAATATTTTGTTCCTCCAACCCTTAATGAACATTTTTGTTGCCTCAAGATCGTGGTAGTGAAGCTTCTTCATGTAGGGAACTAGGCCCCCCTCATCAACAATCTTCCAAACCTTTTGGTTTTGATGAACCCCATCATAAGAAAGGGGCTCCACTTTGCTCCTTTCTCCACCCATATCAACCACTGGTATCAATATTGTTCAATTTTTCACAAGAAAAACCATAAATGTGATTACTCAGGAAACACCATTTGAAATAAAGGAGGAAAACACTCAAAACACCCATAAATGTGCAAAGTGTCCTATAATCATTACTTCCACATCTCACTGGTCCTTAGTAACCCTATTGGTACTCATAGTTTATGATGGAATGAGCCTCAATAGGGATGGAGGTGTACCCCTCCCAATGTTTTAATGATTTGCAATTAACATCCATGCTAGCAAACACATCCACAACCTTGTTCTCCTCACGATATATATGAGAAATCATTATCTCATCAAATATTTTGATCATGCTTCAAGGGAGTCTAATGAAATTTTCAATCGACCAACTAGGACTTTGTTCTTATATAATACATTGGACTATGTTGAGAGAATCCCCTTGAAGCCAAAATATTTTATATCCCTTGGAATGGGCTAGCTTAAGACCATTGTAGGTCATTGAAGCTTCAACATATTGGCTAGTTTGAATACTCAAAGAGAGTGTCACCACTAAAATAAACCTACATTTATCATCTCTTAACGCTCCCCCACTTCCTCCAGTTCCAAGGTTACCTTTGGTTGCCCCATCAAAATTAACTTTAGTCAACCCCATCCATGGAAATCTCCACTCCGCATTCTCCCTAGAACTCTTCATATTTTTGAAAGGAGTAGAAATATAAAAGAGGAGGTTACATTTCATTACCACCTACAAATCATAACTAGAGAAATTAATTTTAAGTCCTCCATGATCTTCTCAAAGACCCCTAACAAGAAATTTTCTTTAATGGCTCTTAAATTTTTTAACCATAACTCCTTCCACCTTCAAGTACACATCTTTGAACACTTTGTTGTTTATTTATTTCCATAAACCCCAGTAACATTAGGAGAGATAAGAACCATAGAAGTTTTAAGGGACAAATTACGAAAGGGGCCTTTCCACTAAACATTGAAATCACCAAAGGAGTTAGGGAAAATATAACTGAGCTTCCAAAGGGAAAGAATCTGATCCCAAATGTTACAAGAGAAACTACATCCAAATAAAATGTGATAGGAGTCTTCTGAGTTACATTCACACAAGGCACGTCTATTAGGAAAAGAAAAACCCCTTCTACACAAATTTTCAATACTAAGAGCTTTATCCTAGACAAGAGGCCAAAAGAAGATATTAATCTTTGGAATAAGCACTAGATTCTAGAGATTACTCTGAAATGGGGAAGCGATTTGCTACTCCAATAACATCCCAAAGCCTGAAGCAACAAAGTAAACACCATTAAAAGAAAGATGCCAAATCGACTTGTCCTCCACCAAATTAGAAGGAATATGAATAAATGAGAGAATGTGTTGAAGCTCGACTAGACTTGAATCAACAGAAAGAAACTTCTTTCAACTCCTTTCGTGAAGATAGTAAGCCAAACAACTACCAAAGATTCTAATACACCAATCTTTAAAAGGCTAAGACCAAGAATGAGCACTGAGAGGAAGATTTCTGCAACACAAATAATCTCAAAAGTTAATTAGCATTCCATTCCCAAATTACCATCTGGTACCTTTCACAATGATAAACCTAGTTTTTAGGATATCCAATCAAAACCAGGAACTCGCAGGAAGATCTTCAGTTTTCAAAACCTCCCTAAACTTTTTATAGGCCAAAAAATATTTATTCTTCATGATACTCGTCCATTTATTATATTCAAACATGAGTCTCCAAACATTTTTAGTTAACAAAGCAAGATTGTATATAAATACATTTTATTATTGAAGAGAAAAAAGATTTCTCCTTAACTTACTATTAAAAAGAGAAGGCAACAAAATTCTCCTTTAACTTTTATTAAAACGACAAAGGAAAAGTTCTCCTTAATGCACCTCTCCAAGTCAACGGGTTATGTCACATGGTGTATGAATATGTCCCTACAAAAGAATGAAAAAGAAAGTGCATCCACCTGCTCTTGGTCGTTAAATATACAGCTGTAATTCATCTCAAACCACAAGCCTTCCAAAGTTGAAATTACTCTCAATAGATTTTTAAAGATCTTGACTATGAAATACTGTTAAATAACTTATTGACACGTGGAGAAAGTTGGCCAGTTCGACATTGACATTTTTTAAACTGAACTATTATCCCCATAAACAAAATGTATGGACTGTAGAAACTAAATGTCCTAAGGTGCTGCTAGATTTGGATATATTCATTAGAACTGTTACAGTCAATGAATGCGATCAGAATAGTTTCAAAGTCAAGTGTTTACTTGTTCAACACGCTTTTCTCATTCCTTAGCTTGCCTACCCACATGCACCAAAAATTTCAATTTAAACACTATTGAGGGATTATGGGCGTTCCTCGTAATTGATATGGATTTGAATGTCAACTTTGCCGACCTCCAGTACTATAAATACACATTCCAGATCTCTGGCTCTTCACTGCAATACATAGTTTAGTTTCTGAGGTTTTATATTCATTAGCTTGGAAGAACATTTCAGAGAGCAGAAATGGTTTCCACTGACTTTGGCAGTTTACCCAACTGGGGAAGATCTCTTATTTCAGTTGAGAGTATTGATGAACTTGCTAAAAAGAAGCTCCAAGAAGTTCCAGAGAGATATGTAAGAAGTGATGAAGAGAGACCTGCAATGCTTGCTTCTTCACATGACTATCAGCAGAACATTCCTGTCATTGACATGGCCAAGATTGCACAACCACAACACAGACAAGAAGAGATTAGAAAGATTGGTGAGGCTTGTGAAGAATGGGGTTTCTTTCAGGTATATATTGAATGTCTTTTTGCCTTATGCATTCAAGTCTAAGCAGGTTTGTTGTACTTTTGGTTTGGTTTACCTTTTTAATAGTTTGTACTTAGGTGAAACTTGGGAATATGGATACAACTAATATATATTATATATAATTATTTATTATGAATATTATAAAAATTAAGTTTTTAAGGGTTAGTTTAGTCGATTGGGTCAACTTCATTAATGATGTGGGTGTTTCTCATTAATCTACTTCAATTGTGTGGAATAGCTGTCTTTCTATCTAGAATTAAGAGGTGTCTATTGTAATGTAAAAACTCAAAGTTATGTTTGGTTCTTTAAGTTATATATAGATATCTATGGAAGATTAATATATTTATATTATTATATGATTATACTAATAAATATATAATATTAAGTGTTGTCTACATTTAAAAATATAAAAAAATTGAAAGAATTAACTTTTATTGATGATGAGGATGATGATGTGATATGCTATCTACTCAAGTTTGAATTTCTAGAAATGTTATTAAACGAGATTCAATTCTTAAATAATTTTGAAAGATTTGATTTCCTATTGATAACAATTTAATCAAAAGAAACTTTTGATTATTATCTATCTAAATACAAATAATTATAATTAATAAATCTAAATTAAATACCCAAAACAATTAAAAATGAAAAACCAATGACTCTACCTCTTGAGATGTCTAGGGAAACTCTGATGATAAAGATCTTCTCTATACGACTACCTCTTGAGATGTCTAGAGAAACTTCGATGATAAAGATCCTCTCTCTACGAGTATTGATTTAACTACTTAATGTTCTTTGATATTTTGTCTTTATTTTGAAGACTATTTTACCTAGACTTTAAAGGATGTGTCTTCATACCACTATCCATTTTTTTAATTATGTACTATTTTGTAGTTTAATAAAAAAAAACATAAAATTTATTCATTAAAAAATCCATTACAATTTCTTTTAAGAAAGCTAAGTCTGTATATTATTAATATGATAGTACAGATCTATTTAAAAATAAAGGAAGTCGCTTCAATGCCGTGTGAGGTAACAGCGACACAATTTTTAAAAAGATTTGTGAATATGAGACAATGTAGGGGAGGTAATCCACACTTTTGGATAAGATATCTTGTGGTTATTTTTATCGGTAAAGCTTCGATAAGGTTGCACACCATGTTTATTGAACCACAGACAAAAAATATAGGTGTTTTAAATCACGACCACCATTAAAACCCAACTACCCAACATGTCTGCTAAAGTTATGGATAGCCATTGTTGCAGCCCAGCTCGCCCTCTTATGAAGGGCCCTGAAAGCATTGCAGCACAACCCTTTAGACAATTCTGAATTCTGATCTTTAGTTTGTGTATGAGATGATTTTTAATCAAATCAACAGCTAAGTTATGTAATGATTGTGCATGTTTTGCAGGTTGTTAATCATGGTATCCCTCATTCACTGATAGACAGTATGAAGAAAATTGGGAAAGAGTTCTTCCAGCTTCCATTGGAGACGAAGCAGAAGTATTCAGTGAGGCCAGGGGATCTTCAGGGCTATGGTCAGACATTTGTTGTGTCTGAAAACCAAAAGCTGGATTGGGGCAATTTGTTGGGCTTGATCATGTCTCCCCCTGAATGTAGGGATATGAACTTGTGGCCTACAGAACCTGCTAATTTCAGGTAATCTAGAATGAAGAATGGTTAAGCCTTTTTTTCCTTTAGATAAATGGTTTAGATAAGTTTTAGAGCTTTAAGCAGTCAACTAGTCGAGGAACGTGTTATAAAATTTTTAGAGTTTTTCGATATTGACACGTAGAATTTTGAGATGTGTGAAGTTAGAGTGCACGACTACTGAATCCTCGCCCCTATTTATTCTAGAAGCCAGATTATTTGACTTTTTCCATGCACAGGTCTTGGTTGATTCTTAGACCTAGTCATTGGGATTGCCAGCCCTGTCTACGTCTGCTTATACCCAATGGGAGAATACCTCTGATGTTTGACTTGGATCCCCTAATAAGAGAAGTTTTACTTTTCAGCCCTTAGCTTCACCAACCCCTACAAAAAAAAAAAGGATTTCATTCTACTGTGTTCTGGGAAAACAAAAGGACAAGGCTGGAAGCACTTTCCAAGTAACTACAAAAGAATAGATACCCCTTAGTTAGTCCTAACATGTGATGTAGCCCAAGTAATGTTTCTAAGAAAACACAGATTTTATCCGAGGTAACTAACTATAAACAATTCTCATTGACTCTGAAATTGGTCTTGTCAATTGTCACCAATATTGTCATGCTTTAGTACAAATGGTAGAATTCATAGTAATGAGCCCATATAACTCTCATTTGTGCTATTAGATCTTTTTGGATCTCTGGTTTCTTTGTTTAGTCTGAAATGAACGATATGTGTTAGATCTCTTGATAAATATTACAGTTTTAAACACGGAGAGTTATAATGATGGTTTTACCTGAACCAGATGAAGTGATGTTTTTCAGTCTTGGACAATCAAGGCTTGGAATGATAAAGAGTGATATTTTATATTGTAGATGCAAGAGATCTCTTAGCATAGAATCAATGATAAATAATGTGAGATGCTGATGTTTAACCCAAAAAATTATGGCATTTGCAGGGAAAACGTGGATGCATACAATATTGAAATTAGAAGACTTACTGGGCAAGTCTTGGCTTTGATTGCTGAGACATTGCAGTTGCAACCTGACTTTTTTGAGAAGAAATTTGGCAACTCATACCAGAAAATGAGGATGAATTACTATCCTCCCTGCCTTAGACCAGATCTTGTTCTAGGACTAAGTGCACATGCAGACATGGTAGGCCTGACGCTACTGCTGCAGGATGATGAAGTCCCGGGATTGCAGATCCACAAGGGTGACCAATGGAAAACTGTGCAACCAATTCCTTATGCCCTGGTCGTTAATATTGGAAACTTGATAGAGGTAATCTCCTTGTCCTTATCAAAGCTTAAACAGGCAATGTTTAGAAATGAAAACATGAAATAAGAGAATGAAAGTTATTATCTCCTTATTATCATCTTGCTTGCCCAAGGCATACAGAGGAGAAGCTATTGGGCTTTAATGGTCCCTCAAAAAGTTGGGTTCAGTGTTGAAAACCCATCCATTTACTTACACCCATATATTCTGATCTACTTGTGAGTGTATACAAATGTGATAAAGCCATACCCATTTTCATACACTTGTAAATTTTAGAACCCTTCTATCCAACACTGGCTGTTTACATGGCAGTCCAGTCTCGTCTTAAACAACCTGTGTGTTGACCACAAGACACCATCTGTTTAAGCACAATGGCTTCAAAAGGATGGCTCTACCCCATCCTAGCTAGTGGTTGTCTCACTTCTTGTTAATAAGATTTTGCAGCTAAGCTTTGCTACCAGTGGTTCTACTGAGTGTGGATTAAAATCTGATTCCCTAGTCTTACACCTTATAACAATGAAAATAAATTCTAGATCTCTTAAAAACTTGAGTCTAGATTCATATCCAATAGCCGAGAATATAGACTACCAAAGGCTTCATAAGATAAAAAGTGAAGGTGCACCAAAAAAAAATTGAAACCTGTAAAAATTTTCATTCAGTTGAACTACATTAAACCATTAGTCCTGTTTTTGTTTGCTTATGTTGTAAAGCTGGATTTTGCAGGTTATGACAAATGGAAGATACAAGAGCATCGAACACCGAGCAGTAACAAACAAGGAGAAGGCAAGGCTGTCAATTGCAGTATTCTATGCTCCAGGATTCAGTGAAGAAATTAGTCCTGCTCCTGAACTGATTGATGAAAATCATCCCTGCTTGTTTAGGAAATTTATACACCAGGATTACATGGATAATTACTTCTCTCGCGGAGTGGAGGGAAAGAATTCATTGTATGATTATGCTGGAATCAAAAATTGAGTTAGACAAAAGATTTCTAATAGGCTAGCTAGTTTTACAAGATCTCTGCTCATACTCACCCTTCTTTGAATCCACAAGAGTCAGTTTGCCTGCTCTTATTGCTTTTGAACAGCACAGACAGGTGACAGGATGAATCATGTCAGCCATTAGTTAAAATTTTGATTGTATCGTTTACCCATTAACTAATAAATAATATAATCGTTTCGCCATATTCCAGTTCATGCAGAGGTCAGTTGTGGTTTCAAGAAAGCTTTTTTCTTGATGTTCGGCATAAGCTATGACTTATATTAAGAGTGTGGGTGAAGGCCTGATGATTGTACAAAACTTATGGCAGAGAACGTAATTGTTCAACATTTGACACTGTGCCCCAACAGCGAAGGAATCAAACGAAATTAAAAACAGTAAACAGAGTGCTCGTCGTGGTTCCCATGTGGATTTCACCGTATAAAATTGAATTGAAAAGACTAACACAGTAACCCACTTCCCATCTGATTATTTATATATATATTTATTGAACAAAACTAATTTACAATAGAAAGAATAACAGTCCACAAAGAGTAATCAACGGCAGCAATATAAAGAACAGCCCCAAGATCACGGAAACAACAGCGACCCTAACAACACTTTTCTAACATGGAATGAAATAAGAAACTCTGAGCAAAAGCATCAAAAAACAGGGAGTAAAATCTGCAACAACAATCCTGTAGGGACATACAGAACCCATTCCGTCATCTTGCCAGTAACCTACAAGTCAATCCTAGAACAAACTCTGGAAGTAGTAAAGTTGATGCACGAATTATATTCTGAATTTGCATAGGCTTTGAAGTTGCTTAGAATACCGAATATCATCTTCATGGAGCTGTGAAGTTTAAACTCTTTCAAACGCTTATTGTACTAAATTGTTGGAAGTTTGTTTGTCATTGAGAAGATTGATGGATGTATGATATATGATGTTAATATGGTGTTGTCATTGATGTCAACATTGATGCATTGATGTATAATTAATGATTGATGAGCATGATTGAATATGGTGTTGTCAATGATATCATCCCACTGAACATTTGTAGAAGTGTTGGTCCAAAGAAGACCAAATGTTTTGGATAATTGCTTAAGTTTCGGTGTACAGTTTCAGTGTTCAGTGAACTAGTTTTGAGGTTTGCATTGCTCCGCTATGCAGAATTTTGTTATGCGGTTTTAAGGTAATGGTGGTGCATGTTGGAGGAATCTAAATAAAAAGCTTCAAGCCTTAAAGTCCCCTGCAGCTGAAGTTAGAGTTGACAGAGTATCAAACTTGGTAATGGTAGAGTTATAGTGGCAGAGTACATGATTGGAATGCTCTGCATTCCACTGCAAATGAATATTTTGTCGTGCGAATTTGAGGAAGTGTAAATGTAGATGTTAGTAGTGTGTATGCTCCAAGTGCCAAGTGCTTTGGTGGTTGGCATGTCAAGCTGTGAATGAACAATTGGTTCATTCTATTGTTGCTTCACCTATGGTGACGACCTAAAAGGTTTGGGGTCATGCGGAATTCAAGCATGTACATGGATCAGACCTATGAGAATAATTATAGGTCATGCCGACCTATTTTAATGTGTTATACATCTTGGTTTATTTCTCAAGGCGTGTGTGTTAATTTTTTGAGCCAACAAATTTTGTGGTGCATGGTATATCTAATTAAGCCGACATAATTGATGTTTTGGGTTGTTGCGGTATTATATGAGGTTGATTCATTATATGAATGTGGCAGATAGAATGTGTGCGTGTATGCACGTGCGCGAGATTTGGTGTAGAGAAGTGCGAAGTATAACTATGGTGAAGTATGAAGTGTGTTAAGTCAATTTTCTAAGCCTAATTGGAACTATCTTAAGCATGTTGTAGATGCATTGTAATCAATTCAATCTTTGGCAGTGAGCCACCCTCTTTTTTATCTTGGAAGTGAGCCATTTCTTCTATTATCTGGATAGTGAGTCCACCTTGTAGTGAGTCATTCTATAATATCTTGCAATTGGTTATAATATATTACATGAGCCAATCCTTACGTGGTTTTTCCCTTTTTGGATTTTCCATTTAAATCTGGTGTTCTTATGTTTGATGTGATGCACTAAATGAATGATTAAAGTTGATGAAGTTAATAAATTTCAATGAATATTCATTCACCCTCCTCTCAGTATTCCGAGTGTTCAACAATTGGTATCATAACTTGGTTCCTTCAATTGGCTTAATCATTACTTGGTAGATCTTGGAGGCTGAACACATGGCTACAAGGAAGTATCCTATTCCTCTAAAAGAGATTATCCCTGAAGGGTTTATTAAAGAAGATTGTGAGGTTGATATGGAATGAGAACTCAAATAAGCCCTTAATGATTTGGATAAAGCAAAAACTGAGAATAGAGATTCGAAAAAGGATCTTAATGATGTAGATAAGTGTATCAAAAAGTTGAGAGATAAACTCAAGAAAGCTACAGAAAGAGTCAAAGAAAAAATGAGCAGCTCAAGTAATCAAATGAGACAATTACCAGTTTGAAAGTGCAAGTTGAAGAAGGAAAAAGAATTGAAGACTGCCTGAAAGCTAAACTGAAAGACATCTGAAGAATGTTCAAAGCTTGAACAAGAGATTGTAACTTTGAGATGAGATCTGGAGAAAGCAAAGAATCAAGAGGACAAGTTTCAAGAAGAGTTCCACAATACTTGATGAGATGATCCCTAAAAGTGTGGTTGAGAAATACAAGAATGAGAAAGGAGAAATACCTTTGTGCAACATGTTGTTTGATAGGAGGCCTTTTGATTTCTTTCTTCTAGTTCTAGATGTGTTTGAAATTGTTCTTCTTGCCATTCTTCTTTTCAACATTGTTTGGAGCTTGATTTTCCTTTGAAATTTCTCCTTTCTCAAACCCTAATCCTTCTTTGTCCATAAAAGTGTGGTTGAGAAATACAAGAATGATGTTACTTTCATGGTTAGTAGAGATTGTTGTTTGATGGAAGCAGTGGAACCCAAAATAGTCTAGATTTTGGAAATGGGATATGAAGTGGTAGAATATGTAATTAGTAGACTTGTAGACCTTATGTTGAGCAAGAAAAGAGATCCTATAGTAGATAGGTTTGGAACCTATGAGGAAAAGTCTAGTGAAGTGCACTTGCAACACAAGGAAAATGAGATAAAGAAGAATGTAGAGAAGATGAAAGCTCAAATGGAAGAGATATTGGGTATACCTAAGAGCCAACAGAGAAATCCAAAGGCATATCCGGTCCTTTGGAAGTTACTCCTAACACTAGAAGGTCCATCAAGACCTCTACCCCCTCTCCTACTATTCTAAAGACCTCATGAATAAAGCCTGTAGAGAGTTCAAAGAAGAAGGTTGCACTAAGTGTTCCTGAGCAGCAAAAGGATCCTAAAAGGAGAAGAAAGGAAAAGGCCACAAGGGAGAAATATATTAGTTGCGAGGAAGAAGAGGATATAGAAGAAGAAAAACCATAGCTAATCTAGAAAAAAAAAGATGTCTCAAGCCTTCCTGGAAGAGACAAGTGCAAAGAAGACCAAATTTGATATTGTTGATATTGATAGTGAAGAAGTTAAAAAGCAGAAGCAAGCTTTCAAGATCTATGTGAGGGAGAAGAAGTCAAGGTCCGAAAAGAAGAAAAGTCTCCTAAAGGTAAGGGGAAGAAGTAAGAGAATACCCCTCGGTAAGAAAGAATAGTCCCCTAAGGTTAGATGCACTATTTAATGGTATTGTTGATCATGGGATGTTGGAAGAAACTACTAAAATTTATTCAAAATCAGATGATATAGATAAGGCAACAATAGAAGAGGCTATTGTAAAATGCATGGTAACATTTAATACTAGCCTTGGAAAAATTGATAATCAACTACCTGATGACCTGAAAGGTGTTTTGAGTGTGAGAAGACAAGAGGTTGTTGATGAGGATGCCAAAATGAGGGTATTTTCCTTAGAGAAGATTTGTTCTTCTCTTTCTATTGAAGATAGAGCTAAATTGACTCAATTGTATAACAAGAGGTTCAAAACAAAGCAAAGAGTCAACAGTTTAATGAGCAAGGACAAAGAAGATATAGAAAGGCTGAAGAATGAGACACTACAAAAGGTTACAGATTTGGCAAAAGAACTGAGGATGTCTCCTGATGATGAAGATGAAATGAAACCTAATACTTTTGTCCCAAAAATCAATGAACCTAATATTGAACAACATGAGCATGCTTTGGAGCATGAGGATGAACAACAAGAAAAGACAATGATAGGTAATGCCTCTCCACTTGTGGAGAATATTGATAAATAAAAAGGAGAGAATATTGAAGAAGATGTGATGATAGAAAATATTCCTCTGGATGTGGAAAATGTAGTTGCAGAGGAACAAAAGAAAGAGAGATAGGATATCCTAGAGAAGGATGAAGCACAAAATAAATAGAAACTTCCCTTCAGATAAAAAGACATAACAAAGTAGAGAAGAGGATACACAAAAGTTCTTGAAGAAATCAAAGGCACAAAATACTGAAGACTTGTCGCCTTCAGATAATGAGAAATATGTTGAAGAAGAGGAGAAGACTATGGAACACTCTAGCAGTGATGAAAAGGAGAAAAGTGTGCATAAGGAAGGAGAAAATACAAAGATTGTTGGTGAATCCTCCAAAGATTCACTAAAGGATATACTGGATATGTAGTTGTAAATTGAACCAGTAGTACTTGGACAAGTCTTGCAAATTCCAATGCAACAGGGTTAAGTTGATATGACCAAGATCTCTCCCTTGCAAAAACTTCAACTTGGTGATGCTTTTCATGCCTTCGCAAGGAAGGAGATACTACAAACACACCAAAAGAGTGCAAAATTGATTGAGGAAGCAATCAAGGTGTTGCAAGAAGGCATCCTTGGTGCAATCATTGTTGAATCTTTGTCTGGTGTACAAAAGTTAATGTTATTGTTAGATTCTTTCAAAGATTATTCTGCAAGTTTAGAAGAAAACATATAAAAAAGAAATGGCAAAGGTCAATGATAGGAAATTGATCAATTTTTTTGATAAATACAGTGTTACACATGAGAAGTTACAAGGTAACTTGAAAGAAGTTCAAAAGTGCTTAGAAGAAGCTATAGTTTTATTTAAATTATGTTTGACATGGCCTAACTCTACAAGTGTTGCAAGTATGAATGAGTATGGTGGTGTTGTCATTGATGTCAACATAGTATAGGTGGTTGCAGAGAAAGGATTCAAGTGATTGTAGGTTGTGCATGTATAGTTGAGATACTATTGAGATTTTGTGAGTACATGGAGCTATCTTTATAGTGTTGCAGGTGTGCTGATATGTTGAGTTACCAAGTACTTTTGAGAAATAGTACAAACAGAGTTGTGTGTGTGTTCACAATGAGCTCCGGTATGTGCTCCACATTTCTTCTATGTTGATCCTATGCTTGTGCGGATCTGAAGTGTTGTCTATGGAATCCTTGGGTGATATATTCTGGATTAAAGCTTCTGGTTTGATGAAGAGTGAAAGTTATGTTCACCGGTGTGTGAACTGGTCTGGCAGAGCTGTTTGTTTGTGGAATGGGAGAAATGTTTCAGCTCTGCAGTCCTCTGCTGGTTTGTTTTAGGTCTTGCAAATCTAGAAGAAGGCTTGTAATGATGTTATTTGTGTTCAAATGAAGGTGTTCGTGGTTTGGTGCTCCAAAAGACTAGTTTCAGATTTACTGTGTGTATCTATACAATCCGGATGGACTGATGGAAAGTATTCTATGTATGAAGGTTGTTGCATTTGTTGCGGATGAATCTGAAGGTATTTGAGATGTATTCTAGTGTATGGTGAAGTGTGTTATGTGGTCCACATGTTATCTTCTCATTATGGAAGTGTGTACTTCAAAGTTCATTTGTGTTTTCATTAGGTTTGGCTGACTTGGTGTCTACACATCATGCGAAGGATAAGTATCAATTGAGGAAGTGTGTGATTGATCTGAGATGTTGTTTTGGGTCTTGGTTAAGTGTTGGTTTGGTCCTCTCTCATTCTCTTACTCCACGGTAATGTTGAGTTTCTGACCTAATTTGAAGTTGTAAATGGAAGCATGTGTAGCCAACGTTGGAGAAAGTTTCTAAGGTTGAAGATGGTATAAATACAAGTTGAGATGTTATGAATTGAGGTATCAAGAATGACACAAGTGTGAGAATCAAGAGTGTGTGAAAGTGAATTGATGCAACAAAACTTTAATGTGTTAGACTCCCGAAAGTAGTGAGCTGATGGTGTCTGCAATCTTTTGATCAAGGCTGCAAATGTGTGTTTAATTTATTGTGGTGGATTTTTCTATTATCCTTTTGTATCAGTAGGTAGTGAGCCTCCCTTTTGGACAGTGAATCCTATCTGTAGGCAGTGAGCCTTGTATCTTGGGCAATGAGCCCTTTGGCAGTGAGCCTCTTTGTATTTTTTTTGGAATTGCTTTATATTATGAGTTAATCCTCAACACGATTTTTCCCTTATTGGGTTTTCCACGTAAATTTGGTGTTTCTTGTGTTGATATTTCTTTTTGTTATTTTCATTTCATGTTTGTACTTAATAACAGAATAAAGTGGATGTGAAGTTGATAATTGTTTGAAAATTGTGGATGTGATTGGTGACAACTAATTCAACCCCCCTCTCATTTGTATTGTGCCTTTCAACAATTGGTATCAGAGCTTTGGTTCCTTGGAGAAGAGCTTAACCGCTTGAGGTAGATCTGATGGTGCACAAATTGTCAATCCCTATGTTTGATGGATCTGACTATAGTGATTGGAAAGTGCAGATGAGAGGTTACTTGATCTCTCTTGGTTACAAGACTTGGAAAGCTGTTGAGACAAAATATGTTGTACCGACAAGTGGTCCTTTTGTAGATGAGATTTTTTCCTATGAGGAAAATGAAAAAGAAAGGTATGCAATCTATAGTGCTTTATCTAAGATTGATCGAACAAAAGTTATTTCTTTGGGCACTATTTATGAAGTTTGGAAAATGTTGGAAGATATCTATGAAGGAAATGATATAGTGAAATTTTCAAAGAAGCTAACAGCTGAGCACAAATATAAGAACTTGAAAATGGAAGAAGGTGAAGATATTGCAAGCTATTTTCAGAGGGTTGATATTGTAGTGAATGAAGTGAAAAATCAAAGTGGTACCATGACTAATGAAGATGTAATGAAGAAGATTCTGATGACTCTACTGGAGAGTTACAGTGATAAAGTCTCAGCCATTGAGGAAGTGTATGATCCTAAGAATTTCACTAAAGAAATATTTGGCACCTTGACTTCATCTGAGATGAGGAAGTTTGGAAAAGAAAAGGAGAAAACAAAATCAGCCTTTAAAGCCACTAAAGAAGATGATCTGGATAGTGAGAGTTCAGAGGAGTTGGAAGCAAATTTTACAAGTTGAAGAAAGGTACTGGTAAGTACAAAAGGAATGTTACCTTTTAAATGTTTTAGTTGTGCAAATATTGGTCACTATGCTTCAAGATGTCCAAATAGAGTTGTACACAAGAAGAATAGAGACAATAAGACAAAAAGGATAATAAGATCAAGAAGTTGTACTATGTTAGAGAAGATGTTGGAATTTCTGATGATGAATCTGATTTTGAAGGTGATAATGATGAATACTTCTTTCTATCCTTGGAGAATAAATCAGTGTCTACTAACTCTAGAAGATGTGCAAGGGAAAGTGGTCTAGAGAACAAGAAGGAAGAGATGGAAGGTACTCTAGTTACTGCCTTTCATGCTAGACAAGATGAAGACTATTGGGTGATTGATAGTGGATGCTCAAATCACATGACCAAAGACAAAAGTAAGTTTACTAAACTTGAAAAGTATGATGGTGGATTAGTCATGTTTGGAGATGATTCTAGTGTAAAGACTGTTGGGAAAGGAACAATTAAATTTGATGGAAAACACAATACTGATGATGTCTATTATGTTAAGGGCTTAAGACATAATATTTTGAGTGTTGGACAAATGTGTACCAAAGGATTTAAGCTTGTATTTCAGGATAACACTTGTGAGATTAGAAAAGGGTCCAGAACTGTGGTTGCTGCAGGAAGAAGAACATATGGAAACATTTATCATATTAAGGGTGTTGATGATCAATGCCTTGTATCTCAAGTTAATGAAAGTTGGATATAGCACCGAAGGATGGGACATGTAAACTTTGACAATCTAATTAGAATTAGTTCAAGAGAGGTTGTCTGAGATTTTCCTAAAATCACAAAGCCTACCAATACTGTTTGCAGAAGTTGTTAGTTGGGAAAACAAACAAGATGCAACTTTAAAGGGAAAGAGAAATCAACTACCAAAATGCTAGAATTGGTTCATACAGACCTCTATGGTCCCACATGAATAGGAAGTCTTAATGGTGACAGGTATTTCATGCTCCTTATTGATGATTATTCTAGAATGACATGGGTTACTTTTCTTAGGGAGAAAGCTCAAGCTCTGGATAGATTTAAAGTGTTCAAGGCAAGGGCAGAGAATGAAGTGAACCTGAGAATCAAATTTTTAAGGTTTGATAGAGGTGGAGAATTCACTTACAGTGAGTTTAATACATTTTGAGGTGGAAAATTCACTTACAGTGAGTTTAATACATTTTGTGAAGAGCATGGCATAAAGAGACATTTTTCTGCTCCTAGAAGTCCTCAACAAAATGGAGTTGTTGAGAGGAAGAATTAGACTATTCAAGAGGCTACAAGTACTATAATGAAAGAAGCAAATGTACTTGATGTATACTGGAGAGAAGCAATCCACATTGTAGTTTATATTCTTAACAGAGTTCAAATTTGAGGTAACAACACAAAGACCCCTTATGAGTTATGGATTGGTAAAAATTCCTACTGTTAAGTACTTTAAGATGTTTAGAAGCAGATTTTACATTAAAATTTATGATGAGAACCTTGGAAAGCTTGATGAAAGATGTGATGAAGGTATTTTCCTTGGATATTCAACTAGTAGCAAAGCTTACAGATGCTTCAATAAAAGATTGAGGAAGATTGTTGAGAGTGAAAATGTAAAGGTTGATGAAGATATGCATAGACCAGTTGAAATAAGTGAAATTGAACTAGATGAACCCATTTGTGGAAAAGTACTAGAAGAGAATAAGGAAGAAGAAGAAAAAATTGAAGAAGAAGAAGAAGCTCCATAATCTACTCCTAGGACCCCAAAGTATGTACAAAAAAATCATCCTGAAGAACATATAATTGGAGATAAAAGTGAAGGTGTAAAGACAAGAAGCAAAGTGGTAGCAACTAAGGTAAATCTATGTTTACTTTCAAAGATAGAACCTAAATTAGTGTGTGAAGCATGCAAATATGAGAATTGTGTTAGAGAAATGAAAGAGGAGTTGCAACAAATAGAGAAGAATCAAACATGGGAATTGGTTCCTAGACCTATAAACAAGAACATAATTGGTTCAAAGTGGGTGTTAAGAAATAAGTTGAATGAGAATGGTGAAGTAGTAAGTGTAGGACCCTAAATCTGTAATATTCCTCAAACAATAATCACCATTAGCTTGGTTAATCAGTTTAGAACAAGCAAACCTAAGATCCCCATGAAATAATACATTAATGCTTCCCAAATGCAAATAAATGACAAAAAAGTAAATAAAATAAGCACATAAAAAGCATGATGTATGTTTATCTCATGGTGGATTGGTGCTATTGTAGAAAATAGCCCTTTCCCAACCCCTTTAGATAAGCTAATGATAATTATGGACAAGATCATTTCTCAAATGAAGAGAGTGACCTTGCATGATTTTGGAGATGAAAATGCTAAGATTGTGGAGTGGATGAACAAAATCAGTTCTCAAATGAAGAGAGTGACTTTGCATTAGCTTTGTGGATGATTTGTTGAAGAATGATGCCTCTATTTAAAGATTTTCAAATGCTAAGAGTGTTGAAAATGGACCAATGTGGGACAAATATCAAGCCAATAGGAAGAGGCCACTTGTCAAGTTGTGATAGGCCAAGGGATGTGCAAGATTTGGGAAATGTGCCCATGAGAGGAATTTCAAATTCAAATTTGTGCAATAAATTTTGAGAGGGGGACAAGAAAAATGAGAAATAAATGCAATGTTGGAGGGACAAATCAACTTGTCATATTTTTCAAACTTGAGGGAATATTCCCCATAAATGCCATGTTGAGTGAAAATGATGATTTAAATAAATCAATAAATTGATTTATTGGTGCAAGTGGCATAATCTAGAGAATGCAAGTGGGTAAGATTAGCATTTAATCATGGTTAGATTAAATTAATGATGATTAGGTTAGTTTGACTTTCATGACTTAAATATTTGATTTATTTAAATCATAAAAGGATGAAATGTGCTTTATGATTTAATTAAATAAAGTTTTGGTTTATTTAATTAAAGGGATGATGATAGGATCAAGTTTGATTTATTTGATTTAAGCTGATGACTTTAGGAGATTGATAAATAAACTTGATTTATTTGTTGAATGGAATATGATTATGCATGATGCTAATTTTGCGTGTCTACAGTAAGAAACAAAGAAATACTTGTATGCAAGGGTTATTCATAGGTTCAAGGAATAGACTTTGAGGAGACATTTTTCCTGGTGGCAAGAATAGAGGCTATTCAAATGTTTTTGGCATTCTTTGCAAAAAAAGACTTCAAGGTATACTCGATGGATGTTAAGTGTGCATTCCTGAATGGTGAATTCGAAGAAGAGGTGTACATGGAATAACCAAAGGGATTTCAGTTATAAGATAAACTGGACATGGTTTGTAAGTTGAAAAAGGCATTGTATGGACTTAAACATGCTCCTAGAGCATGGTATGCAAGGTTGGATAGATATTTGGTACAACAAGGGTTCAACAAAGGCTCCATAGATAGTAATCTCTATTTCAAGGTTGAAGGAAATAGAATGTTGATAGTGGTTGTGTATGTTGATGACATTATCTTCAGAGGAAATGAGGGCATGTGCAAGAGATTTGCAAAGGATATGCAAAAAGAGTTTGAAATGTCAATGATTGGTGAGTTGAATTTCTTCCTTGGACTTCAAGTGAATCAAACTAATAAGGGAATATTCATTTCACAATCAAAGTATGTCAAATATTTGTTGAAGAAGTTTGGAATGGATGACTCCAAACCGATCTATACCCCTATGGTGATTGGATGCAAACTGAGTAAATATGATGAATCTCTTAAAGTTGATCAGAGCTTGTACAAATCTATGATTGGTGGACTGTTATATCTTACTGCTACTAGACCGGATATCATGTATACAATATGTTTGGTTGCCAGATTTCAAGTAGAACCTAAAGAAGCACATGTTACAGTGAAAAGATTATTCAGATATCTAAAAGGCACTCTAGACTATGGCTTGTGGTATCCTAAGGATACTAATTTTACTTTGAGTGCTTACACCGATGCAGATTGGGCTGGTCGTGTGGATGACCAGAAGAGTACAAGTGGTGGTGATTTCTTTCTTGGAGGAATATTGGTTTCATGGCTAAGCAAGAAACAAGATTCAATGTCTTTATCCACTGCAAAAGTTGAGTACATTGCTGCAACATCTTGCTACACACAGGTATTATGGATGAATCAAACATTGAAGGATATAGGAGGGTAAGTGCAAGAAGTTGAGTCCATGAAACATGGAAGTTTTTGCCTTAGCCAAAAAAAAAAAATTCGGCATTGCAAAAACGGGATCCCACTTCTACGAAACGGGATCCCGGGCCTAAATTAAAAATGGGATCCCGCTTTAAAAAAAAGGGATCCGTTTTAAAATTTTTTGGAAAAATTTCAAAAGCGGGATCCGTTTTAAATTTTTCAAAACAAAAGCGAGATCGATTTGAAAACTTTCCATTTTAGATATTTGTTTTGGAAAATTTCCAAAGCGGGAGCTGGATCGCTTTGTAAACGGGATCCCGTTTCCAAAAAATTGAAATTGGGTTTTCTTTTAGGGCGGGTTTTGCTTTGTATTTTGGTTCGGGAAAAGCATTGGGAATCCGAACCTAGGCCTTCAACCTGGTTTGACTTGCAAGTTGAAGGTCCTAACAATGTCAAAGAAAAATACCGAGTTTGGACATATGGCTGACAACTTTTTTTGTAGCATTTTTTGACGAAATTAAAACCCATTTTAGATGAGACAATGCAGATTCCAAATATGTAATTATTTTTACAATTGGATTATTTTTTCTATTTTTCAATTAATTTCTAATGAAACTAGTCCATAAACTTTAAATATCAGGGTTTTTTAATATTTTAATAACTTTTGATCAACATAACATTTTGACGAATGAATTGCACGAGAACAAACTTCAGACAATTCTTTTCAATTTAAAAAAAAAAATCAAAAAATGATAAGTTAAGGTCATCTTATGCGTGTCGTACATGACGATTTTTCAAAACGACAAATATGCCTAATAAAAAATTAACAAAAAAAAATATTCAATAAAAAATTACAAAAAAATATCGAGAACAAGCTTCAGTGAGCCACAAATCTTTTCCCAAAAGGATTTAGAAAAATACGATAATTTAGGTCAAAATATGAATGTTGTACACGTGCATGGTATGGTAAAAAAAAGTGACTTTTAAACAGTGGTTTTTAGAAACGCCTATTGAAACTCAATTTGTACAATCTGGGTATTGAAATAAATTATATATTTGGAAACTAGACTCTGAGTACTACATTTTAGGATTAGTGACTTTTTTGAAGATTTCATCTCTAAGTGCTTTAAATTCTAAGGTCAAATGTGTCAAATGCTGAAAATCAGGGAAAACACTTCCACTTTTTGGCCAAAAAGTGGACTCAACTTCTTGCACACACCCAGGAGTGATATGTGATGAGCCTATCCCTATCTTCTGTGATAATACAAGTGCAATAAATATTTCAAAGAATCCAGTAATGCATTCAAGGACAAAGCATATATCTATTAGATATCATTTCTTGAGAGAAAATGTATTGGAGAATGAAGTCAGACTGGAGTATGTGCCTACAAAGGATCAGATTGCAGATATATTTACTAAGGCTCTTCCGAAGGATAATTTTGAGTATCTCAGGGAGAAGTTGGGGGTTACTACCCCTCCTTTGAACTAGTTCACATGGAGGTGCATTAGTCCAGTGGATCTACAAATTCTTCATTTGTCTAGACTGATGATTGGGATCTACTCCTCAGGGGGAGTAGGAACTATCATTGTTGCAATATGAGATTTTGGTGCACTCCTAAGGGGGAGTGATCAGACATTTTTTTCTTTTCCATTAATGTCAAAGGGGGAGAGAGGGTCATGTGAAAAACAGTGAAAGAAAAAGGGGGAGAGAGGAAAAGAGAGTGCAAGAAATTTTGTGTAGGTCGTCTAATATAAAAATAAAGGAGAGTGCAGGAATGGAATGAATGTTGTGTTTGATGGTTTTTCACATTGTGTGTTTCCATCAATGACAAAGGGAAAATTGTTGAAAGTATGAATGAGTATGGTGGTGTTTTCATTGATGTCAACACAATATAGGTGGTTGTAGAGAAAGGATTCAAGTGATTGCAGGTTGCGCATGTATAGTTGAGATACTATTGAGATGTGAGTACATGGAGCTATCTTTATAGTGTTGCAGGTGTGCAGATATGTTGAGTTACCAAGTGATTTTGAGAAATAGTGCAAACAAAGTTGTGTGTGTGTGTTCATAATGAGCTCCAATATGTGCTTTGCATTTATTCTATGTTGATCCTATGCTTGTGTGGATCTGAAGTATTGTTTATGGGCATCCTTGGGTGATATATTATGTATTAGAGCTTTTGGTTTGATGAAGAGTGAAAGTTATGTTCACCGGTGTGTGAACTGGTTTGACAGAGTTGTTTGTCTATGGGCTGGGAGAAATGTTTCTACTCCATAGTCCTCTGCTGGTTTGTTTCAGGTCTTGCGGATTTGGAAGAAGGCTTGCAATGATGTTATCTATGTTCAGATGAAGGTGTTCATGGTTTGGTACTCCGAAAGACTAGTTTCAGAGTTACTGTGTGTATATGTACAGTCTAGATGGACAGATGGAAAGTATTCTATGTATGAAGGTTGTTGCACTTGTTGCAGATGAATATGAAGGTATTTGAGATGTATTCTAGTGTATGGTGAAGCGTGTTATGTGTTCTGCATGTTATATTCTCATTATGGAAGCATGTACTTCAAATTTCATTTGTGTTTTCATTAGGTTTGTCTGACCTGGTGTCTACACGTCATGTGAAGGCTAAGTATCAATTGAGGAAGTGTGTGATTGAACTGATATTTTGTTTTGGTTCTTGGTTAAGTGTTGGTTTGGTTCACTCTTATTCTCTTCCACTGTGGGAATGTTGAGTTTCCAACCTAATTTGAATTTGTAAATGGAAGCGTGTGTAGTCGACCTTGGAGAAAGTTTCTAAGGTTGAAGATGGTATAAATACAAGTCAAGATGTTATTTATTGAGGTATCAAGAATGACACAAGTGTGAGAAGAAAGAGTGTGCAAAAGTGAATTGAGGCAATAGAACTTTAATGTGTTAGACTCCCGAAAGTAGTGAGCTGATGGTGTTTGCAATCTTCTGATCAAGGTTGCGGATGTGTGTAATTTTTTGTGGATTTTTCTATTATAATTTTGTATCTGTAGGTAGTGAGCCTCCCTTTTGGATAGTGAGTCCTATTTGTGGGCAGTGAGCCTCTTTGTAATTGGTTTTGGAATTGCTTTATATTGTGAGTTAATCCTCGCCGTGGTTTTTCCCTTATTGGGTTTTCCACGTAAATCTGGTGTTTCTTGTGTTGATATTGCTTTTTGTTATTTTTATTTCATATTCATACTTAATAATAGAATAAAGTGGATGTGAAGTTGATAATTGTTTGAGAATTGTGGATGTGATTGGTGACAACTGATTCACCCCCTTTCTCAGTTGTCTTGCGCCTTTCAATGACAAGGAGCATTAAGGACTAGATGTGTTGAAGTAAGCAACCAAGATCTTCAATTTGCAACACCAAATAAACTCTACATGTAAAAGAGAGAAGCAACAATGAAATATGTTATTCCACCAAACAAGAATTATAATATGATACAATATGATCAAGATGCAAAATATGCATGAGATGCCTTGCTTATAAAGGCAAGGTGAGAGAGGATTAGATAATATCATGAAAAGTGTCTTAATCCTATCATATGAGACAACTAACTCATAAATACCTAGGATAATGTTAAATCTAGATAAGACAACTAAGACTTCTAGAAGAAAGCTTATATCCTAAGTAAAATTAAGATGTGAATAATTCCCCTAAGTCCCTAGTAAAGAATTAACTAGGCACAAGACTTTATTCACACCAACAACCCCCCTTAAGTGAAACTTAGGGAGAAAAAACCAATACAAATATGCAAAAGATGGGTCTTGACAACAAGGATTGATGAGGTACCCATGTACAAAACAAAATATCATTTAAGTGGAGAAAAGGTGAAAAACCCTATGGGAGAAAGCTACTCTCCAAAAGAGAGAAAAATTTGCAAAGAAAAAAAAAGAAGGAAGGAGGACTAATCAAGACCCCCTAAGGACAACTTCCTTCACCCCAAGCATCTATCACAACTAAAGATAATGAGGCGATGCCAAAGGTTTAGTGAAGATTTCGACAACTTTCTACTTTGTAGGCAAATACTCCAAGATGAGTATGCCATCCTAGATGTGCTACCTGATGAAGTGCATGTGGATCTCAATATGCTTAGTATACTGATGCTCCACTAGGTTGAGAGAGATATGGATGGCACTCTGATTTTCACACAAAAGAGTAGTGGGCTTAGTGGAAGGGAATCCAAACTCAGTCATCAACTGGTGAAGCCACAAAACCTCCTGACTAGCAAGAACTACACCTCAATACTCAACCTTTGTTAATGATAATGCAATAGTATTATGCTTCTTGAATGACCATGCAATTGGACTAGAACCAAGGAAAAAGAAAAAGCAAGAAGTAGACTTCTGATCATTGAAATCACCAGCCCAATCTGAGTTAGTGAAGCGCACAATCTAAGAGGATCTTGATGTATACTGAATACCAAAATGCATAGTTCCATGAATGTATCTCAAGGTACATTTGGTGTCCTTCCAGTGACTCTCATGAGACTCCTGAGAGAAGTGATAGTTAAGGCCAACCACAAAAGAAGTATCAAGATGGCTATGTTTCAAGTACAAAATACTACCAACCAACTACCAATACAAGGTAGGATCAATTGTAGGGGTAGTGAAATTGGTAGATAGTACAACACCTAATTGAAAAGAAGTGGGTGTGTGCTTGCAATCAACCATGCCAAATCTCTGAATCAAATCAAGAGCATACTTCTGCTAGAAAATGAAGATCCCCTTAGAATTTTGATGAACCTGAAGACCAAGGAAGTAATGTAAAAGACTAAGGTCGGTCATATCAGATCTCTCCATCAATTCTCATTGAGTACGTTGAATAATGGAAGTGGAACTCTCTATGAGAATCAAATCATCCACATAGAGCACAAGAATGAGAAGATCCTCCCCATGTCTCTGAGTATAAACTATAGGATAAGAATGGAAATGAGTATACCCAGAAGCAATCAAGAAACTATCCATCTTCTCATACCAAGCTTGAGGAGCCTATTTAAGACCATACAATGAACATCGAAGCCTGCAAATAAGTGAAGAGTCCTACACAAAACCTGATGGATGATCCATATGGATCTCCTCATGAAGATCCCCATGCAATAAGGCACTCTTCACATCCATCTGAAACACTAACCATCCTTGTGATGTAGCTATAGAAATAACAAGACAAATAGAATCCATCTTGGAAACATGAGCAAAGGTCTTGAAATAGTCAATTCCTTCAACCTATGAAAACCCCTTTGCAACTAGACAAGCCTTGTACTTGTCAATGGAGCCATTTGCTGCATATTTGGTATGATACACCCACTTTCACCAAACCAACTTTTTTCCCTTAGGAAGAGGTACAAGATCCCAAGTGTGATTCTTCATCAAAGAAGAATACTCATCAGCCATAGCACTATCCCACTCAAGAATACCTGAAGCATCTAAAATCTTCTGAGTATCATCTAAAATGGAATGAAACAAAATACTGACACTTGAAGTCTGAGAATGAGTGCAACAAGTGTCTATGGGATCACCAACAAGAGGACCAACCTCCTCAAGAGTAACATGAGCCCATTGTGGCCTAGTGGGTGGATTAGGAGGAGGTGGATCAAGACCATCATCTAAATCTTCCTCAAGAAGCAAAACATCCTCAATTGAAAAAGATTGAGTAGGTTGTGATGAAGAAGAAGTTGAAGGAGTATTTTTCTGGGTGAAAGACTCATACAACTAAACATCATAGTGAAAAATGAATATTTTGTGTGTTAGGATCAAACAATCTGTATGCCTTCACATCCTCACAATAGCCAACAAAAATGAATTGTTGACTCTTCTTCTCCATTGATATGCACTGACCATTTGAAATGAATTCCTAAGCCTCACTACCAAATAATTTGAAGAAGGATACATTGGGATTGTGATGATACCAAGCCTTCTTAGGAGTCATATTCCACTCTACCTTGTGAGGCATACATTGTAACACCCCTCCGTTTTGGACATTTGGATCGGCACTGCTTTCTTGGTAATGTTTGATTATGCTTGATGTGACTGTGAACTTAGTGCTTGTTTGATTATGAATTGTTTGGTGATGCGCATGTTATATCGTAATGTGACGTTTGTGTTTGAACATGCTTAGACTTTCAAACTTGAGTACTTGTGATCGTGATTGTTAAACAACGTAGAAGCTATATGTTGATGTGATGTTATCTTATTCTGATGTATCTTAATGACATGTTTTAGAATAATTTGGAAGATATTTGATTAAGTGATGTTTTATGCTATCGATCATATCATTATTGTTAGATGCCTCATTTAGAGATACTATATTGGTGAAAGGGGCGGATTGTATCACTCGCTTGCGAGTGCCCTACAATTCTGAGATTTCCTCTTCATGGCATGTTTGATTATAATGTACATATATATTTTGCACGTTCGACATGTTCTTGGTTGCAGGTTTGCAGGTACATGACATCGACTCCACCTGGTTTCACAGGTGTGAGCGTGTCAATTTACCAACGGTAATTGATTGGGAGATAGTAGCTAGGATTTCCGAACCAAGTCGTCACCCTAGTCATAGCGTGTTTTCGGGTTGTCGTCGGGGTCAGTTGTTTTAACTTGGTCAGTTACCCTTGAGTGTTTATTTAATTTCAAGTTTAAAGTTTATTAAATGACTTGCATGGTTTAATTGATGATTAAATGCGTTTAGTTGCAATGTTGAAATGTGATTTATTTATTGATTATTTGAGGAAATTAATAAAATAATGATTGGGTTATTGATTGATTTGATTAATTAATAAACTAGATTTAGTTTATTAATTAATTAGATTAATAGTGGATATAGTCTAAAAGATGGTTTAATCTATTTAGTTTCGATAATTAAATGCAAATTATCTCGTTTGTTAATTGGGTTTAAATTAATTAAATAATTCTTTAGTTACTAAGGAATTGAATTATTTAATTAATTGGACTGAGTTATAAATTGATTTGTTAATTAATGAATAAACTTGAATAAAGGAATTATATGGTCTTTAATGAATATTTGATTTAAATTATAAAGGTAATGGAAATCATATTTGAGATTTGATTTAAAGGAGATTATGAGTTTACATGAGAATTATATTTGAAATTTAAAAGTGTTTTAAAATTTAAAAATAGAAAAGCCTTTTAATGAATTAATTAGGAATTGGGCTTTTGAATAAAAAATGAGATAGTGGAAAATTTAGGGTTTTCTTTGACAAAAAAAAGAAAATGGAATAAAACTCTTTGGTTGGAAAAGAAAGGGAGGATAAATTATTATGCTTGCAATTGGAAAGAGGATTTGGAGGCTATGGTTTTGCTTGAAATCTTGAAGGAGGGCTTGGAATTCTCCATGGTTGAAGGCTTCCCAAATTTGGAGAAAACACAAGGTACTTTCATTTTCTCTCCTCTCCCTCTTCTCATTTTGCTTGGTTGAAAACTTTAGCTTTAGATTCTTTGAAAAATCCAAAGGAAAAGCTGTCAAATTTGTTAAACCTCTATTTAGTTTTGAAAATAGGAACTTAGAAAGTTTCAATTGAAGAAATTTGATTTCTTGGCTGTTTTGGAAAAGGAAACCCAGAAAATTCATTATGTCTTTTGTTCAAATCTTCCTCCTCAATCTTTCTTCAAGAAAAATTTGCCAATATAGGCTGTGGGATGATATGTTTTGGTTATAAATGACCATTTGTATAATTTTGCATACAACTTTATGCATATGAGAGATTGTTTTTTTTTAAAATGACTGTAAAAAAAAAAAAAGGAATTGCGTTCTGGTTTTTACCAGACGCAGGGTTTGTTTTATTTTATTTTAATTTATTGGTTTTCATTTTTTTTTGGTTATGGGCGGAGTTATTTTATAAATAAAAAAAAAATTATTTGTTTTGGTGGGGTGGGGAGACCAACCCCCACCACCACCACCGCTGCCGTCGCCGCCAAGGGTCGGCTCTGTGTGCTCGGCACACAGCCCTCGCCGCCGCGGGTGACGGTGACTGTGTGCGAAGCACACAGTTCCGCCGCCATGGGCGACGGTTGCAGTGTGCTTTGCACACAGCCCCTGCCGCCGTGGGTGGTGGCGGGCGGTGGGCAGAGCACCCAACCCTGCCGACCACGGGAGGTAGGGGCCTGTCGATTTAGGGCTTCGGCCCTTTGCAAACAAAAAAGAAAAAGAAAAGGGATTTGTTTAAGGGTTTTAAAAGTTTCTAATATTGTTTACATGTTATTTACAATGTGTAAATTTATGTGTATGTTTTATAATATATAAATATATAATACATATATTATAATATTATAATATTTATGTATATATATTTATTTATTATTAAAAAAAATATATATATATATAAATATAATAATTTAATTAAATAAACTATGCTTTATGGAAATTTTTAAAATGGGATTTAAATTTAAATTTTAATAATTTATTTATTTTATGCAAATAAAATAATAGTTTATTTAATTAATATTTTATTGGGCATAATATTTATTTGGCATATTATAATGATGGTAAATAGTAAATGGAAATTCTAAAGTGATTATGTGATTATAATAATCGAAGGAAATTATATTTTAATGAGTAGTAGTAATTTTAAAAGAATTGTTTTTAAACAATCATGTAGGGTTGATTTTGTCATTAAGTTGTAATAACGGTACTCTCTTAACTAATCAAGTTGATTCAAATTCGGTTTTAATTGAGAAATCATGGAACTTTATAATGATATTTAGAGGTACACGTTTAAATGATAATTGAATATCTGGAAATTAGAACTTACTCTAGGATGATTATCACATTGGTAACAAAGAAATGAAAGCTGATGTAGATCATTTGTAGAATATTGAATTCGTCTAATTTATTTATTTAATCTAGGTGGTAATATAGATTAGGTGATTTGAGTAACATTTAGTTAAAGCGTCGATGCGAATCTGAATTCAAGATTAATTTATCTTCTCTAGATGTCTTTTTAGCAAAACGTTCTAAGTAAAGAAGACAATTGAGAAACTTAGGGTTAATGAATGTCTTAGTTCACGTAGATGGTTATGGTCTTTAACTATGGAACAAAATTGAAGAGCTTAGGATAAACGAATGATGTATTTAAATCAAAGAATTGTGTTTGTCAAATGTGGATTTACTGAAAATTTGATTTTGATTAATTATAGATTGACCAAGTAGAGTTGTATTATTGGAATTAAATTCTTTAATGTCGGCAAAAGGATATGTGCATTTACTTTTAGTATAATTGATTGGAATATATTGTGTTCAAGTAGAAATGAGTTTTAGTTGATTTATTTAATGATTGAGTTGAAATTGAAGATTGATTTGTTGATCTAAATGTTATTATTAAGATGTTTTAATTATAGAATATAATGGAAAAACTTAGAGAAAGGAAGGGCTTACTATTTAATCGAAATGTTTGGTTAATCCAGTAATTTTTATTTACAGTACATGATTGTGAGTCATAGAGTGATTGATTGGTCTATTTCATTTCAATGATGTTATCTATTAAATGTCTTGGTTTTAGTATATGAAATTTCGAGTATGTGATATGTTCTTTGCATATTTCTTGTCGTGAAAAGAAATGGGTTCGATTGTTTGATAAATGCAAGTCATGTAACTGTGTTTGACTGGGTTTAGGGAACCCGAACATTAGTTTACTTAACTGTCCGGAATGCTTGTAGTGTTATAACGTTCGTCCTCCATGTTGGGAGAATAGAGTCAATGTTGAAGTCTTCCAGATCGGAGTTCATGTATTGGTTTGGGATTGTGGTACGTGAGTCAATTTTGTTGTGCCTTGGGAAATGTGCATGTGTCACCAAGTCATTTTACCTGGTTTTCACGTTCGGGTTTTGTAATTTGTACCTCCTTTGGAATAGGAGAGGGTAATGTGGTTTGTACCTCCTTTGTTTGGAGTGGGTTTCTGTAATTGGTTTCTCCAGTGTTTGGAGTGGGTTTCTGTAATTGGTTTCTCCAGTGTTTGGAGTGGGTTTGTTCTTTGCTTTCCTCTAGTGTGTGGAGATGGTTTTAACCTTGTTTTCCTCCAAGTGTTTGGAGTGAGTTTTCTTGTCTTGTGCCTCCTTGGATTGGAGAGGTTGTGTTATCTGGTCACCTTTTGTGATTATGACCATGTGTGTTGTCTTAGGAGAGTGGCTTGCAAATGGGCGTCGACGCACAAAGTGGCACCAGGATAACCCTTTTGCAAGTTGGTTAATTCAGTGATAACTAAATTAAACTTGTAGAAGTTTATGATGCATCAAACATTAAATAAGATTAAGTATGCCTCGCTCATGGACCCAAGGGCTTGTTGTAGACTTGGGATGAGACGGGAAGGCCTGGAATGGCAAGATCATCTATCTCGTCTTCACGAGAGGTATTTGGTTCCGCATGAGTAAGCATGGGTGCCGGGATTTCGGTAGAGGCCACCAGGATAACCCAAGGTGGGGGCCGGAGCCTAGGAAGATTCCCAAAGGATATCCCTTGACAAGCTATGCGATGACACTCTTCCTAAGTCAACAGTTTGTATATGTTTTATGTGATCCCCTTGATCTATTCTATGTCTGGAAGCAATGTAACCTAAGGCAGTGTTGTGTGAGTCGTACCTAGAGTTGTACGTTTGACCGTTCAGTCTTGTGATGAGGTCTTGTATTCATTTTGTTTCAGCTTTGTGTGACTCGTGTCTAGTGGTAGATGGTCTTGGGTAGGAATTCCTGGTTACTATCTCCTAGCACGGAGGGAGTGGAACCTTTTGGATTCCATGTGGTCGGGTGGCGTGCTTAAATCCGTTGGTTCTTCTTCATGTTCATGTGATCATGTTTTCCTTTTGGAGAGCTCGTGGGAATCAGATTCTTCTCACACTTCATTCTTTCAGCTCTTATTGTATTTTATTACCCCTCATTTGTTATCGAGGTGGAATTTGTAAAGTGTAATCATGACTTTTGGATTTACCTCATTCAGGGAATGAGTGTTGTAATCTTATTGTTTAAATATTGTTAATGGAAATCTTTTGGTATTTCTTATCCTTCATTGCAAGTTATCTTGTATGGAATGTATGTTGTCTCATTTCCTTAAGTGATTATGTTTCTGTTTATTGTAGTGTTGTTGTTGTTGGGTTTTAACGTAATCTTTGTCTCGTCGCCCTAGAGGATGTTGGCAATGTGTTTTATCTTATATGTTATTTGTTTTAAAAAAAAAAAAAATTGGTGCACTTGAGTAGTGATTTGCAACTTCTTCTAGGGTTGCGTGGCGGGGCATTACACATGGTATCAGAGCCTAGGTTTAAACACTGGGAACTCTGGGATTATGTTGGACCCACTATGTTGTAAGTTGTGTAGGTTTATACTCTTGGCACTATGAGCCCATTGTATTGACCTAGTTGTTTTTCTTTTGGGTTGATTTCTCTTGTCTGCCCAGAAGTTGTCGTTAAGTGGTATAGGTCCAATGGTGCAGGAAACTAGTGGGAAGGATAGGATCCTCGGTGTAGTGCACAATGCACCGATATCCTTCCTATTGGAAGAATGCATTATGGACAGTTATGTAGTGTGTGTTTTGGGTGTGTTATGTGTGTGGTGGAAGACAACTAGTTTTGTTGATCATTTCTGCCCTTTGTATGTTTTGTTGGTGAATGCTTTGTGAGAACTGGTTAGGTCACGAACCTACCAAGAATTGTGTTGTGATTGATCTCCCTTTTGATGTACTTTTGTTGTGTAAAGGAGGTGACCCTTGAGTGGTTCTTGAGTGTGGATTGTAATGTGTTGTTCGGGTGTGTCCCAAGTACTTGTTGGGGCGAGATAGTCATAGGACCTCTTGCCTTGTGTGCCTTAGTATGGCATCTTAGAGGGTGGAATTTTCCAACCTTGTCTTATGTTGTGGAGGATTGATGCTCCTATTTTAGAAGCTCTGTTTGACCTTGAGGGTATCAAGGAATTCCTTGGGGGTGTATCCTCTTTTGGAGTCTTGATGTTTCCTTCTTCATGCAAGTATCTGATGCGTGTTCTCTTGTGCCTTACCTTTTGTGCCAGTGATTGCTTGATTGACCCTTATGTGGTGTCAGAGTTGCTTTTGCATGTTATATTGATTAATGAACTATGAAATGTGTAATAGGAAATGAATGAATATGTTGATTAGTTATAGAGATTTGTGCATGCTCTCATGTGGTTGATGCATTGTGTGGAAGTGTGTGTGTGATTATGAAACCATGATTATATTCATACCTATGTTAGAACTGTGAATATCTTGTCTTCTCTCTCTTTCTATTGGGCTAACGAAGATGTTTGTCCTTAAATGAGTGGGATATGTTGCGTCTTATGAGAAATGTTTTTGTATTCATGAATGTTTGTTTTATTAGATTGAACCTTGGGTAAAGGACCTAAGTCCCCAAGTTGTATTCATAAACTATGGAAAATGTATAGTACGAATAGAGAAATCGTTTTGCAGCAAATAAAAGGTTAGAGAGATGAAACTAGTGAAACAACTGCATGTTAAAGATAATGGCATTATAGGTGCATATGTTGTTGGTGAGACCTATAGTTCCCAACCTTATTGTTAAGACTTAAGAGAGCATATAGACGTTAAACTATTGTACCTGGAATCAAAATGCAAAAGTTAGATGGACGTTGAAATGATAATTTTGCACACCTTGCCTTGAGTAAACATTGAAATGATATTATATTGGGTGTGGTCCTATGATGATTTTTGATGATGTGTATTGGTGCATAAAGCACTATGTATGTTAATCCATGATTGTTTAATTTAGAGGTTTGATGGTGGGATGCTTCACCATATTGAATGTATAGGTTGATAGTGTATTAGTTGACTTTGAGGGAGTTCTATTCCTATTCTTGCTTGTAGGCTTCCAGGAGTAAGCCTAACCCTTGGGGGGGAGGATGTAACACCCCTCCGTTTTGGACATTTGGATCGGCACTGCTTTCTTGGTAATGTTTGATTATGCTTGATGTGACTGTGAACTTAGTGCTTGTTTGATTATGAATTGTTTGGTGATGTGCATGTTATATCATAATGTGACGTTTGTGTTTGAACATGCTTAGACTTTCAAACTTGAGTACTTGTGATCGTGATTGTTAAACAACGTAGAAGCTATATGTTGATGTGATGTTATCTTATTCTGATGTATCTTAATGACATGTTTTAGAATAATTTGGAAGATATCTGATTAAGTGATGTTTTATGCTATCGATCATATCATTGTTGTTAGATGCCTCAGTTAGAGATACTATATTGGTGAAAGGGGCGGATTGTATCACTCGCTTGCGAGCGCCCTACAATTCTGAGATTTCCTCTTCATGGCATGTTTGATTATAATGTACATATATATTTTGCACGTTCGACATGTTCTTGGTTGCAGGTTTGCAGGTACATGACATCGACTCCACCTGGTTTCACAGGTGTGAGCATGTCAATTTACCAACGGTAATTGATTGGGAGATAGTAGCTAGGATTTTCGAACCAAGTTGTCACCCTAGTCATAGCGTGTTTTCGGGTTGTCGTCGGGGTCAGTTGTTTTAACTTGGTCAGTTACCCTTGAGTGTTTATTTAATTTCAAGTTTAAAGTTTATTAAATGACTTGCATGGTTTAATTGATGATTAAATGCGTTTAGTTGCAATGTTGAAATGCGATTTATTTATTGATTATTTGAGGAAATTAATAAAATAATGATTGGGTTATTGATTGATTTGATTAATTAATAAACTAGATTTAGTTTATTAATTAATTAGATTAATAGTGGATATAGTCTAAAAGATGATTTAATCTATTTATTTTCGATAATTGAATGCAATTTATCTCGTTTGTTAACTGGATTTAAATTAATTAAATAATTCTTTAGTTACCAAGGAATTGAATTATTTAATTAATTGACCGAAGTTATAAATTGGATTTGTTAATTAATGAATAAACTGAATAAAGCGAATTATATATTCTTAATGAATATTTGATTTAAATTATAAAGGTAATGGAAATCATATTTGAAATTTTGGATTTAAAGGGAGATTATGAGTTTACATGAGAATTATATTTGAAATTTAAAAGTGTTTTAAAATTTAAAATAGAAAAAGCTTTTAATGAATTAATTAGGAATTGGGCTTGAATAAAAAAATGAGAGATAGTGGAAAATTTAGGGTTTTCTTTGACAAAAAAAAAATGGAATAAAACTCTTTTGTTGGAAAAGAAAGGGAGGAAAAATTTTTATGCTTGCAATTGGAAAGAAGATTTGGAGGCTATGGTTTTGCTTGAAATCTTGAAGGAGGGCTTGGAATTCTCCATGGTTGAAGGCTTCCCAAATTTGGAGAAAACACAAGGTACTTTCATTTTCTCTCCTCTCCCTCTTCTCATTTTGCTTGGTTGAAAACTTTAGCTTTAGATTCTTTGAAAAATCCAAAGGAAAAGCTGTCAAATTTGTTAAACCTCTATTTAGTTTTGAAAATAGGAACTTAGAAAGTTTCAATTGAAGAAATTTGATTTCTTGGCTGTTTTGGAAAAGGAAACCCAGAAAATTCATTATGTCTTTTGTTCAAATCTTCCTCCTCAATCTTTCTTTAAGAAAAATTTGCCAATATAGGCTATGGGATGATATGTTTTGGTTATAAATGACCATTTGTATAATTTTGCATACAACTTTATGCATATGAGAGATTGTTTTTTTTAAATATGACTGTAAAAAAAAAAAAAAAAGGAATTGGCGCTCGCTTTTACCGACGTTGTGGTTTGTTTTATTTTATTTTAATTTATTGGTTTTCGTTTTTTTTTGGTTATGGGCGAAGTTATTTTATAAATAATAAAAAAATTTATTTGTTTTGGTGGGGTGGGGAGACCAACCCCCACCACCACCACCGCTGCCGTCGCCGCCAAGGGTCGGCTTTGTGTGCTCGGCACACAGCCCTCGCCGCCGCGGGTGACGGTGACTGTGTGCGAAGCACACAGTTCCGCCGCCATGGGCGACTGTTGCTATGTGCTTTGCACACTGCCCCTGTCGCCATGGGTGGCGGCGGGCGGTGGGCAGAGCACCCAGCCCTGCCGACCACGGGAGGCAGGGGCCTGTCGATTTAGGGCTTCGGCCCTTTGCAAACAAAAAAGAAAAAGAAAAGGGATTTGTTTAAGGGTTTTAAAAGTTTCTAATATTGTTTACATGTTATTTACAATGTGTAAATTTATATGTATGTTTTATAATATATAAATATATAATACATATATTATAATATTATAATATTTATGTATATATATTTATATATTATTAAAATATATATATATATATAAATATAATAATTTAATTAAATAAACTATGTTTTATGGAAATTTTTAAAATGGGATTTAAATTTAAATTTTAATAATTTATTTATTTTATGCAAATAAAATAATAGTTTATTTAATTAATATTTTATTGGGCATAATATTTATTTGGCATATTATAATGATGGTAAATAGTAAATGGAAATTCTAAAGTGATTATGTGATTATAATAATCGAAGGAAATTATATTTTAATGAGTAGTCGTAATTTTAAAAGAATTGTTTTTAAACAATCATGTAGGGCTGATTTTGTCATTAAGTTGTAATAACGGTACTCTCTTAACTAATCAAGTTGATTCAAATTCGGTTTTAATTGAGAAATCATGGAACTTTATAATGATATTTAGAGGTACACGTTTAAATGATAATTGAATATCTGGAAATTAGAACTTACTCTAGGATGATTATCGCATTGGTAACAAAGAAATGAAAGCTGGTGTAGATCATTTGTAGAATATTGAATTCGTCTAATTTATTTATTTAATCCAAGTGGTAATATAGATTAGGTGATTTGAGTAACATTTAGTTAAAGCGTCGATGCGAATCTGAATTCAAGATTAATTTATCTTCTCTAGATGTCTTTTTAGCAAAACGTTCTAAGTAAAGAAGACAATTGAGAAACTTATAGGTTACCGAATGTCTTAACACGAGATGGTTATGGTCTCTTTAACTATGGAACAAAATTGAAGAGCTTAGATAAACGAATAATGATGTATTTGTAACCAAAAGAATTCAGGTTTGTCAAATGTGGATTTATCGAAATTTTACCTTTACTAATTATAGATTGACCAAGTAGAGTTGTATTATTGGAATTAAATTCTTTAATGTCGGCAAAAGGATATGTGCATTTACTTTTAGTATAATTGATTGGAATATATTGTGTTCAAGTAGAAATGAGTTTTAGTTGATTTATTTAATGATTGAGTTGAAATTGAAGATTGATTTGTTGATCTAAATGTTATTATTAAGATGTTTTAATTATAGAATATAATGGCAAAACTTAGAGAAAGGAAGGGCTTACTATTTAATCGAAATGTTTGGTTAATCCAGTAATTTTTATTTACAGTACATGATTATGAGTCATAGAGTGATTGATTGGTCTATTTCATTTCAATGATGTTATCTATTAAATGTCTTGGTTTTAGTATATGAAATTTCAAGTATGTGATATGTTCTTTGCATATTTCTTGTCGTGAAAAGAAATGGGTTCGATTGTTTGATAAATGCAAGTCATGTAACTATGTTTGACTGGGTTAGGGAACCTAAACATTAGTTTACTTAACTGTCCGGAATGCTTGTAGTGTTATAACGTTCGTCCTCCATGTTGGGAGAATAGAGTCAATGTTGAAGTCTTCCAGATCAGAGTTCATGTATTGGTTTGGGATTGTGGTACGTGAGTCAATTTTGTTGTTCCTTGGGAAATGTGCATGTGTCACCAAGTCGTTTTACCCGGTTTTCACGTTTTGGTTTTGTAATTTGTACCTCCTTTGGAATAGGAGAGGGTAATGTGGTTTGTACCTCCTTTGTTTGGAGTGGGTTTCTGTAATTGGTTTCTCCAGTGTTTGGAGTGGGTTTCTGTAATTGGTTTCTCCAGTGTTTGGAGTTGGTTTGTTCTTTGCTTTCCTCTAGTGTGTGGAGATGGTTTTAACCTTGTTTTCCTCCAAGTGTTTGGAGTGAGTTTTCTTGTCTTGTGCCTCCTTGGATTGGAGAGGTCGTGTTATCTGGTCACCTTTTGTGATTATGACCATGTGTGTTGTCTTAGGAGAGTGGCTTGCAAATGGGCGTCGACGCACAAAGTGGCACCAGGATAACCCTTTTGCAGGTTGGTTAATTCAGTGATAACTAAATTAAACTTGTAGAAGTTTAGGATGCATCAAACATTAAATAAGATTAAGTATGCCTCGCTCATGGACCCAAGGGCTTGTTGTAGACTTGGGATGAGACGGGAAGGCCTGGAATGGAAAGATCATCTATCTCGTCTTCACGAGAGGTATTTGGTTCCGCATGAGTAAGCATGGGTGCCGGGATTTCGGTAGAGGCCACCAGGATAACCCAAGGTGGGGGCCGAAGCCTAGGAAGATTCCCAAAGGATATCCCTTGACGAGCTATGTGATGACACTCTTCCTAAGTCAATAGTTTGTATATGTTTTATGTGATCCCCTTGATCTATTCTATGTCTGGAAGCAATGTAACCTAAGGCAGTGTTGTGTGAGTCGTACCTAGAGTTGTACGTTTGACCGTTCAGTCTTGTGATGAGGTCTTGTATTCATTTTGTTTTAGCTTTGTGTGACTCATGTCTAGTGGTAGATGGTCTTGGGTAGGAATTCCTGGTTACTATCTCCTAGCACGGAGGGAGTGGAACCTTTTGGATTCCATGTGGTCGGGTGGCGTGCTTAAATCCGTTGGTTCTTCTTCATGTTCATGTGATCATGTTTTCCTTTTGGAGAGCTCGTGGGAATCAGATTCTTCTCACACTTCATTCTTTCAGCTCTTATTGTATTTTATTACCCCTCATTTGTTATCGAGGTGGAATTTGTAAAGTGTAATCATGACTTTTGGATTTACCTCATTCAGGGAATGAGTGTTGTAATCTTATTGTTTAAATATTGTTAATGGAAATCTTTTGGTATTTCTTATCCTTCATTGCAAGTTATCTTGTATGGAATGTATGTTGTCTCATTTCCTTAAGTGATTATGTTTTGGTTTTTTTTTTTTATAATGTGTTTGTTGTTGTTTGGGTTTTAAAGTAATCTTAGTCTCGTAACCTTGGAGGTTGTTGCAATGGGTAGTGAATTTGCATGTTATTTGTACTTAAACAAAAAAAAAATTAGTACGTTTGAGTAGTTAATTGCATCTTCCTCTAGGGTTGCGTGGTGAGGCATTACAAAAAGAAACACTCTACCTCTGCCAAAGAAAGATCAAGCTTCTTCAAAAATTGTTCAATGTCTCTTTTCTTTATTTTTCTGGCTAATATAAATTGAACTTGTTAGAGGCAATAGGTAAAAACCCTTGTGCTTACAACTACCATAACCATCTACACAAAAGAGATTAGGAAAGGTAGAGACAAGTCTTGTAGACAACCAAAACCTTATCCACATGTCTCAAAGGGGAGGGAAAACAAAATTTAAAAAAAAAAATGGAAAAAATCAAGAATTGTTGAGAACAATTCCCTGGGTGTAAAACTCCCAGTGTGAGTTGTTTGTTAGTGTAGTTCAAGAATTTGGGTAGTAGGACTACGCTTTCAAGTTGTAAGAACTTTAGACATATCCCCTTATTCTTAAAAATGACAACCTCTAACCATTACTTCTTTCTTTTCTTCCAACATATGGCTAGAATAGTTCTTTCATTATATGGTGAGATAAATGGTGTAGCTTCATGGTCAATTGTGAGTCCATGTATACTATACATTGAACTCCTCTTCCCAAATACCCCCTTCATTCTCTTTCCACTTGTTGGATTCATCTTATTCCAAACCATTAGGAGAATTAAATCCTCTTGATTTATTGTCCTCTAAATAAAATTGTTCTTTTCACACCCCATCTCATCATCTTCAACATTTTTCAGCCGCTCTACAGATAGTCTCTCATTGTTGCACCTTTTTAGGGATTCTTTTTGTATTTCTCTCAAACAAGTACCCCTTATGTGCTATTTTATTGAAGACCTCCTACTATTAGATAATTTAGGATCTTTTGCACTAGATACTACATTAGAAGAGATGAAGACCTTGGAAAGTTTGATTCAAGGTGTGATGAAGGAATCCTTCTTGGTTACTCAACTAGGAGAAAGGCCTATAGATGCTACAATAAGAGATTGGGAAGATGATTGAAAGCACAAATGCTAAACTAGATGAATATTTGTGTCAAATCTCATAAGAACTGGAGGTTTATGGATATGATATGTCTCCCTACTTTGAAGAAGAAGAA
>VDFB02000013.1:84600238-84618196 GCA_007258455.2 Sequoia sempervirens
GGAGAGAGAGGTGAGAGAGAGGAGGGAGAGATAGGTGAGAGAGAGGAGGGAGAGATAGGTATGGAGAGAGGTGAGAGAGAGAGAGAGAGATAGGTGAGATAAAGAGTAGAGAGAGATATATATAGAGATAGGAGAGGAAGGGGAGATACAAAAATGTAGAGAGGGAAGGAGGGAGGGAGGGAAGAGAGAGAGAGCTAGACATGCAAAGATGTAGTTTTTGAACTCAAGGGAGAGAGTCAAATAAAGGGATAAAGATAGTGAGAGAGAGAGGTTTAGAGAATAAGAGATGAAAATGAGTGAGATAGAGAGAGATAGAGAGAGAGAAAGATGATACAACTTGTTGATTACTAAAATTTGACCTAGATTGATTATTGAAATTCGACATGTTGATTACTGAAATCTGACTAATTCTAAAAAATTATAAGATCTTCCAAAAGCTAGAATTTTCATTATAACTCCAAGAGATCTGAAGCCACTCTCAAACATCCTAAAACTATATACGTGAAATATAACTTAAAGTATAAGAAAGAAAATGTCCATATGTAAATGTCAACTTATACTATAGTTAAAATACATTGTAAAAAGTCATGCTTCACATTTGGCGCTCGACAAATGATGCACTTCATTTGGCACTCACCAAATGATGCACTTCATTTGGCACTCACCAAATGATTCACTTCATTTGGCTAGCACCAAATTTGGCGCTCGTAAAATAGGTTGCATTTGGAAATACCAACCCAAAGGGTTGGATGACCATTTCATGCCAAGGTAGGTAAAGTCCTCAAGAATATTAGGGATATTATAAATTCCCTAACCATCCTTTTCATTGATCACATTCAAGGCGAGGGGTTCATTTCAATCTTCTTATCCACAACCTTCTCCTTCCCTTTGTCTCTTTCATCATTTTTTATTTTCAAAATTTCCTTCCCCACAATTCTAGTGTTTTCCTCTTCATTCACATCCCTAGTCTGAGATCCCTCAGACTAGGAAATCTGCATTTTGGCTTTCTTCTTTGGGGTTTATTTTTCCTTATGTTCTTCCTTTTCTTTGGATTGTCCTCCTCCTTTGATAGTGGAAGAGTATACATCTCAATAGAGGCATCTCCCCCATCCTCTTCATTTCATTTCTCATCCTCCTCTTCTCCGCTAGTATTTGAGCTCATATTCAAGCAACACACCACCATAAGTTTTTGTTTCTTTTTAACATTAATCTTTACCTTAGGCTCAATATTTTTGGTTTAAGCTTTCAAAAACTGCATTATTAGTATGATTAAACTTTCATGCAACACAGGGAGCTCAGGGTTTTTGGAGTGCTCCTTTATTGTATGGTCTATAGAAACCAAAAGAAAGTAGGGAAATGAAACAAACATTTTATGATTAAAATGGTTAAGGAAAATAAAATGCACACCATAGATAGTGGTAAATCTACCATCTAGGGTAATGTATCTCATCATAAATTTTGCAACCTCTGCCTAGATTGGTTTAATTGACAGATGATTGTATCCATAGGAAGAAAGCTTTACCAATTTGTTTCCCTTGCCCCCCTTGAAGAAATGGTTTAAGGCCTCATCATTTCCTTTCTCTCTAAAAATATTTCTTCCATGCACAGAGAGTCCTATGATTTTAGCAACTACATCCTCATTGGTATCAATTTCCCTCCCAAATGCATTCAATATTTTGTTCCTCCAACCCTTAATGAACATTTTTGTTGCCTCAAGATCGTGGTAGTGAAGCTTCTTCATGTAGGGAACTAGGCCCCCCTCATCAACAATCTTCCAAACCTTTTGGTTTTGATGAACCCCATCATAAGAAAGGGGCTCCACTTTGCTCCTTTCTCCACCCATATCAACCACTGGTATCAATATTGTTCAATTTTTCACAAGAAAAACCAGAAATGTGATTACTCAGGAAACACCATTTGAAATAAAGGAGGAAAACACTCAAAACACCCATAAATGTGCAAAGTGTCCTATAATCATTACTTCCACATCTCACTGGTCTTTAGTAACCCTATTGGTACTCATAGTTTATGATGGAATGAGCCTCAATAGGGATGGAGGTGTATCCCTCCCAATGTTTTAATGATTTGCAATTAACATCCATGCTAGCAAACACATCCACAACCTTGTTCTCCTCACGATATATATGAGAAATCATTATCTCATCAAATATTTTGATCATGCTTCAAGGGAGTCTAATGAAATTTTCAATCGACCAACTAGGACTTTGTTCTTATATAATACATTGGACTATGTTGAGAGAATCCCCTTGAAGCCAAAATATTTTATATCCCTTGGAATGGGCTAGCTTAAGACCATTGTAGGTCATTGAAGCTTCAACATATTGGCTAGTTTGAATACTCAAAGAGAGTGTCACCACTAAAATAAACCTACATTTATCATCTCTTAACGCTCCCCCACTTCCTCCAGTTCCAAGGTTACCTTTGGTTGCCCCATCAAAATTAACTTTAGTCAACCCCATCCATGGAAATCTCCACTCCGCATTCTCCCTAGAACTCTTCATATTTTTGAAAGGAGTAGAAATATAAAAGAGGAGGTTACATTTCATTACCACCTACAAATCATAACTAGAGAAATTAATTTTAAGTCCTCCATGATCTTCTCAAAGACCCCTAACAAGAAATTTTCTTTAATGGCTCTTAAATTTTTTAACCATAACTCCTTCCACCTTCAAGTACACATCTTTGAACACTTTGTTGTTTATTTATTTCCATAAACCCCAGGTAACATTAGGAGAGATAAGAACCATAGAAGTTTTAAGGGACAAATTACGAAAGGGGCCTTTCCACTAAACATTGAAATCACCAAAGGAGTTAGGGAAAATATAACTGAGCTTCCAAAGGGAAAGAATCTGATCCCAAATGTTACAAGAGAAACTACATCCAAATAAAATGTGATAGGAGTCTTCTGAGTTACATTCACACAAGGCACGTCTATTAGGAAAAGAAAAACCCCTTCTACACAAATTTTCAATACTAAGAGCTTTATCCTAGACAAGAGGCCAAAAGAAGATATTAATCTTTGGAATAAGCACTAGATTCTAGAGATTACTCTGAAATGGGGAAGCGATTTGCTACTCCAATAACATCCCAAAGCCTGAAGCAACAAAGTAAACACCATTAAAAGAAAGATGCCAAATCGACTTGTCCTCCACCAAATTAGAAGGAATATGAATAAATGAGAGAATGTGTTGAAGCTCGACTAGACTTGAATCAACAGAAAGAAACTTCTTTCAACTCCTTTCGTGAAGATAGTAAGCCAAACAACTACCAAAGATTCTAATACACCAATCTTTAAAAGGCTAAGACCAAGAATGAGCACTGAGAGGAAGATTTCTGCAACACAAATAATCTCAAAAGTTAATTAGCATTCCATTCCCAAATTACCATCTGGTACCTTTCACAATGATAAACCTAGTTTTTAGGATATCCAATCAAAACCAGGAACTCGCAGGAAGATCTTCAGTTTTCAAAACCTCCCTAAACTTTTTATAGGCCAAAAAATATTTATTCTTCATGATACTCGTCCATTTATTATATTCAAACATGAGTCTCCAAACATTTTTAGTTAACAAAGCAAGATTGTATATAAATACATTTTATTATTGAAGAGAAAAAAGATTTCTCCTTAACTTACTATTAAAAAGAGAAGGCAACAAAATTCTCCTTTAACTTTTATTAAAACGACAAAGGAAAAGTTCTCCTTAATGCACCTCTCCAAGTCAACGGGTTATGTCACATGGTGTATGAATATGTCCCTACAAAAGAATGAAAAAGAAAGTGCATCCACCTGCTCTTGGTCGTTAAATATACAGCTGTAATTCATCTCAAACCACAAGCCTTCCAAAGTTGAAATTACTCTCAATAGATTTTTAAAGATCTTGACTATGAAATACTGTTAAATAACTTATTGACACGTGGAGAAAGTTGGCCAGTTCGACATTGACATTTTTTAAACTGAACTATTATCCCCATAAACAAAATGTATGGACTGTAGAAACTAAATGTCCTAAGGTGCTGCTAGATTTGGATATATTCATTAGAACTGTTACAGTCAATGAATGCGATCAGAATAGTTTCAAAGTCAAGTGTTTACTTGTTCAACACGCTTTTCTCATTCCTTAGCTTGCCTACCCACATGCACCAAAAATTTCAATTTAAACACTATTGAGGGATTATGGGCGTTCCTCGTAATTGATATGGATTTGAATGTCAACTTTGCCGACCTCCAGTACTATAAATACACATTCCAGATCTCTGGCTCTTCACTGCAATACATAGTTTAGTTTCTGAGGTTTTATATTCATTAGCTTGGAAGAACATTTCAGAGAGCAGAAATGGTTTCCACTGACTTTGGCAGTTTACCCAACTGGGGAAGATCTCTTATTTCAGTTGAGAGTATTGATGAACTTGCTAAAAAGAAGCTCCAAGAAGTTCCAGAGAGATATGTAAGAAGTGATGAAGAGAGACCTGCAATGCTTGCTTCTTCACATGACTATCAGCAGAACATTCCTGTCATTGACATGGCCAAGATTGCACAACCACAACACAGACAAGAAGAGATTAGAAAGATTGGTGAGGCTTGTGAAGAATGGGGTTTCTTTCAGGTATATATTGAATGTCTTTTTGCCTTATGCATTCAAGTCTAAGCAGGTTTGTTGTACTTTTGGTTTGGTTTACCTTTTTAATAGTTTGTACTTAGGTGAAACTTGGGAATATGGATACAACTAATATATATTATATATAATTATTTATTATGAATATTATAAAAATTAAGTTTTTAAGGGTTAGTTTAGTCGATTGGGTCAACTTCATTAATGATGTGGGTGTTTCTCATTAATCTACTTCAATTGTGTGGAATAGCTGTCTTTCTATCTAGAATTAAGAGGTGTCTATTGTAATGTAAAAACTCAAAGTTATGTTTGGTTCTTTAAGTTATATATAGATATCTATGGAAGATTAATATATTTATATTATTATATGATTATACTAATAAATATATAATATTAAGTGTTGTCTACATTTAAAAATATAAAAAAATTGAAAGAATTAACTTTTATTGATGATGAGGATGATGATGTGATATGCTATCTACTCAAGTTTGAATTTCTAGAAATGTTATTAAACGAGATTCAATTCTTAAATAATTTTGAAAGATTTGATTTCCTATTGATAACAATTTAATCAAAAGAAACTTTTGATTATTATCTATCTAAATACAAATAATTATAATTAATAAATCTAAATTAAATACCCAAAACAATTAAAAATGAAAAACCAATGACTCTACCTCTTGAGATGTCTAGGGAAACTCTGATGATAAAGATCTTCTCTATACAACTACCTCTTGAGATGTCTAGAGAAACTTCGATGATAAAGATCCTCTCTCTACGAGTATTGATTTAACTACTTAATGTTCTTTGATATTTTGTCTTTATTTTGAAGACTATTTTACCTAGACTTTAAAGGATGTGTCTTCATACCACTATCCATTTTTTTAATTATGTACTATTTTGTAGTTTAATAAAAAAAAACATAAAATTTATTCATTAAAAAATCCATTACAATTTCTTTTAAGAAAGCTAAGTCTGTATATTATTAATATGATAGTACAGATCTATTTAAAAATAAAGGAAGTCGCTTCAATGCCGTGTGAGGTAACAGCGACACAATTTTTAAAAAGATTTGTGAATATGAGACAATGTAGGGGAGGTAATCCACACTTTTGGATAAGATATCTTGTGGTTATTTTTATCGGTAAAGCTTCGATAAGGTTGCACACCATGTTTATTGAACCACAGACAAAAAATATAGGTGTTTTAAATCACGACCACCATTAAAACCCAACTACCCAACATGTCTGCTAAAGTTATGGATAGCCATTGTTGCAGCCCAGCTCGCCCTCTTATGAAGGGCCCTGAAAGCATTGCAGCACAACCCTTTAGACAATTCTGAATTCTGATCTTTAGTTTGTGTATGAGATGATTTTTAATCAAATCAACAGCTAAGTTATGTAATGATTGTGCATGTTTTGCAGGTTGTTAATCATGGTATCCCTCATTCACTGATAGACAGTATGAAGAAAATTGGGAAAGAGTTCTTCCAGCTTCCATTGGAGACGAAGCAGAAGTATTCAGTGAGGCCAGGGGATCTTCAGGGCTATGGTCAGACATTTGTTGTGTCTGAAAACCAAAAGCTGGATTGGGGCAATTTGTTGGGCTTGATCATGTCTCCCCCTGAATGTAGGGATATGAACTTGTGGCCTACAGAACCTGCTAATTTCAGGTAATCTAGAATGAAGAATGGTTAAGCCTTTTTTTCCTTTAGATAAATGGTTTAGATAAGTTTTAGAGCTTTAAGCAGTCAACTAGTCGAGGAACGTGTTATAAAATTTTTAGAGTTTTTCGATATTGACGCGTAGAATTTTGAGATGTGTGAAGTTAGAGTGCACGACTACTGAGTCCTCGCCCCTATTTATTCTAGAAGCCAGATTATTTGACTTTTTCCATGCACAGGTCTTGGTTGATTCTTAGACCTAGTCATTGGGATTGCCAGCCCTGTCTACGTCTGCTTATACCCAATGGGAGAATACCTCTGATGTTTGACTTGGATCCCCTAATAAGAGAAGTTTTACTTTTCAGCCCTTAGCTTCACCAACCCCTACAAAAAAAAAAAGGATTTCATTCTACTGTGTTCTGGGAAAACAAAAGGACAAGGCTGGAAGCACTTTCCAAGTAACTACAAAAGAATAGATACCCCTTAGTTAGTCCTAACATGTGATGTAGCCCAAGTAATGTTTCTAAGAAAACACAGATTTTATCCGAGGTAACTAACTATAAACAATTCTCATTGACTCTGAAATTGGTCTTGTCAATTGTCACCAATATTGTCATGCTTTAGTACAAATGGTAGAATTCATAGTAATGAGCCCATATAACTCTCATTTGTGCTATTAGATCTTTTTGGATCTCTGGTTTCTTTGTTTAGTCTGAAATGAACGATATGTGTTAGATCTCTTGATAAATATTACAGTTTTAAACACGGAGAGTTATAATGATGGTTTTACCTGAACCAGATGAAGTGATGTTTTTCAGTCTTGGACAATCAAGGCTTGGAATGATAAAGAGTGATATTTTATATTGTAGATGCAAGAGATCTCTTAGCATAGAATCAATGATAAATAACGTGAGATGCTGATGTTTAACCCAAAAAATTATGGCATTTGCAGGGAAAACGTGGATGCATACAATATTGAAATTAGAAGACTTACTGGGCAAGTCTTGGCTTTGATTGCTGAGACATTGCAGTTGCAACCTGACTTTTTTGAGAAGAAATTTGGCAACTCATACCAGAAAATGAGGATGAATTACTATCCTCCCTGCCTTAGACCAGATCTTGTTCTAGGACTAAGTGCACATGCAGACATGGTAGGCCTGACGCTACTGCTGCAGGATGATGAAGTCCCGGGATTGCAGATCCACAAGGGTGACCAATGGAAAACTGTGCAACCAATTCCTTATGCCCTGGTCGTTAATATTGGAAACTTGATAGAGGTAATCTCCTTGTCCTTATCAAAGCTTAAACAGGCAATGTTTAGAAATGAAAACATGAAATAAGAGAATGAAAGTTATTATCTCCTTATTATCATCTTGCTTGCCCAAGGCATACAGAGGAGAAGCTATTGGGCTTTAATGGTCCCTCAAAAAGTTGGGTTCAGTGTTGAAAACCCATCCATTTACTTACACCCATATATTCTGATCTACTTGTGAGTGTATACAAATGTGATAAAGCCATACCCATTTTCATACACTTGTAAATTTTAGAACCCTTCTATCCAACACTGGCTGTTTACATGGCAGTCCAGTCTCGTCTTAAACAACCTGTGTGTTGACCACAAGACACCATCTGTTTAAGCACAATGGCTTCAAAAGGATGGCTCTACCCCATCCTAGCTAGTGGTTGTCTCACTTCTTGTTAATAAGATTTTGCAGCTAAGCTTTGCTACCAGTGGTTCTACTGAGTGTGGATTAAAATCTGATTCCCTAGTCTTACACCTTATAACAATGAAAATAAATTCTAGATCTCTTAAAAACTTGAGTCTAGATTCATATCCAATAGCCGAGAATATAGACTACCAAAGGCTTCATAAGATAAAAAGTGAAGGTGCACCAAAAAAAAATTGAAACCTGTAAAAATTTTCATTCAGTTGAACTACATTAAACCATTAGTCCTGTTTTTGTTTGCTTATGTTGTAAAGCTGGATTTTGCAGGTTATGACAAATGGAAGATACAAGAGCATCGAACACCGAGCAGTAACAAACAAGGAGAAGGCAAGGCTGTCAATTGCAGTATTCTATGCTCCAGGATTCAGTGAAGAAATTAGTCCTGCTCCTGAACTGATTGATGAAAATCATCCCTGCTTGTTTAGGAAATTTATACACCAGGATTACATGGATAATTACTTCTCTCGCGGAGTGGAGGGAAAGAATTCATTGTATGATTATGCTGGAATCAAAAATTGAGTTAGACAAAAGATTTCTAATAGGCTAGCTAGTTTTACAAGATCTCTGCTCATACTCACCCTTCTTTGAATCCACAAGAGTCAGTTTGCCTGCTCTTATTGCTTTTGAACAGCACAGACAGGTGACAGGGTGTATCATGTCAGCCATTAGTTAAAATTTTGATTGTATCGTTTACCCATTAACTAATAAATAATATAATCCTTTCGCCATATTCCAGTTCATGCAGAGGTCAGTTGTGGTTTCAAGAAAGCTTTTTTCTTGATGTTCGGCATAAGCTATGACTTATATTAAGAGTGTGGGTGAAGGCCTGATGATTGTACAAAACTTATGGCAGAGAACGTAATTGTTCAACATTTGACACTGTGCCCCAACAGCCAAGGAATCAAACGAAATTAAAAACAGTAAACAGAGTGCTCGTCGTGGTTCCCATGTGGATTTCACCGTATAAAATTGAATTGAAAAGACTAACACAGTAACCCACTTCCCATCTGATTATTTATATATATATTTATTGAACAAAACTAATTTACAATAGAAAGAATAACAGTCCACAAAGAGTAATCAACGGCAGCAATATAAAGAACAGCCCCAAGATCACGGAAACAATAGCGACCCTAACAACACTTTTCTAACATGGAATGAAATAAGAAACTCTGAGCAAAAGCATCAAAAAACAGGGAGTAAAATCTGCAACAACAATCCTGTAGGGACATACAGAACCCATTCCGTCATCTTGCCAGTAACCTACAAGTCAATCCTAGAACAAACTCTGGAAGTAGTAAAGTTGATGCACGAATTATATTCTGAATTTGCATAGGCTTTGAAGTTGCTTAGAATACCGAATATCATCTTCATGGAGCTGTGAAGTTTAAACTCTTTCAAACGCTTATTGTACTAAATTGTTGGAAGTTTGTTTGTCATTGAGAAGATTGATGGATGTATGATATATGATGTTAATATGGTGTTGTCATTGATGTCAACATTGATGCATTGATGTATAATTAATGATTGATGAGCATGATTGAATATGGTGTTGTCAATGATATCATCCCACTGAACATTTGTAGAAGTGTTGGTCCAAAGAAGACCAAATGTTTTGGATAATTGCTTAAGTTTCGGTGTACAGTTTCAGTGTTCAGTGAACTAGTTTTGAGGTTTGCATTGCTCCGCTATGCAGAATTTTGTTATGCGGTTTTAAGGTAATGGTGGTGCATGTTGGAGGAATCTAAATAAAAAGCTTCAAGCCTTAAAGTCCCCTGCAGCTGAAGTTAGAGTTGACAGAGTATCAAACTTGGTAATGGTAGAGTTATAGTGGCAGAGTACATGATTGGAATGCTCTGCATTCCACTGCAAATGAATATTTTGTCGTGCGAATTTGAGGAAGTGTAAATGTAGATGTTAGTAGTGTGTATGCTCCAAGTGCCAAGTGCTTTGGTGGTTGGCATGTCAAGCTGTGAATGAACAATTGGTTCATTCTATTGTTGCTTCACCTATGGTGACGACCTAAAAGGTTTGGGGTCATGCGGAATTCAAGCATGTACATGGATCAGACCTATGAGAATAATTATAGGTCATGCCGACCTATTTTAATGTGTTATACATCTTGGTTTATTTCTCAAGGCGTGTGTGTTAATTTTTTGAGCCAACAAATTTTGTGGTGCATGGTATATCTAATTAAGCCGACATAATTGATGTTTTGGGTTGTTGCGGTATTATATGAGGTTGATTCATTATATGAATGTGGCAGATAGAATGTGTGCGTGTATGCACGTGCGCGAGATTTGGTGTAGAGAAGTGCGAAGTATAACTATGGTGAAGTATGAAGTGTGTTAAGTCAATTTTCTAAGCCTAATTGGAACTATCTTAAGCATGTTGTAGATGCATTGTAATCAATTCAATCTTTGGCAGTGAGCCACCCTCTTTTTTATCTTGGAAGTGAGCCATTTCTTCTATTATCTGGATAGTGAGTCCACCTTGTAGTGAGTCATTCTATAATATCTTGCAATTGGTTATAATATATTACATGAGCCAATCCTTACCGTGGTTTTTCCCTTTTTGGATTTTCCATTTAAATCTGGTGTTCTTATGTTTGATGTGATGCACTAAATGAATGATTAAAGTTGATGAAGTTAATAAATTTCAATGAATATTCATTCACCCTCCTCTCAGTATTCCGAGTGTTCAACAATTGGTATCATAACTTGGTTCCTTCAATTGGCTTAATCATTACTTGGTAGATCTTGGAGGCTAAACACATGGCTACAAGGAAGTATCCTATTCCTCTAGAAGAGATTATCCCTGAAGGGTTTATTAAAGAAGATTGTGAGGTTGATATGGAATGAGAACTCAAATAAGCCCTTAATGATTTGGATAAAGCAAAAACTGAGAATAGAGATTCGAAAAAGGATCTTAATGATGTAGATAAGTGTATCAAAAAGTTGAGAGATAAACTCAAGAAAGCTACAGAAAGAGTCAAAGAAAAAATGAGCAGCTCAAGTAATCAAATGAGACAATTACCAGTTTGAAAGTGCAAGTTGAAGAAGGAAAAAGAATTGAAGACTGCCTGAAATCTAAACTGAAAGACATCTGAAGAATGTTCAAAGCTTGAACAAGAGATTGTAACTTTGAGATGAGATCTGGAGAAAGCAAAGAATCAAGAGGACAAGTTTCAAGAAGAGTTCCACAATACTTGATGAGATGATCCCTAAAAGTGTGGTTGAGAAATACAAGAATGAGAAAGGAGAAATACCTTTGTGCAACATGTTGTTTGATAGGAGGCCTTTTGATTTCTTTCTTCTAGTTCTAGATGTGTTTGAAATTGTTCTTCTTGCCATTCTTCTTTTCAACATTGTTTGGAGCTTGATTTTCCTTTGAAATTTCTCCTTTCTCAAACCCTAATCCTTCTTTGTCCATAAAAGTGTGGTTGAGAAATACAAGAATGATGTTACTTTCATGGTTAGTAGAGATTGTTGTTTGATGGAAGCAGTGGAACCCAAAATAGTCTAGATTTTGGAAATGGGATATGAAGTGGTAGAATATGTAATTAGTAGACTTGTAGACCTTATGTTGAGCAAGAAAAGAGATCCTATAGTAGATAGGTTTGGAACCTATGAGGAAAAGTCTAGTGAAGTGCACTTGCAACACAAGGAAAATGAGATAAAGAAGAATGTAGAGAAGATGAAAGCTCAAATGGAAGAGATATTGGGTATACCTAAGAGCCAACAGAGAAATCCAAAGGCATATCCGGTCCTTTGGAAGTTACTCCTAACACTAGAAGGTCCATCAAGACCTCTACCCCCTCTCCTACTATTCTAAAGACCTCATGAATAAAGCCTGTAGAGAGTTCAAAGAAGAAGGTTGCACTAAGTGTTCCTGAGCAGCAAAAGGATCCTAAAAGGAGAAGAAAGGAAAAGGCCACAAGGGAGAAATATATTAGTTGCGAGGAAGAAGAGGATATAGAAGAAGAAAAACCACAGCTAATCTAGAAAAAAAAAGATGTCTCAAGCCTTCCTGGAAGAGACAAGTGCAAAGAAGACCAAATTTGATATTGTTGATATTGATAGTGAAGAAGTTAAAAAGCAGAAGCAAGCTTTCAAGATCTATGTGAGGGAGAAGAAGTCAAGGTCCGAAAAGAAGAAAAGTCTCCTAAAGGTAAGGGGAAGAAGTAAGAGAATACCCCTCCGGTAAGAAAGAATAGTCCCCTAAGGTTAGATGCACTATTTAATGGTATTGTTGATCATGGGATGTTGGAAGAAACTACTAAAATTTATTCAAAATCAGATGATATAGATAAGGCAACAATAGAAGAGGCTATTGTAAAATGCATGGTAACATTTAATACTAGCCTTGGAAAAATTGATAATCAACTACCTGATGACCTGAAAGGTGTTTTGAGTGTGAGAAGACAAGAGGTTGTTGATGAGGATGCCAAAATGAGGGTATTTTCCTTAGAGAAGATTTGTTCTTCTCTTTCTATTGAAGATAGAGCTAAATTGACTCAATTGTATAACAAGAGGTTCAAAACAAAGCAAAGAGTCAACAGTTTAATGAGCAAGGACAAAGAAGATATAGAAAGGCTGAAGAATGAGACACTACAAAAGGTTACAGATTTGGCAAAAGAACTGAGGATGTCTCCTGATGATGAAGATGAAATGAAACCTAATACTTTTGTCCCAAAAATCAATGAACCTAATATTGAACAACATGAGCATGCTTTGGAGCATGAGGATGAACAACAAGAAAAGACAATGATAGGTAATGCCTCTCCACTTGTGGAGAATATTGATAAATAAAAATGAGAGAATATTGAAGAAGATGTGATGATAGAAAATATTCCTCTGGATGTGGAAAATGTAGTTGCAGAGGAACAAAAGAAAGAGAGATAGGATATCCTAGAGAAGGATGAAGCACAAAATAAATAGAAACTTCCCCTCATATAAAAATACATAACAAAGTAGAGAAGAGGATACACAAAAGTTCTTGAAGAAATCAAAGGCACAAAATACTGAAGACTTGTTGCCTTCAGATAATGAGAAATATGTTGAAGAAGAGGAGAAGACTATGGAACACTCTAGCACTGATGAAAAGGAGAAAAGTGTGCATAAGGAAGGAGAAAATACAAAGATTGTTGGTGAATCCTCCAAAGATTCACTAAAGGATATACTGGATATGTAGTTGTAAATTGAACTAGTAGTACTTGGACAAGTCTTGCAAATTCCAATGCAACAGGGTTAAGTTGATATGACCAAGATCTCTCCCTTGCAAAAACTTCAACTTGGTGATGCTTTTCATGCCTTCGCAAGGAAGGAGATACTACAAACACACCAAAAGAGTGCAAAATTGATTGAGGAAGCAATCAAGGTGTTGCAAGAAGGCATCCTTGGTGCAATCATTGTTGAATCTTTGTCTGGTGTACAAAAGTTAATGTTATTGTTAGATTCTTTCAAAGATTATTCTGCAAGTTTAGAAGAAAACATATAAAAAAGAAATGGCAAAGGTCAATGATAGGAAATTGATCAATTTTTTTGATAAATACAGTGTTACACATGAGAAGTTACAAGGTAACTTGAAAGAAGTTCAAAAGTGCTTAGAAGAAGCTATAGTTTTATTTAAATTATGTTTGACATGGCCTAACTCTACAAGTGTTGCAAGTATGAATGAGTATGGTGGTGTTGTCATTGATGTCAACATAGTATAGGTGGTTGCAGAGAAAGGATTCAAGTGATTGTAGGTTGTGCATGTATAGTTGAGATACTATTGAGATTTTGTGAGTACATGGAGCTATCTTTATAGTGTTGCAGGTGTGCTGATATGTTGAGTTACCAAGTACTTTTGAGAAATAGTACAAACAGAGTTGTGTGTGTGTTCACAATGAGCTCCGGTATGTGCTCCACATTTCTTCTATGTTGATCCTATGCTTGTGCGTGATGTGTTGTCTATGGAACTTTTGGGTGATATGGCTATGGATTAGATCTTTTGGTTTGATGAAGAGTGAAAAGTTATGTTCAACGGCGGTGAACCGGGTCTAACAGAGTTGTTTGTTTGTGGAATGGGAGAAATGTTTTTGCTTTGTAGTCCTTCGCTGGTTTGTTTTAGGTCTTTTGGATATGGAAGAAGGCTTTTAATGATGTTATCTATGTTTAGATGAAGGTGTTCGTGGTTTGGTGCTCCAAAAGACTAGTTTCGAGAGTTATTGTGTGTATCCTCAGATAGTTCCATGGACTGATGGAAAGTATTCTATGTATGAAGGTTGTTGCATTTGTTGCGGATGAATCTGAAGGTATTTGAGATGTATTCTAGTGTATGGTGAAGTGTGTTATGTGGTCCACATGTTATCTTCTCATTATGGAAGTGTGTACTTCAAAGTTCATTTGTGTTTTCATTAGGTTTGGCTGACTTGGTGTCTACACATCATGCGAAGGATAAGTATCAATTGAGGAAGTGTGTGATTGATCTGAGATGTTGTTTTGGGTCTTGGTTAAGTGTTGGTTTGGTCCTCTCTCATTCTCTTACTCCACGGTAATGTTGAGTTTCTGACCTAATTTGAAGTTGTAAATGGAAGCATGTGTAGCCAACGTTGGAGAAAGTTTCTAAGGTTGAAGATGGTATAAATACAAGTTGAGATGTTATGAATTGAGGTATCAAGAATGACACAAGTGTGAGAATCAAGAGTGTGTGAAAGTGAATTGATGCAACAAAACTTTAATGTGTTAGACTCCCGAAAGTAGTGAGCTGATGGTGTCTGCAATCTTTTGATCAAGGCTGCAAATGTGTGTTTAATTTATTGTGGTGGATTTTTCTATTATCCTTTTGTATCAGTAGGTAGTGAGCCTCCCTTTTGGACAGTGAATCCTATCTGTAGGCAGTGAGCCTTGTATCTTGGGCAATGAGCCCTTTGGCAGTGAGCCTCTTTGTATTTTTTTTGGAATTGCTTTATATTATGAGTTAATCCTCAACACGATTTTTCCCTTATTGGGTTTTCCACGTAAATTTGGTGTTTCTTGTGTTGATATTTCTTTTTGTTATTTTCATTTCATGTTTGTACTTAATAACAGAATAAAGTGGATGTGAAGTTGATAATTGTTTGAAGATTGTGGATGTGATTGGTGACAACTAATTCAACCCCCCTCTCATTTGTATTGTGCCTTTCAACAATTGGTATCAGAGCTTTGGTTCCTTGGAGAAGAGCTTAACCGCTTGAGGTAGATCTGATGGTGCACAAATTGTCAATCCCTATGTTTGATGGATCTGACTATAGTGATTGGAAAGTGCAGATGAGAGGTTACTTGATCTCTCTTGGTTACAAGACTTGGAAAGCTGTTGAGACAAAATATGTTGTACCGACAAGTGGTCCTTTTGTAGATGAGATTTTTTCCTATGAGGAAAATGAAAAAGAAAGGTATGCAATCTATAGTGCTTTATCTAAGATTGATCGAACAAAAGTTATTTCTTTGGGCACTATTTATGAAGTTTGGAAAATGTTGGAAGATATCTATGAAGGAAATGATATAGTGAAATTTTCAAAGAAGCTAACAGCTGAGCACAAATATAAGAACTTGAAAATGGAAGAAGGTGAAGATATTGCAAGCTATTTTCAGAGGGTTGATATTGTAGTGAATGAAGTGAAAAATCAAAGTGGTACCATGACTAATGAAGATGTAATGAAGAAGATTCTGATGACTCTACTGGAGAGTTATAGTGATAAAGTCTCAGCCATTGAGGAAGTGTATGATCCTAAGAATTTCACTAAAGAGCTATTTGGCACCTTGACTTCATCTGAGATGAGGAAGTTTGGAAAAGAAAAGGAGAAAACAAAATCAGCCTTTAAAGCCACTAAAGAAGATGATCTAGATAGTGAGAGTTCAGAGGAGTTGGAAGCAAATTTTACAAGTTGAAGAAAGGTACTGGTAAGTACAAAAGGAATGTTACCTTTTAAATGTTTTAGTTGTGCAAATATTGGTCACTATGCTTTAAGATGTCCAAATAGAGTTGTACACAAGAAGAATAGAGACAATAAGACAAAAAGGATAATAAGATCAAGAAGTTGTACTATGTTAGAGAAGATGTTGGAATTTCTGATGATGAATCTGATTTTGAAGGTGATAATGATGAATACTTCTTTCTATCCTTGGAGAATAAATCAGTGTCTACTAACTCTAGAAGATGTGCAAGGGAAAGTGGTCTAGAGAACAAGAAGGAAGAGATGGAAGGTACTCTAGTTACTGCCTTTCATGCTAGACAAGATGAAGACTTGGCTGGGTGATTGATAGTGGATGCCTAAATGACATGAACAAAGATAAAAATTAAGTGTACTAAACTTGAAAAGTATGATGGGTGGATTAGTCATGTTTGGAGATGATTCTAGTGTAAAGACTGTTGGGAAAGGAACAATTAAATTTGATGGAAAACACAATACTGATGATGTCTATTATGTTAAGGGCTTAAGACATAATATTTTGAGTGTTGGACAAATGTGTACCAAAGTATTTAAGCTTGTATTTCATGATAACACTTGTGAGATTAGAAAAGGGTCTAGAACTGTGGTTGCTGCAGGAAGAAGAACACATGGAAACATTTATCATATTAAGGGTGTTGATGATCAATGCCTTGTATCTCAAGTTAATGAAAGTTGGATATAGCACCGAAGGATGGGACATGTAAACTTTGACAATCTAATTAGAATTAGTTCAAGAGAGGTTGTCTAAGATTTTCCTAAAATCACAAAGCCTACCAATACTGTTTGCAGAAGTTGTTAGTTGGGAAAACAAACAAGATGCAACTTTAAAGGGAAAGAGAAATCAACTACCAAAATGCTAGAATTGGTTCATACAGACCTCTATGGTCCCACATGAATAGGAAGTCTTAATGGTGACAGGTATTTCATGCTCCTTGTTGATGATTATTCTAGAATGACATGGGTTACTTTTCTTAGGGAGAAAGCTCAAGCTCTGGATAGATTTAAAGTGTTCAAGGCAAGGGCAGAGAATGAAGTGAACCTGAGAATCAAATTTTTAAGGTTTGATAGAGGTGGAGAATTCACTTACAGTGAGTTTAATACATTTTGAGGTGGAAAATTCACTTACAGTGAGTTTAATACATTTTGTGAAGAGCATGGCATAAAGAGACATTTTTCTGCTCCTAGAAGTCCTCAACAAAATGGAGTTGTTGAGAGGAAGAATTAGACTATTCAAGAGGCTACAAGTACTATAATGAAAGAAGCAAATGTACTTGATGTATACTGGAGAGAAGCAATCCACATTGTAGTTTATATTCTTAACAGAGTTCAAATTTGAGGTAACAACACAAAGACCCCTTATGAGTTATGGATTGGTAAAAATTCCTACTGTTAAGTACTTTAAGATGTTTAGAAGCAGATTTTACATTAAAATTTATGATGAGAACCTTGGAAAGCTTGATGAAAGATGTGATGAAGGTATTTTCCTTGGATATTCAACTAGTAGCAAAGCTTACAGATGCTTCAATAAAAGATTGAGGAAGATTGTTGAGAGTGCAAATGTGAACTAGATGAACCCATTTGTGGAAAAGTACTAGAAGAGAATAAGGAAGAAGAAGAAAAAATTGAAGAAGAAGAAGAAGCTCCATAATCTACTCCTAGGACCCCAAAGTATGTACAAAAAAATCATCCTGAAGAACATATAATTGGAGATAAAAGTGAAGGTGTAAAGACAAGAAGCAAAGTGGTAGCAACTAAGGTAAATCTATGTTTACTTTCAAAGATAGAACCTAAATTAGTGTGTGAAGCATGCAAATATGAGAATTGTGTTAGAGAAATGAAAGAGGAGTTGCAACAAATAGAGAAGAATCAAACATGGGAATTGGTTCCTAGACCTATAAACAAGAACATAATTGGTTCAAAGTGGGTGTTAAGAAATAAGTTGAATGAGAATGGTGAAGTAGT